>LPNX011036480.1:50470-110195 GCA_001517045.1 Pseudotsuga menziesii
TAAATATAAGCATTTGCATTTGAATAATCAATTGAATCGGGAGTTATTACCAACAACACAATATTAATGTTTGAATGAGAATATTATTGAGTTTGATTAATTAATGTTTGTATTGAGAATTGGAATTTGGTAATATAAACATTTCATATTTTTTTTTTTTTTCATTTGTATTTTTACAAAGTCTTCATGAATAAATATTATCATTTTATTCAAATATTTGGTATTGATTATTAGTTATTATTTAATAGAACATCACAGAAAAATTAAAAGTAGTTATCTATTTTAATTTTCTGTTGTTGTACATATTCAACAGAGTTATTTAATGATAATGATTTAAATATTTTCATTTAAATCAATATTGTTTTTCTCTTTGTTTATTTGAATCATTAACTGATAATTAATTTAGTTTTCAAGTTTCTCTCAGCTGAAGGATAGCTAGTTAAAATTTTAGTCCTAGTGTAGTTTATTTTAATTTAAATTTTAGTTTAAATTTAACACTTGTTAAATAGCATTAAATTAATTTTTTGTAAAACCTAAAATAGTCTTCAATTCAAAAAGGCTTTCCTCAAAAAAGCATTATAGGATAACTTAGGTCTTAGAAAACTAATTCTAGGGTTTATTTAGGTAGTAATAAGATTAGGATAAATTTTACTGAATTTTATATTCTTCTTAAGAGAAAAATTCACTTGGTAGTAGGACCATAACCTACGAGATTTGTGTGGGCTTAATCTCTTTAGTTGGCCTAGGTCAGAAAATCAGGCCGACACCACTATAACCTTAGGTCCCCAAGACATAGGACACAGGTAAACCCAGGTGGGATTAATCTCCTGACCTCCAATTTACAACAAGTGACTTCATAACAACGAAACCTCCAATAAGCCACACCCGTGTGGGCTAACTTATATATATAATTAATGAAAATATTAAAAGATAGTTATATATGTTAATTGATTAATACAACATTTTTAATTAATATTTTATAAATTAATAAAGGAGAGAATATTGAATTAAAAATTAAAGGTTATTTTTTTTTAAAATAAATATAGTTAAAATTATTTCAATTAACAAGTGGTTGATTTGTTATAGTCATTTAATATGAATAAATCCAATATCATTAATATCAATAAAATTATAAAAAAGAAGATTATTAATATCAATGCATTTATAAATGATACATTGTACAATATTTGAATCGTTCACATGTATAATATGCTTGTTTCCACTAAAATTATGCACACCCATTACAATGAATATATAAAATAGAGTATCATTACTATCAAAGAATTGATACATTGTAATATTTGAATGGTTTAGATTTATTATTATGTATTATATGTGGGTTTCCACTAAAAGTATGTACAACCATTTGTAATATTTGAATCTTCACATTTACTCAAATTTATTTCTATCCATTAAAGTTTTACATAAGAATTACAATCAAAATTATAAAATAAAGTATCATTAATATCAAAGAATTGAAACATTGTAATGTTTCAATTGTTCACATTTATTATTATGTCCTTGACAAGGGGATATATATGAATCGGCCAAGGACATTATTTAGAGCAATTTGTAGTAAATTTAACAAGAATATGTAATTTAGACTAAAGTTGTGTATTACATTTTTATTTTTTTTATTTTTTAAAACTGTTTTTGTGCTTATTCATTGGTTAGTGCAGGTGACATTTTTTTAGGGTCTTGTGCCCCAAGACCCGACGGCGAGCT
Organism: Pseudotsuga menziesii; assembly: GCA_001517045.1. NCBI lineage: Eukaryota > Viridiplantae > Streptophyta > Pinopsida > Pinales > Pinaceae > Pseudotsuga > Pseudotsuga menziesii. Next base: position 52,196 of record LPNX011036480.1, read on the forward strand.
TTGGTCAGCAAAACTTAAATGCAAAATTCATACTGCAACAACCATTCATCACAATTTATAGTAAATCCTATTGTAATTGATGATTGACACTGCAGTCTATGCGGAAAAACTCACATGCTGTGACATCTATCCCTGGCATCAAATGGCTCGTCCTCCATCTGTGTTCTTTCTTGTCTACACATCTACCATACATGCAAAGCTTAACGTGTTGCATTATAAACATGCAACTGCCCAAATGTTCTTCTTTCTTTTCTACACATCTACCATACATGCAGAGTTGAACTTGTTGCATTATAAACATCTCGAAGGTTCTTTGCCAATCATGCATCTGGTGTGAATCCTTGCCATCTTAACTATTTCTAGCCTATTTTCAAATTTTTTTTTTCAATAGTGTTTGCCACTGTGTTGTGCCAATAATTGCCTGATCTCGGGTCTCTTTTTGCATCCCTTCCTGAGCGTTTCTATCCCCCTATCATGCAGGCCTTTGCTCGAAATGGATTCAACTTTGGTAGTTTTCGAGCGAGACAAACACCAATACATTTTAGTGTTGTGCAAGCTCTAGGTGTAGCCATTTCTAATTCACAATAGGTATTTCTCATTACCTTATCGCATTCCCTTTAACTCCAGGTTATTATCTCCACTTCAATTCATCATCCTCGTGCTTTGCAAGAGTGTCTCACCTTACCTGATGTGGAAAAGATGCTATGCTCCTTCTTCTTATCATTTTCTCCTCTACCATCATTATTATGCTTGTTTAAGTTGGCTTTTCTATGTATGCGATTTGCTTTTCTGTGACTTTTTTCTTGAGATTTTGTGTGAGCTTTTTTTGTCTGTATCCGCTACACCTTTTAAACGGCTCGAAAACTCCATTTATCAACTTCCATGTATCAATCCATTGAGAGTCTTTCTATATATATATAGGCATTCGAATAGGGCGGCACAATTTTGATAAATGGTGTTCAAACGGTGTGCTCTGTTAGGGAGAGGTTGTGCATTGCAATTTTTTTGTGATCTTTGTTGTCATGGTTAGGTTGCGAATCACAATTTTTAGGGAGTTTTACTCTGGTTTCACTATGCCCTTGTTTACTGGTTCTGTGTGTGATGCCTGTGATTCATTTTGGTTTCTTTTTCCTTTAGGTCTTCTTTCTGTTTCTATGGTGCATTGCTGTATTTTATTAGAATATCGGTTTTTGTGATTTTGGACTTGTTTCTTTGGTTTCCTTTACTGCTGTATATTTCATTATTGCTGTGTATATATTCTGGTTTTGCAATGTTTGAGAGTAAAACTTGTATATCCATGAATTTCATCAGTAGAAGCATTTCTACCGTGGCCGATTAATGATTCACAACTAGGGATGGAGGGGGAGGAGACCAGGTAAAAAAACCGTTCCCAAACAACTTTTCTCATGCTAAAGCTTCCGTTCAGTTGATGGCAGTGTTTTTAATACAAATCGGGGTTAGGGTTTCTAAAATCAAAAGGATCAATGAATCATTACACTGCCATTAACAACAAAAATTAGATCGTAGAAAATTGGGATTAAATTGTGAATTGCCCAAATTATTCCAGAATTATAAACAACCCATAAAGTAACATCAGATTTCACCAAGGATGGGATCATATAATGTGGCGTGGAAATTGTAAATTGAGGGAATGAATAAAGAATAATGAAATTTATGCCATGATCATGGTCTCCAATTTACCCATTCGAAGAGGACATAATCGCAAAAGACCTAACATTATTTACATCTGAATATTTGATTGAATTCTGTAAATGTTCTTACTATTTACTGTTCAGAATAATTCTTTGATCCTCTTTTTGGAATTCGCATTATTTTATTTTGAATTTTCTTTAATTTTGCAGGTTTAATAGTGAAGATGGGAAAGGTTGCGATGAACTCATCAAGTGATGAAGAAGTTATCTTGGAGCAAATTCGACAGTGAAAGCTCAAGATGAATGTTGAAACAATATATTTACTGACGAGGAGAGATTTAAGAAAATTACGAAGTCATAAGAACTCGGTACCAAATAAGTATAATCCAAAAGAAAAAAAAGGAGCATAGAATCGTGGTAGCTTAACTGAATCTCAGACTTTGTGGAGCAAGGCAGAGATTCTTTCTTTCTGTTTTTCAAGACTGTTGTATACAATGATCATAGTCTAAACATGATCTTTAAATGACAATATATTTTAAATTTATGTTGTTATTATATCCCTGTAACTATAATTCTATGAAATATAGATGTTTAGCTTCTGGATGTTGCAGAGGATTTGTTATAATTGAAGCTGAGTTGATCCCAAGCTCGAATTGATATTTAATGCAGTTCATAAATCTGCAAGTGTTGGGGTTGATATTTAATGCAGTTCATAAATCTATAAGTATTATTTCATCGGTTCTTTGTTTTGACAAAATGATACATGGTTTACTGAAAATGCAATAAAGAGGGGCTTAGTAGTCATTGATTACCTACTAAATCTCTTACGGTCATGCGGACGTTCATCCTTTTTCATGATGTCAATGCTTTCAATTAATACCTTAACTAATTACCGATTTGTGTCATATGACAGAGGATTAGACCATGAGTGGGACTACCATCCAAGAAATTCGTCTCCTTATGTATGTATATAGGTTATTATGTCTGTAACAGAAGTGATGTAAATTCTCATTCTTTTAGTAGAAGTAGCGATACAAATTTTTAACAAATGATCTATATAATATATTAGGAAGGACTTTCAATATCTTTTAGTCTTTTGCAAAAACAACTGATAAGATATCCAAAATAATATATAAATTCGGCAAATTCGTCTCCTTATGTATGTATATAGGCTATTATGTCTATAACAGAAGTGATGTAAATTCTCATTATTTCAGTCGAAGTAGTGATAAAAAAATTTAACAAATGATCTATATAATATATTAGGAAGGACTTTCAATATATTTTAGTCTCTTGCAAAAACAACTGATAAGATATCCAAAACAATATATAAATTCGGCTCACTCCCATCACTTCCGTAAAAGAAATAACGATTTACTATTATCAATGGTACTCCAGCAGTAGGAATTGAAAATTGTTGAAGGTGGGTATTAATTGAACGCCTCCTCGGTAATTGCAACGGCCAATTGTAAAGATATTTCTTGGAATGAAATTACTCATTTCTAGACGTTAGAGACTGTAGATGTAGATTGTAAACCTACCCTAGGTTTGTACTCAAAACTCTGAGTGAAGTGTAGATGTGGCTGGAACCATAAACTTGGCTCAATTCATGTAGATGCCAGGTGACAGAGGCTCTAGACTTTGTGGTGAGATACTATCTTGTGGATGGATAGCTAGGCCTTCTAGCTGGAATAGATGGAAGGGTTATTGATATAAATTTAAAAGGTAAATCTAATCATGTATTATAGAAAACCTCATAATGATTTATCTTTTTATCTTACTCAGGAATGGAGATCTGAAATCTTGTCTGTCGTATTGTTTCATGGTACAAACGTTAAGTGTAATTAATGGACTTGGTAAATTAATTTCTAGATACTTCATTTCAACTGCAATATTTTAATGAAAACTCTGAAATCTGCCATTTAATATTATTTTTTCATCTTTTAATGAAAACTGTGAAATCTGCCATTTAATATTATTTTGCAAAATAAAGGTAAATTGTAATTAATAGATTTGATAAATTAATTATTTTCCAGAATAGAGATGAAGTGTAATTAATGGACTTGGTAAATTAATTCTTAGACACCTCATTTCAATTCTAATCTTTAATGAAAACTGAGACAAATCTAAGTTTGTCAGCAAGCTTCATAACTCCTTTGTAATGATATTGGTGTTACCATCATTTTAAAACTTCATAATAATGACCCATTTATGGACTCATTATGAAAGGTATGAAATGGAGAAATGGAGACACGTGGGTAAATGTTAATTTAAAATTAATTCTATAATAGGAATGATTAAAATATGTTAAATATCAATTTATTTAGACTAGCGTTTGAGTCTCGATAACTCCTATTTAGCCTTGGGAAAACAAGTTTGATTTTGTAATATTTATCCAATTTGAAAATGAAGCTTCCGCAATAAGTTATATATAGATAGATAGATATATGTTTTTATTAATGAATATATATTATTAATCATATATTATTTTGCAAATAATATGTATTGGAGGTGTCAGCTGAGTCGAGACGAAGCTCGGGTTGATATTTTTAATCATATATTATTTAACCACTGACACCTCCAAGACTCCATTCCAAAGACTCAAGGGAAGTGACTTGGTACAATGATAGCTGGCTGAAGCTGAGTCGAGACGAAGCTCGGGTTGATATTTAATGCAATTCAAATATCTGTAAGTATCTGGGTTAATATTTAATGCAGTTTATCCGGAATAGATTGGAATTAGCTAGAAATGGGTATAATAAGGATCCTTACATTTATATATTTTATAAATATGTTAATGATTTTTTTATATATATTAAAAGCAAAGAAATCATATTCAAATTTAATATAGTTGCTTAATTAGTAGTTGAAAACCAACTTGCACCTTCTCTTGCAATAATGTATGGCAATGTCGGGGACATTGCCACCTCGTGGCTCTTGTTATTATATATAATATGCCTGTTTTCACTAAAATTATGCACAAGAATTGCAATGAAATTATAAAATAGAATATATTAATATCAAAGAATTGATACATTGTAATATTTGAATATTATGTATTATATGTGGGTTTCCATACAACCATTTGTAATATTTGAATCTTCACATTTACTCGAAGACAATTCTATTGTGCTTTTTAAATATTTGAACCTTCACATTTACTATGTAATTATAACATTATGTGTTTATAACCCCTTTTACACTTGAAATTATCCACAGCCATTGTAATAGTTAAATCTTCATAGTTACTCTTGTGTATTTATACTCACTTTTACACTAAAATTATGCACAATTATTATGTATTTATATCGTTGTTTACATTAAAATTATGCATAACGGTGCTTTTTCATAAACTATGTGATGGATAAGACTAAATTGTTATATATTCATTATTTAGTATGCATTTACATAAATGGCATGATAGAAACAATTACATTACAAAAATTCATTTTATAATATTATTTTCAATATAAATTTTTAATATTAATAACTTAAAAACATAAAATATTGATAGCAATTAATTGAAATTGGAAATTTTGAAACCTAGATTAAGAGTAGTAAGTATGAATATATACATCCATCGCTCATACTCTCATTCACTGAAATTTCCCTTAGCTCATAGTGTAAGCTTTTGTGTTGTGTAGTTGGTTGACTTTGAAAATGATGAAGATTGGAGTTTCTTTGAATTATGCAATTGCAGCATGTACAATACTATATTGCTCCAAAGTCATTTTAGGTAGTGATTGGCAGCTTGCTAGTGCTACTTTGTATGGTAGGTTACAAGGGGCACGAAGTGAAGGTAATAGCAATAAAGAGATATGTAATATTTATTAGTGATATATGTAAACCAAAGAAGTATGTAATATATGTTTGTAAAAAATTGAAGAAATGAATGTTTGATTGACAAGTTTGTGGTTATTTGTTATAGGAGGGGCTTGTGGATATGGAAGTGCAGTGAAAGAGATCCCTTATCAGTCAAAAATATCTGCAGGGAGTCCAGTCCTTTTCAAAGATGAAAAAGGCTGTGGAGCTTGTTATCAAGTATGTATTGAAGTGTTGTTATAGTTTTATTTTTTATTGATGAAGTTTGCTTGTTAGGGTTCTCATAAGTTTCCTCTAATTAGCAGGTAAAGTGCACCGAGAAGGGTGTTTGTTCTGGAAAGCCAGGCACCGTAGTGGTTACTGATATATGTCCGGCTGGTGGAGTTTACGGATCTGGAAAAACACACTTTGACCTGAGCGGTACCTTGTTTGAGAGCATTGCATCTCCTGGTAGAGATGAAGATCCGCGTAAGATTGGAATCGTGCCAATATTGTTCCAGCGGTATTTATATACTGAAATCACTCATTAATTTGATGCATCTCCATTATGTTATAAAGCACAATTCAAAACACAACTTGTTTTTCTTTGTATGTAGGGTACCTTGTCAATATTCAGATGTGAATATTGCGTTCCACGTTGACGGAGGAGCCAATAATAATTATTTGGCTATTTTTATTCAATACTAAAAGGAGATGGTGATCTTGGAGCAGTTGACCTAAAACAGGTAGGTATTTTGTTCATAGTAAAATTTTAAAAATTAATTTATATTATTTTGTTTTTTTTTCTTATTTCCATTTTATTTTGCAGGCAAAATCTAACTCATGGCAACTTGTTAGTGTCATAAATTGTTCTTAAACTACTAGAAGAACAAGCCAACACAATCTCAAAAGTAAAATTAAATAAAATTATATTTTAAGGCTTTGGTTTATGGTTTTGGTTTCAAAAAATTCATCAGCAAGGAGGAAATAAACATCCACAAGCTAATACAGAATTGAATCATGCAAGTTGGATAAACTGGGGATTAAACACATCCCAATAAGCCATAAATATTACACATGAAATATTAATTCCACCCAGAGGCTACAAGCATTTACATGAATAAACCTTTAAACAACAAGAAATGAAATTGTAGACTGAGCAATCAACCAGATCAGAAATGAAAAAGCATGCAGGTAAAAGGGCTTATCAGTTAATATATAATCAATAACAGTCATCCACTTACATAAGAGTTATAAATGCTAGCTTGAGAAATCAAAGATCCAAAAGCCTCTCCTTGAGTGAAAAATCCCACCTCAAAACTGTATGTTTGTATTCCTTCTATCATTACTAAAGTAACGTAGTTCCATAACTACCTTCTAGTTCGAAATTTGAAACAGTCACATCAATTAGTTACATTATAACTCAAAATCTTTAAAGACAATTAACCTGAAAATTACAAATTCGATTTGGGGAAAATTTGATGAATTTCTGAAAATTTGGGTCTCAAACATGCCATCATATATTTTGATCTGAGACACCTATGAAAAAAATGGGAGAGGTTTTTTTAAATGGATATGTTATAAACCAAAACCTCTCTTTATTTTTAAAAATTCCTGTTAAATTGATCAGAATACATGCTGGAAATTTATGACTAAAACAGGAAATTATTAGATAATTCAAACCCTGAAAATAGGCCACAAAAATGAATTCAAATATCTCAAACGATAATAGATGTTACAAAACTGAGAGAATTTTTTGTGAATGAGTCTGTTGTGAAGAAAAACCTCTTTTTATTTTTCATACTTCGTTTCCATCACCTCTTAATCTGGTCCAAATGATAATGACAAAAACAGGAAAAGTAGAGCTACTATAAAATTCTCCTCATGAAAATATTTGACAAAGGACTCAAGAATGAGGGTTAGATTATAAAGAAATCTTGGAATAAACTTTTATTATAAGTTTTTGAAAGCTTAAAGATATACATATTAACTAATAAGCCTAAAAGACAAACCTTAAAACTAAATTAATGAAATAATTCGACCGTTAAAAGCATTAAATCCAACAAAAATTACTAATTATCAAAAGTTCTTAAAATCAACATAAAATGTAAAATCATTTTAAACCAACAGTTGAAAATTAGGATAAAATGAACAGATAAACTAAGAACAAAATCTAGTTATAACATCTGGCTCTTGTTGTGGGATGAAATCCTCCTTGTGAGGCTTCAAGAACTTGTAGATCTTGTGCCTTATTCATTGGGTGATGGAGTCATTTACCAAATATCTACAACTTTCTCAAAATCTGAACACATACCTCTGAAATGACAAAATACTGCTACAAACCAGCATACTGAAAAGCATCTACATGCTAGTATAGTAAGCTTATTCTGCTCTTTACTCCTACTTCTAATCAGAGGAAACAACCAAATCAAGTCTAATCATACTTCCAGTGAAGCCAAGAAACCATTTGACTGAGAATCATAATTCCATGCATGCTATTGTTTGAGAAAATCCACAAAAGATGTGATAAATGCAATTAAGAGTCTATAGGCTGCTGATACTTATGACTAGAAATAGGAAGTATGCAAAAAGATGGAGCATTAGAAACCTTTGAAAAATACAACTCCATCCAAGAAGCCACGGGATCATGAAATTTCTGATTTAAAACTCCAAAGTCTTCATTATATTCATCATAAAGTGAAGCATTATCTTCCTCTCCATTACTGTTCTTTTTAAACTTTGGCTCAAGAATGGAAACTAAGGGCTCTTCAAACTGCTTCTCGACCTTTAAATAAAACCCTTGATCAAAACTTGAACAAATAAAATTTTGAAAGTGACCATAAGTCAAGAATGGAAGTTTATTTCTTATATCAATAGTAAGAGGTTGAAGAGCAACAACTTCTTCTTCATAACATGATAATCTCATAGCAGGAACTAGGAAATTTCTACTATAATCCACTGAAAGTATATTATTATCTAAAAAGTCAGCAAACTGATATGAAGAATCAACACAAGCATCATTTATATCCTTGTTCATATGAAAATCTGAAATGATGAAGAAAATTGTCTTAAATCTAAATGATACCTACGTTCTTCTTCATGTTCATAAGCTTGTATATCTTCAACATGAGCCTGATCTTGAAGCAGTTTTCAAGCTTGGATGTTCTCCTCCACTCCTTTTGCATCCTCAAACAATTGTCTTAAAGATGATTATTTCCTTTCTAACGGGAAAAAGACAAGATCTGAATGTTGAGCCATAACATAATATACCATAGCAAGTTTTTCTGAAGGTCTGATCTCCAGAGGCATACTGATATAAAAGCTTTAAAACCTCCAATTAAATTTAGTAATTGGCTCATCATTCTCTCTTTTCAAACTATAAAATTCGGAAAGAAATTGATCATAAGATTTATTCTTACCCCAATACTTCAAAAAGACATCATGTAACTCTTCCCACGATCCAATTGAATCAGCTTTTCAATTTCGAAACCAAAACCCAGCATCTTTAGCAAAGGATTTTGAAAATAACCTCATGACAACATCCTCATGCATGATTTCAAAAATATCAATGAAATTATAAAAAGATTCTAAATGCTTCTCTACTGTAATATGGTCTTTTCCAGTAAAAAGGGGAAGATATTCAACAAAGTAGGAAGGGTAAGGATGTAAGAGAGATGACAACCTAAGAGGTTTAAACATCTTCTGTCTCAGTCTAGACTGAAAATCTGTGAGTTGAAAATCCGGTTCAACAAGCTGTTTGTAAGTTTCAGCAGTGATGGTAGAAGGTAATAGATTAGCTTTATTCTCTACAAGATGACCATAATAATCAGCTTCAAGAGATATGTGTATATGTATATCATGCTGCACATATATTTCAAATGAAAGAATAGGATCAACATCAATAAAACAAGAAGAATGCAGATTTTCTTCTTCCAAAGAGGGATATGTACTTGAAGGTTTATGATCATCGGAATAGACAAAACAAAAAATAATTCTTTTGACATGAAATGGGAAGCATAGGAAAGAACTGATGAATAAGAACAAAACATCATGGAGGAAAGTAACAAGCTGATACCCAGTATTTCCATTTGGCTTCTTCATTTTTCTGTGGTAACAAAATTCTCCTTGTAGTGAAATCTCTAATCATGGAGTCGCCGGTGAAAATTTGTCATCTAAAAGATTTTCTGACTTTGTTCACCTCTCAAAATCAGATGAATAATGATATCCCAGGGAAGATATACTTCAGCTTCATCCCCGGCAATGGCGCCAAATATGTTAGTGCCATAAATTGTTCTTAGACCACTAGAAGAACAAGCCAACACAATCTCAAAAGTAAAATTAAATAAAATAGATTTTAGGGTTATGGTTTATGGTTTTGGTTTTAAAAAATCCATCAGCAAGGAGGAAATAAACATCCACAAGCTAATAGAAAATTGAATCATGCAAGTTGGATAAACTGGGGATCAAACACATCCCAATAAGCCATAAACATTACACATGAAATACTAATTCCACCCACATGCTACAAGCATTTACATGAATAAACCTTTAAACAGGAAATGAAATTGTAGATTGAGCAATCAACCAAATCAGAAATGAAAAAGCATGACATGTAAAAGGGATTATCAGTTTATATATAATCAATAACAATCATCCACTTACATAAGAGTTATAAATGCTAGCTTGAGAAATCAAAACTCCAAAAACCTCTCCTTGAGTGAAAAATCCCACCCCAAAATTGTATGTTTGTATTCCTTTTATCATTATAAAAGTAAAGTAGTTCCATTATTACCTTCTAGGTCAAAATTTGAAACAGTTACATCAATTAGTTACATGATAGCTCAAAATCTTGAAAGACAATTAACCCAAAAATAACAAATTGGATTTGGGGAAATTTGATGAATTTTTGAAAATTTGGGTCTCAAAAACGTCTTCATATCTCTCGATCTGGGACACCTGTGCAAAAACTGAGAGATATTTTTTTAAATGGATCTGTTATGAACAAAAAATTCTCTTGGTTTTTAAAAATTCCCCTTAAACTGATCAGAATACGTGCAGAAAATTTGTGACTAAAACAGGAAATTATTAAATAATTTAAACCCCGAAAATAGGCCACAAAGATGAATTCGAATATCTCAAACGATAATAGTTGTTACAAAACTAAGAGAGTCTTTTGTGAATGATTCAGTTGTGAACAAAAACCTATTTTTATTTTCCATAATTCATTTCCATCACCTCATAATCTACTCCCAATGATAATGACAAAAACAGAAAAAACAGAGCTGCTATAAAAATCTCCTCATGAAACTATTTGACAAAGGACTCAATAATGAGGGTTAGATTATAAAGAAAACTTGGAATAAAATTTTATTATAAGTTTTTGAAAGATTAAAGATATACATATTAACTAATAAGCCCAAAAGACAAACCTTAAAACTAAATTAATGAAATAATTCAACCATTAAAAGCATTGAATCCAACAAAAATTACTGATTGTCAAAAGTTCTTAAAATCAACATAAAATGTAAAATCATTTTAAACCAACGGTTGAAAATTAGGATAAAAAGAACAGATAAACTAATAACACGATCTAGTTATAACACAACCAATGCAACATAAATGGGGTGTAAATTGGATTTTAAATAGCAAAGGCCCTCTCCAAGCCCTGTTCTCTATCCGCTTAAATACTCTTTCTAGTGAAAAGACACTCACTATAAATAATGTTATTCCTAAGAATTGGCAACCAAATGCTACATAGAGATCAAATGTCAACTTTCCATAAGGTTTGCTTGTAAGCACAGCTATACTCAGTGATAGTGTAAGCTTGTAACTGGAGAAATTCTACGCTGAATAAGTTAATAAGGTTTCTTACTTTCCCACTCATGATTACTGGAGCAGTTTTTTTCATTATATATTAAATATAATTTTGTGTTTACATATTTCAGTTTTTTTATTTTTATATTTGTTTTTGTTTTCAGAAAAGAAAAAAAAAATTAATATTATTTTTTGTCAAGTATATACTAAATAATTTTTATTAATTTAAAGTCTATTCAAATAATGGTTTGAAAAATTAGTACTAAATATAATTGTTTCTGACTACTTTTAGAAATAGCTTTTGAGTACAAACCCTAGGTATTTAAACCCTTCATCCATTGGTTTTAATGTGTAAGGGAATTTGTTACTCAACTTATCTCTTACTTCTTCTGAGAAGCCATTTTTGGAGAGAATGGACCTTTCCACATTAATATGCATTCCTGTAGCCCTCTTATATAAGTCCAGTATCTGCTATGCTTCTTTAAGGTTTTCCCATGTTCCCTTACCCATCATTATCACATAATCCACAAACAAAATGTGAGATAGTTATTCTGAATTAGTTACCATTAATCCTTTATAAGAGCCTTTCCTTTTAGCTTGATGGATAATTTTGATTAGAGCATTTTCTATCAATAGAAATAGAAAATGCAAAAGAGGGCATCCATGTCTAAGGCCTCTTGTAGACCTGAAAAAGTTAAAGTGTGAACCATTAATCTGTACTGCAAAGGACGTCAACCGAACACATTCCATTATCCAATTGACAGTCTCTAAATCCATCCCAATATGAATCATTACTAGCCTTAGAAAGGTCCAATTCACCCTATCATAAGATTTGGAGAGATCTAATTTTAAGGCAAAGGATTTGCTCTTGCTCCGCTTTATGGTATGGATTGCTTCCTGCAAGAAGGACACTGCATCATGGATTTGATGATTGAACAGGAATCCGAATTGCTCCTTTGTTATGATTTCACTTAATATTGGCTTCATCCTTTGTGCTATAGTCTTCACAATTATTTTATAAACCAGATTGCAACACGAAATTGGCCTAAATTCTTCAAAAGAGGAAGGGTTTTGTTTCTTAGGGATGAGATCCAAGAATGTGGAATTCAAGGCACCCAAAACCTTCCTGGCCCTTTGAGACTCTTGCACAACCTTGAGCAAATCTTCTTTAACCAAGTCAAAAAACCCCTGAAAAATTCAATAGTAAAACCATCCGGTCCAGGGCTCTTACCTGTCTGGAAGAAGTATACATATTTCTCCAGCTCCTCTTCCGTAACTTCTTCCTTAAGAAAATTGTTCATTTTTTCATTTATCAGCCTTGGAAATAGGCTGACGACCTTAAGAATCTCGTGAATATTACAACCCTCTGGTTCCTTGAAGATATTTTTGAAAAACCTCTCTCTGACCTTCATTTTTTCTTTGAATGAACTGACCATTACCCCATTCATATCTGTTATTGTTGAAATCATGTTCAAATTCCTTCTATGGTTAGCGAAATGGTGAAAAAACTTTGTATTGTTGTCCCCTTCTTTGATCCATATAGCTCTACTTTCTAATCTTAGTAGCTCCTTTTCCCTGGCCAACAACTCTTCTCTTTTTAGTTCCTTTTCCCTGACCTCTTTCAATTCTTCCTCTGTAAAAATTCCAAATTTATTTTTCCTGTAATTCTCTTTTAAAGAAATTTCAACTTCTTTGAGTTGTTTCTGTTGATTTTTCGAGTAAGCCCTAGCCCATGGTTTTGTCACCTTCTTTATTTTTTGCAAATTTTCTGACAATTGTTTCATGAAGGTGACATTGGGGGTGACCACCAATGGATTCCATGTTTCTCCTACCAATTTTCAGTAGTCTTCCTCCATTGAACATGGCAACCGGTTTCATCTCTGGGATTTGCATTTGTAGGAGAATTGGGAGATGGTCAGACATACCTCCTAATTCAACCCATGTTTTAACTATCAAAGACCCTGAAAGAAAAAATCTGTCTAACCTCTTGGATATGGCCTATTCCCCGCTTCTATTGTTCCTCCACATCGGGGTTAACTTAGAGGTTGAATGTCCACCAACTATTTGGATTCAAAGATTTCAACAAAGAACGTACCCAGGCCATAATGATGAGCTAAAGAACCCCAATTTTCTTTTTCAGATAGAGTTAGATTCAGGTCCCCACCAAGTATCACGTTTGTTGGTTCTAACATTCCTGAAGAGAAGAAGGATTCCTAGAAACCTTTTCATTCTTGATAAGGTCCGTAGAAATTATATAGAGCGTAAGATATCCCAATGGATTTCTCCTTGAGAACTATTTTTAAGCATTGTGTTGTGCTTCATCACTACCACTTCCTCAAATTCATGATTCCAAGCGGTTATCAGACCCCTTGAATGACCTTCCGAACTTATGTGACCGAAGCTCCATCCCTTGAGCCATGGATCTAGAACTTCCTTGGCTTTTTTTCCCTCCATCATTGTTTCCTAAAGAAAAATGATCCCAGGTTTGAGATTAGCAACCATTTTTTTGAGAGATTTTAATTTGGGGTAGCTCCCCAAGTCCCTTGTGTTGAAGGATAGAACTAGCATCTAGTGACCTTGACCTGGTCCTTCCCTGCTCTAAGGGACCTACCAATCATTGAATATTTTCCATTCTTAACATCCACCTCAGCTTGAGATTTAGCTATCACAATGTGAGATTTCCTCCCTATGGTGATCTTAGGCACCTTGTCTATTGCTAGTCCTCCGGACGACACTTGGTCTCTTTTAGTCAACACTTTAGACCACGTATTATATATTTTATGCTTAATCCACGAAGGGGGATCCTTTGGGGATGCTACCTTTTTTTACTCCTTACCCGGGCTAATACAAGTGTCCTTACATTCCTCAATCGGTGTTACCACCTCATTTTCCGCATGTAGGACATGTGTTTTGGGATGCGACGAGATCGAAGTAGTTTCCTTAATAGGAGTCACCACCTTTCTTTCAGCATGTGGGACAATTGTCCTTGGATAGGACTATTCATGGCTCAACGTGTTTGTATTATTGACAGATGTAGAATTTCCAGGAGGGAGTTCCAACTTACCAGGGAGCATAGGTAACCTTTCTTCCGTCGAGATAATTCTCTACTCACCACTTTTTGTCATTGTTTTGCTCCTTTCTTCATTCTATGCATACATTGTACCCCCCTTTTTCTTGTTCTACTGTGGCCTTCATTCTGGGTTTGGACAGTCCCACACAATGTGGCCAACCTATATGTAGGAGAAGCATCGAAATGGGATTTTCCAATAGTCCAAACTCTGTCGCCACAGGCTCCCATGAACCTCCAGATGAATTTCTTTAAACAACCCATTGCGTAAATCCACTTCGATTAGAATTTTGGAACACCTTATGTCCACCTTCTACTCCCATTATTCCTCTAGAGCTACAAATTTACCGATTTTATCTTTTATTGCCTCCATTATCTTCCTTTTCCAGAACATCATGGGGAGCCCTAGTAGAATGGCCCATATTTTTTGCATATTCTGGGGTTACCTAGTGGCATCAAAGTCCACACTCCAATTCTTGAGAATTAACCATGAAGGCCCCCATTTCCAGTTGTTATCTAACAATATCTGCCTCTCTACCTCGGTCTTAATGAGAAACAGTATCCATCCTCTTGACATAATGTGGAACATTGGTAAGTGCCTCAGATGGTGACTCCAGTTTATCTCCATCCACCTTCGGAGAGTAGCTTCACCAACTCTTTTTCCGTAGAACCATCCTACCAAGGCTAGTGAAAGGTAGTCATGGTTTTATGTTATCAAAATATCCTTCCCTACTACTATGGAAGATGTGTGTTTTTTAGCTTTAGTTCCTATACGTTTTCTTGTTTCACCGGATGTATTTGTTATTATGTTTGCATCGTCCTTCCTACTTGAAAGATCAGGGCTTAGTTTCTCCGATGTGTGAGTGGACAACACTTCGTGCTGTGATTTCGCCACTTGTGGAAAGCATGTAAAAATATGACCTTTCCCTTCTGGTGAGGTAGAGTCATGTAATCTACTTCATCGATCACCATTGTGAGTGTAAGACTTTAATACATTAAAAACATAAACACTTTATCTCCTTTCCTTTTATTCTTCACTTTGCTTCACAATGTTTTCCTCTGTATTGTTCCCTAGCCATAAAGCATTACCCTACTAAGCCCCCCAATATATATATATATGGTTATATTTTTCATGAAGGAATAGTTTTAGTGTAAATGTACATGCCATGAGTAAATGTATATTTTTTTCTAAACATTGTATTGAATGTTTATGTTGATTCTTAAATTACTTGCTAAGATAGTATTTTTTTGTCAATTGCAATATATGTATGTGATTTCTTTATTCCTATTATTTGTTATTGTTAACATGCCTAGCTTTCCTACTAAGTGAATTCCATCTATTAGGGAAACACTAAAGTGGAGACTCTTTGCACCAATGCATTTCAATAATAGGGTTTACCCATGTGCTTTCCATCAATCCACATACCACATATTGATTTGGGATTCCCTTCTTACTTAATATTTTTCATTTCCATGGTTTATATAAACCATTGCGTCTATTGTATGCCATGTTATGCAAGCATGGCTCTCATTCCCATCAATGCACATACCGCATATTAATTTGGGATCGGGATTCCCTTGTTTTGTAATACTTTTAATTTCCAAGGTTCATATAAACCCTTGAGTGACTCTATGTCATGTCAGGTAATACATGCATGGGTAGTCGAGCATATATTTGTTTGTTTGTTATAATTAAAGGTTATCCTAATAGCTCCTCTACATATAAATCCTTAATTTAAAAGGATATGTGATCCCTTGTTAGTAAATAGATTATTATTATCTACCCACAATATTTGTATATAGAATTTTTGTGCTTCATATTCAATTAAATTTTGTGCTTCATGTTCAATTAGTGTGTTTCAATCATAAGATTACACCTTTCTTCACAATAAACTTGTTTCATTTATATTGGGTGCCAATGGTTAGGGTCTCATCACGTCCATAAATCCCTAAATCCCTAAATGCTTAACCCCTGCATAATTAAACATTTAATTGCTTATGCCTCAGCCCCTAACTTCTTAAACCCTAGCTCCCTAACCATTCAGAACTGATTCCTTAACCCTTTAAGACCCTAACCCACAAAATCCTATTCCCTAAACATATATTTATCCCTAATTATCCCTTGATCCCTAAATCCTAACCTCTTAACCCTTGTATCCTTAACCTCTTACCCTTAAAGACCATAAATTTTAAATCCCTTAACCCCTTAACTAACACTTATCCCCTTAATACATAATTCCTTAACCGCAAAACTCTAATCCCCTAAACCATAAAGTGCATAACCTCTTATCTGCTCAACCATCTTAAACATTTAAACATCTTAACCAATTTATTCCTTAACCTCTAAACTCTTACCACTAAGCCTTAGTTATCCCCCTAACCCTAAAGCCTAAAACCCATAATCCCTAAAGCCATAAACCCATAAATCCCTAAACCCCTAATTCCTTATTAACTAATCCATTAATCCCACAACCCCCAATCCTTTAATCCTTTAACCCTTTGACACTCAACCCTTGGCCTCCTCAATACTAATGCCAAAAACCTAGAGCCCTAAATACCTTAGCTCGTAAATATGATAGCCCCTAAATGAATTACATCTTAAATAACCACGAATCCCATGATCGTTATGTCATTAAACACTGATCCCATAATCCCTTAATCTCTTATAATCCCTTAATAGTTAAACACTTCACCCTTAACGGTTAACCTATTAAACCCTAACCCAAAACATTTGCTCCCTCGTTCCCTTAACCCCTAAAGCCCCTAACCCCTAAACCACTTTACCTCTAAAGCACCTAACACATATTCCCTAGTTTATCCACAAACATTTAATCCCTTAATGTCTAAAATATTTAACCTTAACCCCCTAAACACAAATCCCTAAATCCCTTCATAACTAAATCCCCTAACCCCTAAACCCCTTGGCCCCTTTTCATGTTTCCCTCTAATCCTTTAACCACTAACCACTAACCCTGAGTTTACCATGTCACCCCTAAACCACTTAACCTGTAAGCATTTAAAAACTAACCCCTAACCTCTGAAACACTAGTATCCTAACACCAAACCCCTAAATCCCTTAACAACTAAAGCCCCTAAGTCCTTAACAAGAGAATGGAGAAGGTGAGGATCCTATATAGGTAGGGGGTCCTTGGTCGATGGAGTTGATTGTGTAGTTGAAGATTGCAATCCATGATGTTTTGAATCCTTGTTCTTTTATACTGTGAATTATATCAAATTGAACTAGCGTTATAGAAATCGTTGAACGTGACTTGAGATTTGGACCAAGTAGTAGTAGCATCTATAGTTGTCTCCATTAATTTGAACAAATTTTGGACCAAGTCATGATATAAATACCTGAGTGTTAGAATTAGATTACATTTACACCAGAATACAGCCATAAATATTTCAATATCTTCTACTATAAACATGTGTAGGTATCCCACCCCTCCCCCACCACCAACAATATCATCGATTCAAGCATCTTACTAGTCGGAAGCCCGACCTATGAGTGAAGATCCTGTAGAAGAAGTTAAGTTGTCTTGGGAGTCAGAATCACTTCAGATAGTAAATCCGTCTTCATCTAGTAGGTCATCATCATAATCATCACCATCGACTTCATCAAGAAACATTCCAAGCAATAGTCCAGGCACATGAAATGTGATACCCCCAAGACGTTGTTATTTCTTTATGTTTTGATTTATTATTGTGAAATTAATTTCAAAAAAATTTATTTATGTAAGAGTTATTTAAAAATATCAAATATACTCAGAAGAGGTGTCGGTGACACTTTGCACAACAAACTATTATTTTATTATTAATGACAAGGAAAAAGACACTTGGAGAAATCAACTAGATGAGGGGACGCCACCATGAGACATAGAACATGTGTAAAACAAGCAAAGAGTATCTTACCAATCAAATCAAATCTAAAAAATCAACAACGAGACAAGAACCTGAATCATAGGGATTTAAGGATTGATTGAGATTTGATTGGGATGGCATAATACCTAGGCACAATCTATATATATTGGTGCTCTGGGATAGCACGGGACTTCGTGTTGTGGATGGAGAAAATTTGTTGTAAGTTCATGGGTTTAGTGTTTATCTCTTTCATAATTCCATCATTGAGCTTGTTGCGGAATCTGAGAGAGAGTGTCGCGTGGAATTTCTTCTTATTGTTCTAGTATGCATCGTGGTGATCTATCTCAAGGGTGGAGTGAGTTAGCGGTGGTGTACTCTCTTTTATGGTTGGGAGGAGCTGATTTCTCCAAGTGATATTTCCCATTATTGATATATTACTCATCTTGAAAATATGTATATGATCAAAGTTATGTTACGTGATTAGTTTTGTTTTCATGAAAATCGTTGAATAAATATGATTGAGTTATTATGTCGTTAACTTTTCGATCTGACTCTAACGAAATGCAAAGGAGCCATTGTATATAATTTTTTTAGGGATTTTATTTTTTGTATGAATTATATCTTCATAAATAAAATAGCTACAACTATTCAAACATATGTCCCAGCTAGTTGTTCAAATAGTTTCCATAAAACCTTGAACCAAAAACTTTGATATTACTGTCTTCATTAGACTGATTATCATAACATAGTTTCGGTGCATTTAATTTGATGTTAATGTTAGAGATAATGTAGAAATGTATTCATGGTTATTTTCTATACATAGAATTAACGGTTTGTTAGTTCTTTAGTCATAGGATTTGAGCCATTATTCATGGATCTAGTTTGGTTATTGTTTTCCTTTATATGTAACTTGTATCCAGTAATATAATTGCGTTGAGTGTGTGATCCTCCTCCTGTGTGTGCAAGCCTTAGTTCTCTGTTGTTTCCTTTGATTATGTAAATTGGTATTAGATATTGGTGGGAGCTGAGAGATATCTTTTTTTTGTCTTCTGGGAACTGAGTGTCGGCACCGCACCTCCAGTGAAGATAAAGTGTGGTGGTATCGTTCATCCCATGAAGACTAATTGTGGTGGCACCGCTACTACAGTGAAGTAAAAGTGTGGTGTTGAGCCCTTCCTTAGACCAATTTAGAGCACTGTGACCCCCCAACATAGGCTTCTAGCTTACAAGGTGCGGTATTGAAATTTTGTTTTTGGCCATAAATTGAATTTGGCTCTCAAGATCAAGTGACGGAAGGTAAGATGGAAAATTCACCTCTTGTTGATTCCTATATTAATGAAACTTCCAAATTAAATGGAGATAATTATGTCAATTGGAATATCAATTTAATTACCATACTCAAGGCACTTCATTTATGGATGATTGTGAAAGGAGATGAGGAGAATCCCTCTGATATTCTGTCTATCCAAGAATGGAATTTGTGGGAAGTTCAAGCAAAGGTAACACTTTGTATGTCTATGAAAGGAAATATTATTCCTCATATTTGAAATTGTAAGACCTATAAATATACATGGGATAAAATTTAGGTTTGTATGAGACGTCAGATTTAAATAGAATTTTTTTAAAGACCGAATTATTGTCTATTAAGATGGAAGTGAATGAATGCATAACTGAGTACCTTTCTCGCATCAAGGATTTAAGAGATAATATGGGTGATATTGGAGAATAAGTATCCAGTAACGAGTTGGTGACTATTAGATTAAAAGGTTTATTGTCGGATTATAAAGTGTCCATTTCAACACTTGCAGCAAGACATATCCCTCCTACTTTTGCAGAGCTCGACGGAATTCTTCTACAAGAAGAAGAGAGAATGAATATTTATGATCCATAATCACAGACTGGAGATTGGGAATTGATGGCAGAAGGAAGACACTCTGACATAGAGGAAATCAATGGAACAAACACAAAGGAAAGTTTCACACAAGACATAGAGGTATGTCACATACTGACTCTAATGTTAATAGAAATGTTGAATTCCATTACTGTGGAAAATTAGGTCATATTGCTAAAGATTGTTTTACACAGAAGAACCATGAGTCCAATCACAGATATAGAAACCACAATGGAAATTATGTGAGAAAATACACCGCTGGTGTTAATGGATTCAAAAATATCAGACTGTTTATATCTGAAAATGCTCTGTCTGCTGAAACATATGACGAGAGAGCATGGTTTATAGATTCAAGTGCTTCTCCCATATGTCCCGTAACAGAGAATGGTATGATGAGTATCATATAAAGTATGATGGCACACACATTTATTTGGGTGATAACATGTCACATGAGGTACAAGGTTATGGAGTGATAAGTGTAAATATTCATGATGGACAACTTAAATAGATTCATAATGTGATGTATGTTCTAGGCATAAAAAAATTAATATATGTTTCTTCTATCACTGATAATGATATGAAAATAGAATTTGGTAAAAAGATGCTCAAGATCATTACAGGGTTATAGCGACATGATCCAAAATTGGAGGCTTATATAAGTTTGATACAATCAAGGGAATCCATCAAGCACTGGCATATTCAACCATATCAAATGTCGAATTACGGCATCAAATGTATGGACACCTTAATCACAACGATCTTATGTTATTACATAAAAATTTTATGGTTGAAGGTCTTCCTGTTATCAAAGATGATCATATAGAATGTGTTGCATGTGCACTCGAAAAACAACACAAGCAAGAATTTCCTAATCATGAAGAGAAGAGATAGATTGAATTACTTGAATTAATACATCCTAATGTTTGTAGACCTATGCAGATTATATCACTTGGTGGTGCTTGGTACTTTCTTATATTTTTTGATGATATATATAGGTTCACTTGGGTTTACTTCATAAGAAGAAAAGGTGATTTCTTCGATTGCTTCATGGAATTCAATATCAAAGTTGAAAATAAGACAAGTAATTATGTCAAATTTCTCAGATCAGATCAAGGTGGTGAGTACAGTTCTGGAGCATTCAAAAGATATTGTATAGACAATGGAATCCAACAACAACTTACTGTGACTGATACACCTCAACAAAATGGATTTGCTAAGAGGAAAAACAGAACACTGGTGGAATGTGCTCGCAAGAGTCTAACAAAGAAATTAGAGCTCCAGACACCCTTTGAAGTCTTTTATGGCTATAAACCAGAAATTAGTCATTTACGAATATTTGGTTGTAGGTCATTTGCACACATCCCTAAAGATGATAGAAGAAAATTGGATGCAAAATCTGTTGAATGTGTCTTTGTTGGCTATTGTGATGATCATAAGGCATATAAGTTATTTCATCCTAGTTCACACAAACTAATTTCAAGTAGAGATGGTGTGTTTCATGAGCATACATATATAAGTAACACTATGTTGAATAATTCTGATGAAGGGAAGATCTCAAATGATAATGTCAAAATAGATAAAATTGTTTAGAAAGTGCATGTATAGCAACATGTTCAGGAACAGGGTGATAACATGAGTGATGCCACCTCATATGATGAAGCAACAAAAAAGCAGGAGAATCATGGATGGAACTCCAACAGGTATTGTAGGACCTAGAAGGTCAAATTGACAAACTCAACCTCCAATAAAGTTTAGAGATTATGCCTTGATGACTAATGTAATGAATGTCATAGAACCATTGAATAATGATAAAGCCAAAGATAATGAAGAATGGGTGGATGCTATGAATGAGGAATATAATTATATTATGAGAAATAAAACTTGGGAATTAGCATAATTGCCCAAAGATAATGTACCCATAGGATCTAAATAGTTGTTCAAATTGAAATTCAAAGCTGATGGCTGTACTGACAAACTTAAGGCAATACTAGGTGCAAAAGGTTATTCTAAACTAGAGGGAATTGATTTTGAAGAAACATATGCATCGGTAGCTAAATTAAACACAGCTTGATTTCTTGTTGCATTAGCTACAAAACAAAATTGGAGAATACACTAGTTAGATGTTAAATTTGCTTTCTTGAATGACAATTTAAAAGAGGAAGTCTATTTAGTTCAGCCTGAAGTTTTGCGCAAAAAGGTCAGGATAATCTTGTTTTCATATTGAAGAAACCTATATATGGACTGAAATAGGCCCCTGGATCGTGGTATATAAATATTGATTCATTGTTTAAACAACGTTGTTTTATGAAAAGAAATAATGATTCAAGCCTTTACATTAAGGTGACATTAAGCACACATTAAGACAAATAAAGAGAGAGTTTTTATTGATATCGTTATATGTTGATGATCTCATTATCACAAGTGGAGCATATCAATTGATTATAGACATTAAAATTTACATGTATTAGCAATTTGAAATGAAATATTGGTGATTTGCATTATTGTTTAGGTATTGTATTTTGGAGAGAGTTTGGTAAAACATTCATCACTCAAAGCAAGTATGTAAGGGAAATC
The DNA here is from genome assembly GCA_001517045.1 of Pseudotsuga menziesii. NCBI lineage: Eukaryota > Viridiplantae > Streptophyta > Pinopsida > Pinales > Pinaceae > Pseudotsuga > Pseudotsuga menziesii. The sequence goes on from LPNX011036480.1 coordinate 74,856, forward strand.
CTTAACTGATTTAAAATGAGTGAATACAAAGCAGTATCAACTCCTTTGGATAAAAATGTGAAATTGTACAATAATGATGGATCTAAAGAAGCAGATGGTACTTTGTATCATCAATTAGTGGAAATCCTGAACTATCTCACTACTACAAGGAGAGACATATCATATTCAGTTAGCATTCTTAGTCAATTTTGGCTAAGTCATGTAAAACGCATTGGAAAGCTGCAAAACAAGTCCTAATATATTTAAAATGAACAATTAATTTTGGTCTTTTATATAGTCATGCATTTGATGATTAGTTGGCAGGTTATTTTGATTCTAATTTTGTAGGGAATCCTGATGACATAAAATCTACTTCTGGATATGATTTTCACATTGGTTCGGGTGTCATGTCATAGACCAGTAAGAAACAACCAACTGTTTCTTTTTCATCAATATAATTTGAATATAAATCATTGACCAATGCTACTTGTGAATCCATTTGGTTGAGGCGCATTCATGAAGATGTTGGTACAAAGCAAGAACAACCTACCAGAATTTAGTGTGATAATCAGAGTTCAATCAAGTTGACAGAGTTCAACCAAGTTGACACATAATCTAGTTTAGCATGCCAGATTCTGACATATTGAGATGCAACATCAATTTGTGAGAGAAAAGATTGAATCTAAATAAATTGAATTGACTTATTGTACTACAAGTAAAAATGTTGCTAATATTTTCACCAAACCGATTGGAAGAATTCATTTTGAGGATCTAGAAAGAAACTTGGTGTTGTAGAGAATCCATTTCTCCATTAAGGGAGGATGTTAGAGATAATATAGCAATGTATTCATGGTTATTTTCTATACATAGAATTAGTGGTTTGTCAGTTTCTTATCCATTTGATCTTATCCATTATTCAATGATCTAGTTTGGTTATTGTTTTCCTATATTTATAACTTGTATCCAGTAATATAATTAAGTCGAGTGTGTGATCCTCCTTTTATGTGTGTGCCAACCTTAATGCTCTATTGTTTCCTTTGATTATCTAAATGTTAACACTACGTATAGTAGAAATAAATTAAACATGTAATTATTTGATGAAAAATATTAGCCTAGATGATTTTATAAGAGGTGATTGCTTTATTAAATCGATGGCTTAGTGACTTTTCCTGTGTCATATGATCGACACAAATGTTCCAACCAGCGCACACCCTCCCTTTTTAATCTTTCAAAAAGTAGATTTGGGGTTTTGATCTCATGTTAACCTTAGCCATCACAATCAGAGATTTTAACATTAGTCGGTAGAATTAACTTGCGATTTTACCACACTTGTTAAAGTATAGATATTTGCGTGATAATGGCAGATAAGTTTTCAAACCCACGTTTATTATCTACCCACTGACCCGTCCATAGAGCAACAAGAAAATATAGCTATGTTTGTGTTTAGTCTATTAAATTATATAGATGAATGTATTTATGTGTCCATATATTTTTTCATGTGCGAAAATAAATGTGACAAATATTATTTTAGATATTGGTTTTAGTGGGACTAATGGTTAAGAGCATGTGTTTCCTCCCAGAAGATCATCGATTCAAATACAAAGGGGGTAGGGTATGTACACCTCTATAGACTTTAGTAGTTACATCACTACAAAAAGGGGGTCCCTTGTATCACAAACAAGGGGGCTTCATACACCAATTGGTATCTTGCTTAGCGGTGACCTTAAAAATATATTATTATTATTTATTATTATACCTATTATATGTTATTTAGATGCGTCGAATTCATATTTTGAAAGTTAGTTCAAATGTTAAAGTTAAATAAGATATAATGAATTGAATTATGAATTGTAAACTTATTTCATAATTATACATTAATCCATAAATAATTTAAATGATGATTTTTTTTTATAAATTAATTAGGAATATAGTTGAAATGTTATAGGGTAATGAAACTCTTTACTAATGGATTTATTGAAATAAACAGGATTTTTTTTTCTATATTAAAAGGACTTTTATTCTTTAAAAAACTCCACCACACACACATATATATATATTGAATATTTGAAGAAAATTACATGACTATTTTTTAAGAAGAATCGCATTAAAGGAATTGCCAATTTCTAAACTTATTTATAAGGTGCCTTTTATATAAGTTAAAAAGGTATTTTGTGATCATGTATATAAAAATATTTCATTAAAGATATTTATAATGAATTGAAATACTTCATTCTTATATTTACTAGACAAAGGTTTTTTTTTAACATTTTTCTATATACTTAAAGTTGATATGGATGATATATGAATTAAACACAGTTTAGTAGTTAAGTGGATATTAATTATTGGATTAACAATATCGGTTGCTTTGGAGTGTCTTTTTTTTATATTGAAGTTAAATTTAGTAGGATATAAAGGTTAAAGTTAGAATAGTTTTTTTAATAGTACCATTAAACATGGTTTAGGAACATTGATGTAATATCTAAAAATAATTGAAATAATTTTTAAAATATAATTTTAATTTTTTTTATACTATATGGGTTGGTTTAGAGTGATGTTACATGAAATTTATTGAAACTTGTCCAAAAACAAAGCAATAAATTAAGAAGAACTTCTTGCATTTCCTCTGAATTAAATGTAATAGACAGTGGATGCACAAAAGCTTAAATCTATAGCACAAAGAGTTGGAAAAACTATTTGTGAATATGATAAAAGATTCAAATATATCCTTAATCAAATGCCAGCGAAGATGGAAGAATCCATCATTATTGAATGGTTTGTAGCTTTTCTACTACCTTGAATCTTGACGACATTGACTATGTACAAATTCAACACGTAACATTATGCCCTAAAGAAGGCACAAAAAGTTGAATCAAACACCAACCACCCAGATTGGCCATTCGAATGATGAGTCAAATAAAATCTTGAATAGATGCAACAATCATTACAACAATTGGAATTGAGTCATAATGACTTATGGTGCACTAATTGGTCGACTGAAGGCCACAAAAAAGATTCTTGTTGATACAATCGATAACCTACCAATGACAACATAGGATATTTTATGGAAGAAAGAAGATAGGTGCATTAAGAACCCCAACTTTTTCCCGAAGAAAGGTTTCCTGAAAATTTTAGAACTACTCATACAACACATTTCTATGATATTTGTGAAATATTTGAGTCGTATACAACAGATGAATGTCCATATAATGTTTATGTAGTCAAACTAAAATGGTGCGAAAATAGTTGGAACACCTAGCACAACACAACCAACTGTATTAAAAACCTAAAAACCAAGCATAACAAACATATAGTCTATCAGACACAGACAATGGAACAAAATAATTACCGACAACATGAAGATAATTGAAAAAATGACCAATGCAACAACGAAGGGTATATAGTCTGCAACGTATATCATGGTAAAGTACTCTCCAATTATAACCATGGTTGAGGTAGATCGAGATGCTTTGTTTTCTATAGTGAAGAACATTCATGTCCCGATTGTCCCTGGAAAGGCAAGATGAACCTCAAATTATGTGCTAGATGTGGTGTCAAATAGCATTCCCTAGGGGATTTCCTTGTAGTGCTTAAAAAACTTCCGAATAAAAATAATCTTAATCTCGTATCTGGTATCCCTAAGAATGATATGATTAAAAATAAGAATCTGCAAATTGTTACAAGGTAGGAAATGAAATTGGTCATGATGACACACAAGTAACCAAGTTTCCAAGTAAGGACTGCAATTACCCTCAAATTAATCAACAAAAATATATATTTAATAATGCTTCAAGAATTTTTGAAGAATTAGAAAAAGAAGACACTCAAGATTATAAAAACAAAACATTGAATGAATTATTACAATTACTTGCAAGATGAAGAAGTTGCATGCCTTATTGATCTTACGTACACCATAAAGAAAGATGACAACAATGAAAAAATTTGTAGAAATCTATGCAGCTTGAGACAGAAAGAGAAAACGAATATTGAACCTTTGGTCAATCTAGACATTGACGGGTATTTAATTTCACAAGTTGTTCTCAACTTTGTATCACAAACAAACATTATGACAAGAGAAACGTGGGAATGACTTGGTCAACAGCGACTATTAGAATTGGGTGTATATATCAAACTTTCCAAAAAAGGTCTCATAGAACCTAGTAGTGCTTGGAAATATGTGAATACAAGAATCATGGGCATCAAAGCACAAGTCAATTTTTAAAGGATTGAACCACAAGATGGAGAGACTTCTTTTCCTATATTAGTTTGTCACCCTCTGGAAAGGAAAATGAAGGCATCCAATTCGTTAGAAAAAGATAGAATAAATCTTTAAGGCGATGGAAAGAAAGTAATTGTTCCAATCTATCCGTTAAAATAAAATCCATGGTAGGAAACAAATTATCAAGACGGAGATATAAGAAGGATATATCAAATAATGAGCAATATTGAATATTTTGTCAAGCGAAATGAATATGGAGAACACCACTTGGCATCCCCCATGTCATTCGGTTATAATTTTGATACCTAATTATACAACTGGAAGGTATAAATTATGAAATGCAAACAAGAGACTGTTGGTCTATTCAAGTCATTCCTCGTTGGGGAAAGAAATTTTTTTTCACATTTTCCGTAATTCCAAAAAAATTTGACAAAAAAATAAGACAATATCCGACTCTACTATTAACGAAAGTGGAGCCGAGAATTTTTCTATCATGACAGTATAGGGAACAAGATTCTCTAGTAAAGCAAATTAAACAAGTATCTAAAAATATTGGAGAACAAGGGAGATTGCAAAGTATCATTAAATCATTCATTGGTCAAGTGACTCAATGGTAGGAGACACATCAATCACAATTGTACACGTGAATGAATGCTTTGAATTATTTTATTAAATTATTTGGAGAGAAAAGTTAACAGTAGAAGCTCAAAATTACAAAATTTATACAAGGTATGGACCCATATATTCACATCGACATATGTCAAAAAGAATGGAGGAGATTGGACTACAAATATGAGAAACTCTAGCCACAATTTTTTCCTAGTACATTTGAAGATCTCTCTAAAAAAAATTTTGGATGGAGGAAGCAAGGGTTGTAAATTCTACTTGGCAAGACCTAAAAGAAAATTTTATAAGAGACTTTTATTTCTCAATAGAAGAAGAGTGCTTCAAGGAGGCAATTGAAGCAATCGATAAATTTATAGAGCCGACAAATATTGACACATCAACCAAAGGCCAATTAATTGAGTTGACATGCATTAATATTACGACCAAGTGAATTATTTTCTCAACGTGAATAGAATTGGAAATTATACAAATTTCAGTAAAATCGTTCATTTGAAAACAAACCACCTGTCGACAATGAAATCTATAAAATCCATAATGAAAGTGGCCTCAAAAGAAACAGTCAAACCAAAAAGATTCACAGAAAAATACTTCCCTCCTACTTTTACATATTTCAAATAAGGAGAGAAACCAATCAATGAAGCAAGGGAATTGGAAAGGGTTGATGCGCAGTTTAAGATTAAAGAAGTCGATATATCAAACAATGACCTACTAAAAATGGAGAAAATTGGATATTATTGGACTAAAAACCAAATTTCCAATATAACCGGTCTATTAAAGTAATATCAAGATGTTTTCAAAATATACTATAAATATTTAAAGGGATTAGTGTAAGAAATGGGCGAAATGAAGATCAACATCAAGCTAGAAACTAATCCAATGGAAAAATGGCCATATAAATTAATACACAAATATAAATATATAGTCAAGAAAGAAAAAAAGAAACATGGCATGAACTGAAATCATCTATCCTTTGGATCAATCATAATGGGATACATCTATGGTCATCCAAACTAAGAAACATGAACAAAAAAAACTATGTATTTTGTTGCTTCAGAGTATTGAATAAAGTTTCATTAACAAACCCCTTTCCTACGCCTTTTGCTGATGAAATCACCAAACATGAATGCCATTCTTTCAAAAACATATTTTTGGGTATAATCAAGTCCCTAATTCCATGGAGGATTAGCATAAGACAACATTTTCCTATGATTTTAGGTCGTTCACCTATAAAGTGATTCCTTTTGGGTTAAAGAATGCACCAACAATCTTTTTGAGAATAGTCATCAAAGCATTCTAGGAATACATAGATAACATGATGGCTATCTATTTCAACGATTGGACAATATACTCCCTACTTCACGATCACATTCAGTCCCTTTGACTTATGCTAGAATGTTTTCGACATATACAACTCTCCTTGAACCATTTAAAAGGTGCATATTTTCAACACCAATTGGAAGTTTCCTTGGTCACATCATCTACAAAGAAGGAATCAAAATCAATTTTGCAAAAATCAAAGTTATTTCATGGCTTGAAGCCTCAAGTGAATCCGAAGAAGGTAAGAATACTCCTCAGACATATCACGTACTATCTATAATTTATCATGCATTACTTTGATACCACATATCCCCCAGAAGAATTGTTAAAAGATAGTCAAGAATTTGTATGGTCATAAGAATGTGAGGCGTCATTTGAATTTCTTAAGAGAAAATTAGTTGAAGCCTCGATTATTTGGTTTCAAAGCTGGTCAATCAAATTTCATGTCCATATCTATGCTTCTAGTGTAGAAATCAGCGTGATCCTTACTCATCTTGTAGATGATGGAAAGGACTACTGCAATGCATATTCTAGAAGAAATCTCAACAAAGGTAAAATGAATTATTCAACAAAATATTGAGATGCCCTTGACCTAATCTTTGAATTAGAAAAAATATAGGAACTATTTATTGGCTAATACATTAATCTTTTACACTGATCATCAAGCCTTGAAGTATTTTGTGAACAAACCTGTCCGCCACGGTCAGATATGTCCAGGGATCCTCTTGTTTCAAGAATTTGAATTTGAAATAATTGTTCAACTAGGGAAGCCAAATGTTAGTCCCGAACACTTATCAATAATAGAAACAATCGAAGAACTTGACATGATCAACAATGACCTACCCATCACCCACTTATTTCAAGTTGAATTTGTACTAGCGAAATTGGAGGACATTGTGCAGTATCTACAAGAGGGTTGAGCACCAGAAGGTATGTCCTAAAAGAAAAAGGTCTTAGAAATTAAGTTGCACCCTACACTTTAATAAATGGATTCTTATACAAATTGGGACTATATGAGATACTTTGAATATGTGTGTTAGAGAATGAGATACAATATATCATCCATGAAGCACATAATGGACCCACAAGAGGACACTTCGAGGCTGACACGACTCCAAATGTTTTTATGAATCAGGATTATTGTCGCCAATTCTTAACAAATATTATCAAACACATGTAAGTGAATGTAATAAATGTCAAAGGATGGACCGACCATTACCAAGGAATGAAATTCCTTACTATTTTTCAATCCAAGTCTCACTTTTGAAATTGGGTTATTGACTTTGTTGGTCCCTTCCTAATTCTTTGTCATCAGAAAAGAACCTAGGACATCATCACAACCATCGAATATGTTACTAAATGGGCCGAAGATGAACCAATAAAAATATTTTCAAATGAGGCAACAACTAAATTTATTTATGAAAACATAATCACAATATTTGGATGCCCCCTTACTTTAATAAGAGACCAAGAAACACACTTTGCAAACAAATCTATAAAAGTGTTATTAAATGAATTAATGATCGACCGTCAAAAGAGAAATACCTATCCCTTTCAGTTGAATGGATAAATTGAAGCATTCAACAAAAATATGACTAAGGGATTGACAAAAATATGTATTATTAAGAAAGATAATTGGGATGACAAAATATTTTCTATTCTATGGGCCTACCAAATGGCATATAAAAGGCTGATGGGATAAACAAATTTCAACATATTCTATGGACCGGAATCAGTTGTTCCCTTACATTTTAGAAAAAAAGGCATCAGTTATAGCAGACACACTCCACTTGGATAGTACCAGAGCAAAAGTGAATATGAATTTTAAACTAAAAAAACTTGAAGAGAACCATCAAATGGAAATTCTACATCAATAACTACAAAAAAAACAACAAAAATCCTAGCACGACTGACATATAAGAAGGAAGTATTTCACAGTCAATGTCCTTGCACTATTATATGGTATTTGAATTGAAGGAAACTCAAAAACTTGCACATTGCTTGGCTAGGCCCATATATTATTGAATAATCAAATATTAATGGGTCTGTTTGACTTAATACTCTACAGGGATGGGTTCTTTCCAAACTTGTCAATGACACCCGACTAAAAATATACAAAGTATAGAATGGGCATGACACCGACTGATAGTTGTATTTATATTTTGTCAAACTTCACACCCCTAGGTTTGCACACAAGTCATGTTTATTTATAAATAATTTGTTCATTTTGAAAAAACAATCGATTAAATAATGTCTTACACCACTATAAAAAGATAAACCTTATAAATGGTTGATGGAAGGATATTTTAATGCAATGATTGTAGAATGACAAGTAGAAAATGAATTAGAGAAAACTATGTGGATCTCCCATCAAACTTCACCATGGCCTCACCAGCAACAAGGGTCGACTAGTCAACCTATAACTGACCAATTGGTGCATCATCGAACGAGCCGAATGATGAAGCAAACATTTCCTGTAGTACAACTCCATGATCGACTACGTCAACAAATCCATGAAGATCATCTAAATAATATTCATTAGGAAGACACTTCACATGTGCAAAGCACATGGAACCCATCAAATTCAGAGATATGCATTCACCTACATCCCAAAGTCATCCTTTAAGTAGTACACCTATAAATACGGACCTCGAGCAAGATTGGGAACAATTATGTCGTGAAATTGAGCAAGTGCCTCTTGGTCTATCTCTATCAAGATATATTGATCTATCCTCTACACTTGAATTCTTACATACCATGGCTACAAAGAGAGGTACCACTACAACTAAATCAATGAAAATGGCTTAGAAAAATCTATATGAACTCGAGGACATCACAACGTCACCTTTGAAAGGCCAACTCCCAAGAATATATAGATCCCGCATTAAAGAGAATCAGTGGAGAAGGTACTAGAAATAATTGAGATAATGTGGTATTTGTAATTATAAATGGTCTAATTCCAAAGATAAATTCATAGCTTCCAAAATACATCATTACTTAAACTCCCCCCTATTTGAAATATTTGGTCGCACAATTAATCGTGAGTAGATACCACAATGGAAATTATGGTTGGATCAACTGTTAGACATCAATTGCCAAGTAATTACAGTCATGACATGATTACCAAGCAAAGGGATTGTTGTATCGGTCAGGGTCAATCCAAAATTACTCAAAGAATTCATAGGGTCGATGCAAGGAAATAACTCAAAAGGGATAATCAACAGTAAAATCAAACATATGACTTATAAATACGCCGTAATTATTATTTTTGTATGCTTAACAAGTATATGTTGACTATCATACATTCAACTAACATTCTATAACATGTAAAAGACATTGCTATAGAAGGAAAATTATTCAATTGGGAAAACTATTAGGTTGGGATATTCTGGTCAACCTGTGATAAGTGCCAATGGACCGACTCGATAATTTTATACACATACCTAATTATTTGGATGGAAATGTATAAAATCCACTCATGGACAACCCTTCTTTCATTACAAAATACTCAGCGTCAATGTAGAACTTCATAGTATTCCTGACTTAGGGATTCCCCAAAGGTCGTGCAGGTGCAAAAATGTGGCTCGAAAACTGGTTTCAACTCCTCAAAACCACATGATCAAGATGGAGAGTTCCTTACCAAGTTCTCCAAATTATACCTTCAATCATGCAACTGCACATATAATTAGATCTCGATTATACCAAGTTTTGGTAAATGAAAGGAGCCACTAGAAATGTAGAAGACCTAAAATTTTATCCATTCATTCAATAAATCTTTACAGATATCAACATCCAATCACAAACAATGCCTCTAGTCCCTGAAATCGCATGGAGAGAACTTAAATACATCGAATATCCCTTAAACGACGACGAGAAAGAGGAAGTCTATGAATTCGGGTTATACTTACAAATATTTGGACCTACTACAGAAGTAGAAAATCATCTCGTTATCATAGCAACGCCAAAACTTACCAAACTGACGGAAGTTGAAGACCCAACTAGTGATACTATAGAGGATGATGACTTTCAAGACAACTAACAGTTGGGGCTTGATATGCCAAAGAAAAATTGGATATCGTAGCAAAGTAAATATTTACCAAGTAACAAACCTTAAAATAAAAAGGGTCATCTAAGTGAAAAATAATACTCCAAGTTCCTACAGAAGATGGAATCTAGGAGATGCCCTAGGAAGAAGAGCATATTCCTAAGGATATAGTCTTAAGACATGCCTCATTCAATGATAAAATCAACAAGGTTGGTTCCATTCGATCTTATTTTTCATAGTTAAAAATGGATCCAATAAATTAAAAAATCATATGGATTCAAAAGAAAAAAATCATGTTCATGTCCCTTAAACCTGACCACCCTTGTCATCGAAAATCATTGAAGAGCATCCTCCAGCTATCTCTGAAACTCTGTAGTATCCTGGATTTCACTAATTTGTAGAAAAATTGCCTAACCTCTTTCCTATTTGGAGATCGATAATTACCACATAACAGGTTTATGAAGCCACTACCTACCCCAACATTCTGGTTCTTCCACCACTAGGAGTTAACCTTACATCGCAGTTGATAATTATGTCTCCACATTTGCCCTTTTATTGGACTACTTATGAAAAAATACCAGATACTCAAGAAACCACAATGGTCACTCACTCCACCGATTCCACTGCTATTGTTGTTGATGATTCTTCAACAAAAATCATAAGTACCCCTGTTTCGAATCCTCCTCCGATGTCTATTGTTCCTATGGCGTTGTATGTTCCCCTAACGTCGATCGTTTCCCAGGTTTTGACCACTTCTGTGGCATCAATCATCCCACAGGTATCAATTTTTTCTTCTACATCGAATACTCCTCTTGAGTTGACCAATCCACCTCCATCTACCACACCTTCGAATCCTCTTATCAATCCCTCAACTGAAGCAGATCCAGTGGATGCTTCTCAAAAGAAGAAAAGGAAAAACAATAAAAATAAGTCACCGAAGGTATCCCTAATTCTCAGAAAATACCCAATAGAATCATTGGTTATGTTTGGTCCCACAATACCAAAAGACCATGAACTTAATGCTTTCCTGAATGAAATTCATAAAGAAAACAATCGAAGATGGGAAACTGATAAGCATAAAGTTGACATGATTGAAAAGGTGAAGAACAAAGCATTACGAACTTGTCAATAAATATACTACCAAGTTTCATTGACTCTCCAGTGAACCTCAACCCAAAATCCATTAGAACAATTTAACAGCCTAATTGGGTCCCTTCATTCCGTCTACCAAGAAGCTATTCGACAATAATATCATGTATATGTTAACCAGACATTTTCACTTCTCGTAAATCAATATCATCTCTTCCTCAAAGGACATAAACAATTAAAATAATATGGCATCGAAGCATAGTAGTATATATCAGTTCTTAATAATTGGTATACATTTTATACAAAAATATTCATCAACATGGGTAAGGTCCATACTACTTTGGTGTGAATATTCTAGCATAAGGACACCACACACTTTTCCAATATCCAAACTCTCGAACAACATATCCAAATGGATCAAAATCATCTATATGCACTTCAAATGAAACAAGAATAATGGGATTCTCGAGCACAACATGCAAAAACAAAAGTGGAGACAATCACCTCCTAAATTGACCAACTACTTCGATTGGTTGTGGAGCTTGATCTTGTTGTTAAAATATAGTAACTTTGGAAGATATTCTATTGTAATTTTATCATATTCATCCTTTGAATATGTTATTCCTCCATTCGTAGATGTCCTTGATGTAATTGGTCATGTAAAAGTCATGAGGTAAAACCTCCATTGTAAGTTGGGGCAATAGTGCCCACAAAAGTATTATATAAAATGTAAGTTAAGTCTTCCTAGGTAGGTTGAACCTAATTAGAGAACCTGGACGACCTAGTTAGTTATTTGAGTCAATCACCTACTGAATATAATTAGGTGAGGTGCCTCTCTCATTCCCACACACGTTCACTCAAGCATTGAGAGAGAGAGAGAGAGAGAGAGAAAGAGAGAGAGAGAGAGAGAGAGAGAGAGAGAGAGAGCATACTGTGTAAGAGGAAAATATATTATTGTTCTTGGGGTTTTACACTATACTTGGTATAATTCTATATCGAGGAATTTTTGTTGGGTTTTCTCCTTGATGAGGGTTTCTGAGGAAAAATATCTGTGTTCTTTTGTGTTATTGCCTTTTTTTTTTTTTTAGTGATCCTTTTCTTATGGTTATGATGTTATGATGATAAATATTTTTAGGTATTGTATAACCATTAAAGTTATAACATTGTATCATATCCATTTGAAAGAAGGCATTGTACAACCGAAATACAAATACAATGGAAGCTACTAGAAATTAGGGTTTCGTGCTTGAAAACCCTAGAAGACAAAATATAGTAATCTTGGAACTTTTTCTATAACTCGAGATTGGAGAAGTATCAAGAGCAGAAACTTGGACATACTGAATATAAATATTTATTTACCTTTTTTTGTGCATTTCAGAAATATATTCGCTATACTATAGGAGATATGATTCCTGCAAATCAGGGTTCCAACCTCCTCCAGAATACAATCATAAGAAAATGACCTAGGGATAGGAAGGTCCAAATGAAATTTAGAAATATGTTTCAGATAGGACATGGAACTTTGTTTATGTGGTATTATTTTTAGACCTGGAAGTTGAAACAATGACATGTGGTAGTCCTTACAAGTTCACTATGCTTAACAGTCCTAAAACAAGTCACCTTGGGAAAATTCACATAAGTCCCAATTGGTGAATCCAATTATAATATAAAGTCTGGGGTTTGAAATAATACAGACCAACCTACCTCAAGACAAAGTTTCATACCTTGAGGACCAAAACATTTGGAGATACAACAAAATAAATATCAGACAATTATGTAGAAGAAATTGGAGAAACCAGGGATTTTTTGTTCTAGGAACTTCCCTCAACCGATAAGTTGAAAAAGGAGGACCATAAAATTTGCACTAGGAGGGTGTGTATTTCTATGGAATAATTTTTTCCTTCTGCGGATTTTCAATTTTTGACCTAACATTACTGCCGAGAAAACTAGGGCATCAAATATTTTGTAGTTTTGTCAATATTTTTGGGAAAATCAGTTCACTGCTTAGATCGCCTTGTGGAGGCACATATTTCTATCCAATTAGATATGAAAGTTACCTAATTTGAAAAATTAGGGTTCCTCTATCAAACCCTAGGACCACTAGAAGTAGTATTCCATAAGAGCTTTCAATCAAGCATCAAGTTAAAGCAATCTAATTGGTAAGTTCTATCCTCTCTATTTCCATTTGAGGTTCTCATTTTTATCATGATGAAAAAATACCAAGATTGAGGACAAGCTTGAAAGAGTAGAGAACTTATAATCATGGAAGTATAGAGATGTTATAACAAAATCATGTCATCTACATGTGATAAGATCTTTAACACTTCTATTTTCCCTCAGTCCCAAACCTGGAGTGGAAACAATGCTCTAGATGTCAATTTTCCATGAAAAACCCTAGCACCACTTTTTCCCTTTAGCTTATGAGTGGTACCTTATGCGCACCGCCTGAGTCCTGTCATAGATAAGTGGTGCCACTACATATGTGATTTGTTCTTGAATCACTTATTACCTACATCTCTTTTTCATAAAGGTATATAAGCGGTACCCTTGGTAAAAGGTGAAAAAAAGAAGCTTCACGAAGCTTCTAGATCAAAAGCTTCGTGGATAGCCATCCCTACTCACCTGGGTCAGTTAAGCTCAAGATCCATGCTTTGGGGATCTCATGGCCACCTCACCCACCAATCTCTCAACCATTTTTATCCTTTTGACCCCTATAAATACAAGCTCACACCCCATGGTTGAGGGGGAGAACTTAATAGTAAAGTTATGTTGTTGAATTGACTGTCTGGCCTAATCCATCAAAGAGCACAAGAGACCAAGTTGGAGCTATCAGGGATGAGGTTTTTGTCTTGTGAAGGAGCTTGTAGACACTAAGGCACATGGTTGTAAGCTCTTTCATTTATTTTCTAATGGAAAGTTGATTTCCTTCCCACATATCTGTTGCACTGGTCTCGCATAAATGTTATTGGATTCCTTAGTCACTGGTATGAATGTGTAGGTAATTTTTCAGTATCTTTGATGTCTTTGCATGTTTGATATGTTCTACAGGTACATGGGCTCTTTATCAAAGCATTATTCCATGTGTCTATAACATTCAGGGAAGTTTCTAAACCTTTGTCATTCACTCATTTGTTCTAGATCTGAACCATTCAAACCAAGGGAACAACTTCTGTCTGTAGAAGGTGCAATATTCCTGAGAACAAATCTGGTGACTCTACTAGGGATTAAAGCAAGTTTCAATTTATCTAACCTTCCTCATTCCTTGAACACTTTTCTGAATCCAAGCTCCAATCTATATCTCTCTTCAATCAGATCAGCCATCTGACTTAGTGAATTTGTGTTTTAAAACTTTCAGATATGTTCAGATCTGAACTTCTTTGACTTTACATGCTCTGTTTTACTGTTAATTCATCATTCTTTGTGTTGATTTGAGCAATTTTTAACTTGAATTTTCGTTCTCTTTGTGTTCTGGATTTATTCAGGGAATCACGCATGTGTTGTAGGTAATAAGAGGTGCCATTGCTGAACCCTGTGAGCAATAGGTGGTGCCACCACTTGAGTGCAGTGATCCAAAAGCAGTGCTTATTTAGAACTGCTCTATCAAAGACCCCTCCAGTGTGGTGCCAGGTAGGACTTGTTCCAAAACTTGGTTTCTTTTGATTTTTTTCATTTTAGGGTTTTGCTTGCTTTCAGCCCTGTATTGTCAAGCTTGTTTGTTTCAATATGGATGCTCATGGTTAAAATTTTTATGGTGAAAGTTTGCTTGATTAAAAGAATCCAAAAGCTAGGTTAGGATTGTTGATTATTCATTTGCGTTCATGTTTGTTGGTTGTGATTCTGGAAGGAACTATTGAAAGCTTAGGTTTCAACTAGATCTCTTTTTGTTTCATTCATAAATACTAAAAGAAAGACCACTTGATTATCATCTTAATTTCATTTTTTTATAGAGGGCTTCTTTTTGCATTTAAAAAGATTTTTTTTTGTTGAGATTATGTCATTATTTTTACCAAGTATAGGGCACTGGATCTCTGATTAGCCTCATAAGCTTTTAGGTTCCCTTTGTTCTTTTGTCTCTCTTGTATCATTATTGTTTCGTCAAAAGAAAAATATCGTAGTTTTAAGTTAGATCTATCTATGTTTCAAAGAAAAATTGAAAAAATAGATTGCATATGCATGTAGAGTGCTTGTTGTTTTTCTTTTAGGAAAAGAGACTCTTACCTATCTGATTTCTTTCAAAAATAAAATGAGTTTGGAATGTGTTACTTGTCTTTCGGTTTGATTTGTTCAAAATAGTTGTTTGGGAATTTTTTGTTTTCAAAACGAAAAGAAATTACTCTCTCTCCCTCCCGTAGGTAGACATATCTCGAACAGTAAACTGAAATATTTGCATCTACATATCTGCATGGTTTTACTTTTTCTGTCAAAATTCCATGCATTCACCTAACCGTCCACTTTAAAATTAACGGTAGTTATAGGCTTAAAATTTGTATAGAAATTTGAGTGATAGGCTAGAGATGTGTTCAAGCGTCGTTAAGCATAGGAACTGGCATTACTTGTCTGCACTACATCCTGGGACTCGCGCGGTTCTTCCACGTACCATTGGTATATCAAATGGCCTTTCACGTACCCTTGAGGTATATAGAAAGGTACTTCACGTACTTGATTTTATATAGGAAGGCCCCTTGTGAACTTTTGTGCATTAGACAACACTACTACCAATTTGAGCTCCCATGTACCTTGCGTATATCGGGAGACCCCACTAGGATACCCTATCTATCCAAGTTAACCTATTGGTCGTCTTCGCTTTACTTGCAAAGCTCGTAAATTCTTGATAATCCTAGTGATATACCGAACTATCTAATCCCCTCTTGTCATTTAAGTTTGCTTGTTTGTCCTGTAGCTTGAGTAGGAGAGTTTCTGGTGTGTTTCTTCTAGTTTTCAAACCTTAGGTTAGATAGGAACTGTGCAAACTGGATGAATTAAGACAGTCCAGAAGAGTATAGGGTTTGCCACCTGATTTTCCTCCTATTTTGAGAGAATATCCTATGGAAGCTATCGACCAAGGAGCTGCTACCAACTCCCATGTGGGAGAAAATGTGGTTGCAGAAAGCGGAGATCAATATCCTTTGCACGGTACTCCATTGGCTCAACAATATTCTATGAGCAATACTTCTTTCCATTCTCCCATAGAAGACCATGTTGATGATATCAACCACCCAGATTATGGTCCAGATGCTTCGTTTTGGGATACCTCCATGGGACAGGCCATTGCTTCGTTTGGTGCTCGTCCAGCCTCTTCTGAACAAATGTCAACAGGTGAAGAAGAACGTAGACAATACCAGGCATCCATTATCCATGCATAAGACTTTGAAAAGAGAATAGATAAAATATTGGCTACACCACCACCCGAATCGACAATTTTTCCTCGTAATGCAGACCCTTGGCCTGTTGGATATCGCTCACTTGCTGATTCTATGAAACCCATTGAACCTATTTTAGATCACATTGTGAATCCACATAATCTAGGTCAAACCACCAACCCCACCACCTCCCATATTGCATCTATTCCAAATCCTCTTGGGTCTTCTGCACCTAGGGGAAAACATTCAATTCATGTTTCATCAATACCTTCTAGTGCCAAGGGGAAACCCCTGGCACGACCTACGTTACCTATCAATGGAGTTGTAGCTAGTAATTAACATACCTCTAATACAAGGAAATCCGCAGTCTATGTCCCTCCTACCTATACGAACGTAGTTAACCCCCCATCAAGTTCAGGTCATCCCTCGGGGGCACAACCTATAACCAATCAAACCTTGTGGGGGTATGGTTACCCAGCAAATCAAGTACCTATAGGAAATATAATTTACCAAACCACTCCTACAGGCATACCATATACTGGAGTTCCCTATCCTAGTAACACTTTCACTCCATGGGGGCAACCTAACTGGTCCTACATGCTAGCTATGGGAGGGACACCTATACATACTACCAAGGGTGACATAGGACCACCTTACCAAGGTCCTCCCCCTAGGGGGCCTAATAGTCCTGGATGGCCTGGAGGCCTCCCTCCTAATGGTCCTGGAGGGCCTGGTGGTCCTGAGGTGCCTGGAGGCTTTCATCCTAATCATCCCAGAGTGTCTGGTGGCCTTCCACCTAGTGGTTCTGGAGGCTCTGGAGGTTTTCCTGCCAGAGGCACTGAAGGGTCTGGTGGTCCTCCTCCTAGTGGTCCAGGTGGTCCGGGTGGTCTTAGTGGCCCCAACAGTCCTGGTGGTCCCAATGGCCCTGGTGGTCCTAACGGTCCTGATCCTTGAAATCAACCCCTTGTGGGCGGATCTTCAGGAGGTTCATCATCACAACAGCAGTATCAACAACCTGTATATCAATCTACTTATGGTCCTACTGGTGGTTACATGCCTTATCAATACTACCAGTACGTAGAACCTAATTGCCAGTTACCTTTCCTACAACCTTGGACTTTCCTGATTTGTCCAAGTTGATTAATGATCCCATTTGACATCACCCCTTGTGTCCTGCCATTCTGGTAAAGTTACCATTGAACATTCTAAAATGTGATGGAAATCAAGGAGATGATCCAAACAACCATGTCATGACATTCCATTTGTGGTGTTCCTCGAACTCCCTAATTGCTGATTCAGTTCGTTTAAGACTCTTCCATTGAACATTGACTAGTACGGCCATGAAATGGTACATTGAACTTTTGCAACATTCATTTGTGGATTTTGGTTCTTTGGCAACTGTCTTTCTTACACAGTTTCAGCTTCCTATCCACTATGAAATGGGTACATATCACTTAAATTCTCTATGTCAGAACACCTCCATGTACATATCTGACCATATCCATGAGTGGAGAAGGCAGAGAATACTTATCAAAGCTACTATCCGTGATCAATTGCTAGTTTATTGGTTTACTAAATATTTGTTGCCTCCAATCACCTGAGATGTGGCTATGGGAGGTGCCATTACCGAAGAGAAAGATATTAGATGAGCCCAATATCTGGACTTGGTATATTCCCAGTCTGGAACACTGTATGACTTGATCCATCAAGTTCCTCGCCCAAGCACTGATCCTACCAAGACACCACTAGAAACCCCTGTTGATGGGATTGTTGATTTAATCCACTACCCATGACAACCAAACCTGCCAAGCAACCCCATAGTCCCACCCCTGCTCCTTCAACTCCAAAGGTTTCCACTGAGGTAAATTCCATTCAGAGTACGCAAATGCCTGACAACAATAAAAAGAAAGGTAAAGCGAAAAACAAAAACCTGGAAACCCACAGGAGAATCTGAAACCAACCACCATTGAGAATGATAAAGGGAAAACAAAAGCAAAATATCCATGTTCGCTATGCAAAGGTGACTACTTCACGAAAGAGTGCCATCGTCATGAAAAAATCAATCAATTTATAAAAACTAATCCCACACTAAGTTCTCACTGATCCTTTCCCTTCTCAACAACAGCCGATAGACCACATGTCTAATCAGCGAAATTCTAGTTCTTTAGAGGAAATTCGCATGATGTCCTCGGACACTATTAATTTACAAAATCAAAGTCAGATTTATGACAAACCCACAAATAAGAAAGAAGACAATTCTTCTTCAGGAAAAGCTCCCTCTACTGGTTCTCCCGAGTCCTCGTCTACTGGTCCCCTAACCATCGAGAAACCTAATCTCGACATGGTTTTGCACCCACCCAAGAGTACTCTTAGGAAGGTTTTTTTTAATCCTAATGCCCAAGCTGCCCAATTTTATAATGTATTTGAAGATATTTCTCAGGCACCATGTGCAATGTCTACCTTGGAAGTACTCCAGAGTTGTCCCACGCAATGCAAAAACTTGTTAACCTCATTAGGAGCTTTAGACCCAGACAACACTAATTTGATTCACTTTAATGTCGAGAACTATAAGTCTAGGTTACCTCACAAACTCGCTTTCCAAATTATAATGAAAGTAGTGAGGAAAACTTGGTCTTTAGAACTGTCCTAGACGAAAGAGGTTCAACTTCGATTTTGTCCCTGTCTTGTTGGAAAGTTGTTGGCTCTCCCGAGCTTGTAACATCACCAACGACTCTGAAAGCCTTTGATGGATGAGGTTTCCAGCCTCATGGTCTCATACCATCCCTTTTATTCGAGCTTGGGGGAAAAAACATTTCCATTCAAGTGGAAGTAGTAGATGCCCCACTAGACTACAGCCTCCTATTAGGAAGAAATTGGTTTTATGCCATGACTGTTGTCGCTTCAACGGTATTTCGAACCGTCTAGTTTTTACATCTAGGGAGGATTGTAACCATTGATCAACTCGATTTTTATACGCCGGATGTTACCACCCCTATGGCTAATAACATCCCTATGTTAGGCCAGTACCCTCCTCCTTACCAGTTGATTGGGGTAGGCATGCTGAAGGATTCTTCCCTTATGGGGATTTTTCCGTCAAACCCTCCTAACACAGAAATGGCGACAGTAAATATGATTTATTCATTTGATTAGGATCCAAAGGGAAAACAAATTGTTGGTTCTACCTCGTTTAGTCCGCATGAAGCAATGTACAACGTTATCCAAACCCTTTCTGATGACCACACTAATGACCTTCATCTAGTGGGTTTGGACCCTTACCATCTTCCCTACTGGTTAGAACCCTCTCTTCCTACTCTAGATTATCTCTCCCAGACTTTTCCCTCTGACGAATCCATTATGGAGATCATTAGTATGAATGAATCTATATGGGAGGATAATCACCATAGATCCTTGTTCCTCCCCAATACCAGTTTGGTAGACCATGATTTTGCATCCATTTTTACTAATGATATTGTCAAAACCCCTCGAACTCCTATATTGTTGCAAAACATGGAGTTTGAAGGAAATCTATGCAACATTACTCAAACAAATCCAATTGACATATCAGCCAAGCCTGGCACCCTTGAGCATGTTCATGTTGGGCAAAACCGCTCAGCAGAAGAATCTGAAGCATATGTAGCACTTTTCAAAGAATTCTGAGATGTCTTTTCCTGGTCCTATGAAGAAATGTCGAGGATAAACCCATCCATTGTGGTTCACGAAATAAAAACCTTTTCCACTGCAAAACCTGTCAGGAAAAAATGGAGATTAGTCCATCCATGAAAACCCACATCTATAAAAGTTGAAATAGAAAAGCTTCTAAAAGCAGGGTTTATTTATCCCATACCCCTGACGGAATGGGTATCGAACATCATCCCTGTCAATAAAAAACAGGGCACTATTAGAGTCTGTGTCGATTTCAAATATTTGAACAAAGCTTGTCCCAAAGACAACTTTCCCACTCAGCATATCGACCAGGTTATTAACAACTATGCTGAAAGTGTCATATTCTTGTTTATGGATGGCTTTTCAGGCTATAACAAGATTGAGATATTACCCGCCGATCAGCACAAGACAACATTTATTTTCCCATGGGGAACCTTTGCATATAGGAAGTTACCATTCGGCCTAAAAAATGTTGGAGCCACTTTCCAGCACGCTATGTCCTATGTGTTTCACGATATCAAACATATTGTAGAAACGTACCTTAACAGCCTCCCAGCTCATTCAGAGCGACGGGAAAACCATCCTAGTCATCTTAGAGACATTTTCCTGAGATGTTGTCACTATAACATACGGCTCAATCCTCATAAATGTGTTTTTTGCGTTGAGACGGGGTGTCTGTTAGGTTTTGTGGTTTCTAAGGATGGCATCCGGATAGATCCACTGTGTTTATGCCAAAAATTGTTCCCAGACTACAAGAGAACAAGCCAACACAATCTCAAATATCTCAATAAAACAAAATAGGGTTTTTAGGTTTTTCAAGGTTTTTTTGGTTGAGAAGTCTGATGACAAGAGGGAATGCATTCATAAATCCAAATAAACACTAAATCATAAGCATAGAAAAATTGAGATGCATAACATAATAACCATTACCCAATAGAAAAAAACACT
Source organism: Pseudotsuga menziesii (assembly GCA_001517045.1). Lineage (NCBI taxonomy): Eukaryota > Viridiplantae > Streptophyta > Pinopsida > Pinales > Pinaceae > Pseudotsuga > Pseudotsuga menziesii. The sequence continues at coordinate 96,100 of LPNX011036480.1, forward strand.
GAGGTTCATCCACAAATGGCAAGCACTCCAAGTATAAAAACTTTAAACCAGCAATGAAATTACCAATTGTATAGCTAAAACAAGCTATAAATGAAGTTATTAACAAATGAAGGGTAAATAGAGCATATATTTCATAATCAGACTTTCAAATACACATAAGATTCATTTACTTAGCTTATGAACAAGTCTAAAGACCTCCTCTTGCCAGCCAAAAAATTGAACCATCAGTCCTCTTTGTGACATACATTAATACTATCCTTCAAAATTGGTTAAGGACTAAACCCTAACTGATTTTCATCCTACTCATCGAAATAATTTTATCTAAATAATAATTACAAAAATGAAATAACCTTCAAAACATAACTAATAACTGATTGTGTTAACAAGCTTTATAGATCTTTAGCTGCTTCAGCTAACAAGCCTGTCCCTTCTAGGGCTTGGGATTTTCTTCTAGCCTTCAGTTGATCTGCTTCCATATCTGCCATCTTCCTAGTGAGTTCTTCATTTTGCTGTTGCAGATCCTTGATGGTTTGTTTCAACATTGTAAATTGACCTTCTGTATTTCTCTTCCTTTTCAATGCCTCTCTTGAAACTGCAATCAGCTCCTGATAGTGGCTATTCACCTCATCCAAATCCTCTTTGAGTCTTCTATTTGCCATGAACAAGCCATCATTTGTCTCTTGCATATAGTCCACCTGATACTTATACTGTTTTACACTTCTCTGTAAATTTTCTTTTTCTGAATCAAAGGCTTTATTTCCTGCTGTGGTTTGTATCTCATTTGGAAGCCATGGAATGTTTAATCTCTTATAAATTTCTTCATCTTTTGGAAACAATTCTGTAGGAGTTTCAGGAAAACTTAGGTTTTCTTGAGTCTTAGCTTCACATGGAACCTTTTTCTCAACCATCACCTTCTTTTCTGAGTGAGAAGCCTTTATCTCACCTTCTTGCTGTTCCTACAACATTTGACTTCGTAACTCTAGAAATATATCAAACAGTTTAGTATCAGTAAGGATAGACTCTCTTTCTGATTCCATTGGCCTTTTACCTTTACTGTCACCCTCATTCAATTTTTCATCAGATGAGGAATCATCTATCACTGTCACTCTTTCTTTGTTCAATTTAGGGTTCAGCAACTTCTTCATATCCAGTCTAAGAATGTTTCTAGGTCAAGTTTTTGGTCTCCACATAGGAGCAATCTCCCCCAACATTTTGAAAGTTTTACCCTGATGGGTAACTGAGGAGAATTTAACAACTTTTAGTTTCTTTCTCTTTGGTAATGCTACCTCATAACCCTGGCTGTGAAATTCCATTTTAGTACAAACCCTAGTTGCATCAATAATAGGGACTTTATCATCCTTAAATAGGCATTTCTCATCTTCAAACATAACTGTGATTGGACTTTGTCTTTGAACTTCAATATCTTCTTTCTCATCTAAAATTTTCTCTGTAGGTACAATCTTTTCAGCAACAATTGTCTCTGCTGGTACATCATTTTCAAGAGGCTCGGTCTCCTTATTATCAGACTGTAAATATTTGCTCTTAATGTCATTAAGGTGCTGTTTAGATTCAAAATATTCATTTGCATGATATGAAACTTCCTCAAATTTAATCCTGTCTTCATCTTTTACCTTTACCTTTTACCTGAGCTTTTTGATCAAGGTCTATCCTTTATCAGCTTTTCTTCTGTGAGACTTTCCTTCTTGACCATTTTGAAAACCTGACCAGAAAAGGAAATACTCCCAAGTCTTTCCCCTACTCTGCAAAATAGTGTTTATAATGAGTTTGATAAGTCCATGGTGGAAAATGGACTGTTTAGTATGATTTTGGTGTTCCTTAATTCTGCAAGACATCTTCTACAGGCTCTTTAGAAAAAATAAGGGCAGGTTCATCTTGGACTCATTATTGAGATGCTGAAGAAATCTGAAGTGGTATTTGAAAATGAAGGAATATCTTCCTTCAAGGGTAATATAACTCTGTAAAACTTTAATGGGTTCTATCCATTCAGGCTTGAAGTTATGAACGGGTACACCTTTACCCCAATCTGCATATACACCAGGCAGTAAGTACTTTTGTGCATTGAAGGTGAATGGCACCTTCTTAAACCATAATTCTCCCTCATTCTTGATGCCTGTTGCCTCAGCTACCAACTCCTTGGTCAATTTGAATTGCAAAGTGTCAAAAGACACAGTTTCTTTATCATAGCACTGAGCAAACTTATGGGAGACCTCTTTATAATACCCATCAATATTTTTGAAAAATGGCAACCATCCTGCATTTGCAAATAGCTCTGCACATTCTGGAAATTTATTTATCCAACTTAGGTCAGTGGGCTCAGCTCTATTTTTTTTTCCACTTTTCTTCATTTTCACTATGGTTTACAGCACCTGTTAATTATTCCACAGTCTATTTATCTTCAAATCATCACAGTCTTCCCTATCACACAGTTCAGGAAATATTTTGTACCAAATTGCAACAGTTTGACCTAATCACAAAATTTAGGGACCTCCAACAGTTCTGCTATGACGTTTACTATTTTAAACGATGAATACTTGGATGTATTTGTTAATATTTCATCATTCATAGTTTATTAGGTGAGCAAACTCATATCCTTCCTTCGAATTTTGACATTATGGATTTTATCAGAAAACCCTAAACTAAACATATCCTAGCAAATGCCACGTGGGGTACCTTCTCAGAAGATCAATACAAGCACTGGAATGTGATCTCTTCAAGGGTTAGGTGTCGAATTTCACATTACAGCTGTCTCTAACTATCCAAATCACTTCAAACTGTCGCTGTTGGAAAGCCCTAATTCCTTATTTAGTTGTAAAAACTCTGATTTCTCAGCAGTATGTTCTTACCATGACTTTCAATACCTTTGGATCCTTCATATCAGGAACATATTCCTGAAAACTCTACCTTGTTCAACTTGTTGTCATCATTCACCATGCGTTGCATGCAGTCACCACGATCTACCTCACATGATGATCCTCCACCTGTTTCAATGATAAACTATGCAAGACACATATCAAAGGTAACAAATTATGTGATTAACACCTTAGGGACAAGACACCCGAAAAAATCGGACTGAAAAATGATGATTTTGGCATTCATGACTTTCTTGTAGCGCTCTAGTGTATCAATTTCGCTCTTGCGCTACAAGAAAGTCCAAACACATAATTTCACAGCATTAAGTCACTAATAAGGTTTAAGACTTGGTTTATATGGTTAATCTTGACCTTAGTGTCATTTATGAAACCATTTAATCCATATATACCTTGTAGAACCCTTCAAGAATGAACTCTAAGCAAAATTTATAAAAGCAAGCTTAAAAATAAGAAAAATCAAAATGATGAAAACTTAAAGCTTGAACTCAAAATTAACCTTTATAAACAAAATTTCCTAGAAGCAAAAATACTAGCAAGGTTCAAAAACATAAATAAAAGCATAAAACTAAGGAAGACAAAATCATGACCTAACACATTGAAAATTTCCACTATTCTATCCCTACCAGCCCCAACCAACCTTGTAGAATGCCAAAATTTACAAGGGAAGGAAAACTTTCTCTGTCATTTCATTTGCAATTCTGCAGAGAAAACATACGGCTATGTGTGTCTCCTTAAGACAGACACTCCATTCTTTTGGGATGACCAAGCCCAATGGTACTTTTATAATCTCAAACACGCTCTGACTCACTCATTCGTGATACACCCCCCATATTATTCAAAGGATTTTCTCTTATACATTGCTGCCTCCACTACTACCATAGCTGTGGTTTTGGTGCATGAGAATCCCAACGGTCAGAAGCACGTGATATACTATGCTAGTAAGAATCTCATGGATTCTCAAACTTGATACTCACGTGTGGAGAAATTAGCATTGGCCGCTATCATTTGACTCGTCAGGTGCTCGGGGGAAAATATTCTCAATGGATAGTCATCCTACAGGAGTTTGATCTGGAAATTTCCAAAGCTACGTCAAAGAAATACTTAGTCTTTTCTGAGCTAATGTGTGATCTTCCCTATGCTTTGATGGAAAATGAGCCCAGTAATTCATTCCCAAATGAATTCCTATTCCTGATAAGCACTTCTGACCCATGATATGGAGATTTAATCATTTATCTCCAGACACAAAGATTTCATCCCACTCTATCCCATGACGATCGTCGTCGTATCCATCACCACATAAAATACTACCTCATCTTGAATGACACTTTGTATAGATGCGGTATTGATTTTTTTCTCCAACGATGCCTTACCCATGAGGAAGTTGAACAAGTTTTGAATTACTGCCACTCGGGAGCATGTGATGGTCATCTATCTGGGATGGCTACAACCCAAAAAATCCTTCGTGATCGCTAAATTTGGCCTTCAATATTTAAAAATTGTCATGAGGTTGTTAAGAAATTCCCACCCTACTAACATTTCTATCCGAAAAAGTGCACCCACCCTGCTCCGTTACACCCCATCATTTCCATCGGTCATTTCGCCAAATGGGGGATCGATTACATGCATTGTAATCCTACCTCAACCGGGGGGCATGGTTACATCATCATAGCTATTGATTATTTTACAAAATGGGCTGAGGATATGCCTACATCTATAGAGGACGGTAAGACTACCGCTCTCTTCCTATTCATTCATGTGATAGCAAGATTCGGAGTCACGCAGTGCATAGTTACAGATCACAGATCACATTTCCGCAATTAAATGATGGAGGAATTAAGTGCCAAGCTAGATTTTCATCATTAAAACTCAAAGCCCTATTATCTGCAAGCTAATGGTCAAGTCTAGGCAATTAATAAAGTTTTGAAAACAATGTTGCGTCAGATGGTTGGAGACAATAAATCCAACTTGCACAATATCCTCTTCTCCACTCTTTGGGCTTATAGGACTTCAGTAAAAATAGCTACTAGTTTTACACCCTTTCATCTTATCTATGGACTAGAAGTTGTCTTGCCTATTCAATGTCAAATTCCATCCTTGAAACTTGGCGTCGAACTTCTCCCAGACACTTCCACAGAGGAAGAAAGATTTCTCTACTTGAACAACCTTGACGAAACCAGAAGAGATGCTGCCTTAGCCAATGAGGCACACAAGAAACGCGTCAAGGTGCAATATGACAAGTCTGTCCAACCTTGTGCCTTTAATGAAGGTGACCCAGTTTTAACCTATGATCAGAGACATGACAAATTGGAAAAGGGAAGTTCGAATCCATGTGGTACGGTCCCTTCATTGTTTCCAAAGTTCTAGAGAAAGGGGCCTATGAGCTCATAGACTATGATGGAATCCCCTTAGGATGACCTCACAATGGGTTGTACCTAAATAGGTACTATGCCTAGATCTTTCTTGTATAGTATCTTGTATATATGTATTGTTGGCACCGGAATTTGAGCCCCCAAGGTCGAGCGAGGGAAGGTCGCTCCTGGGAAATAGCAGAACCGCTTTAGACTGCGCCTTCAGCCCTACGCAGTTAGAGAGGGATCTCTTGTTTGTCACCGGAGTCTACTCCACATAAGGTTTTCAATATTGTGTGTCACCGGAGTCTACTCCGCATAGGATTTTCAATCGGCATGATCAGGGGACTAGGATCCCGAATGGCAGAAAGTATGTTGAGGAGAGGTGCATGGTGGGATTACCGGGGCGAGGAACCATGGGAAAATGGAGTCAAAACCTGTGTAAGAAATGATTACAAAGGGAAAGAATGACATGGGATTGCTAACAGAGGCATGATAGCCTTTGATTTCCCAATCAGGAGATATTTAGCAGATGATTAGAGGACAAGAAGGGAAAATCCATCGCATGGAGCACCAGCGAGATGAATTCCATGCAAATTTAGAAGAACCATTGATAAATTCTTGGAACAACAGCAGGAGCATAGCGAGTATGAATTCCTAACCATTATACACTAAGTTGCAGACATGAAAGCAATCAATAAACTGGAATGGAAACAGGAAACACATTTACATGTAAAGGAAATTACATATTGGGAAAAGCAACGACACATGAATCTCTGCCATGAGAAACAGTTCTTTCACTGCAAATTATTCATACACAGGTATCAAGTTTTACAAATAGGGAGCCTCAGCCCAGGAATGTTTCCCAATCCAATTCACTAACTCCTTTCTCCCTCTATCAGGAGCGTTTTTATACAATCCTATTGTTGAGACTACCGAAGTAAAGTTGTTACAAGTTGCCATTAGCTGTTAACAGTGCAAGGAGTGAACTATCGCCATGTTTTACAAATATAAACAAACATCATGGAGATTTTATGCATGACAACATAGGCTGACAGCGCAAAGCCCCACACCATCCTGCTTCGTGAAAATGACTCCCATGCGGTGTACTGATGGTCAATCGTCCACACAGACTGTCCTGGACCTATTTTGCGTCTCCTTGTCCAGTTGGTGCATGTCGCTCAAAAGCTGATGAGAAGACTTGAATCCCTTCCTCTACCATTCTCCTGACCTCATCCTCCGTCAGGTAAAACTGTTATAGGAGGAGGCCGGAGAAAATATGGCCAAACGCTTGGTGACAATAAGCAACTTACGAAGCTTATCATCCTTGTACTATATTCTTCCACTTACAAGGAGGATTCTTTTGCAATCCATGCAGTTAGGTGTGCATTTGACCCTCTCCTCGCCCATGACCAAACAACCAAGTGGAGCCTCTAGGAATGGTGTCGAAGGATCAGGACCCACTTGGTCCCAGTACGAGCATTTACTCCAACAATTCTGCCACCATTGTGAGCTGGGATTTCGGAGGTCATGACTATAGCTGGGAGTGCCAGAGGGACGTCGCTGGGATGTCAAAACCCATGCACGGCACATCCAGATACCGGGTTGTGTAGAAGCGGGTGAATCCCTCTTGGTATTTCACATTTGTGCCCCGGTGGTTGGTGATTTTCTGGTGTGGATAACCAGAACACAAATTTCATGTCTACCTACCAAGAGTACCCCTTATCAAACCAATTTCTTGAACCACACAGTCATGGTCGTCTATGAAAGACTTCAACACTTCTTGAAATTCAACCCTATATCTGTTATCATCTACACAGTTCCATGTCTCAACGATCTTTGGAAGATGGTGTTATATAGTACGAGCAGGAATGGCTTCGGGAAGGGATATACCCTTAAAGTAGCTATGATGGTGGCATGTGTGGAGCCAGGGCAGGTATTTTCCCTCCTGATGTTCAATCATATTATCTAGTATGGCTAAGATTCCGAACCATTTCCGCATGGCTGCCAAGCTAGTTCCAAGGGTTACGGATTTGACCATCTCCTGCCCTTTCAATTACCTTGATGGTGGTGTCAGGCTGTTTTAGTTCATCGTATTCCTCGGCCTCATGTAAATGCCAGGTCTGTCGACTCATCGAATCAAACCTCTATCTCTCTCAGGGCTTCCTTCGAAACGAACCATGTGGCACACTTGCGAACTAGGAAAATAGTGCCGCTGGACAAGACTTCCACCTTAGGAATATCCCGAATGGTGTCAAAGGAATCGACCAATCTGCAATGGGAAAAATTACATGCGTGAATGCCTCCTCCGCTGTCATCTCCACACTAGATGGGAAATCTGTACCTTGGGAGTTTTATCAGTTGTCTAATCAAAGGAATCTTTTATGTCCACCGTCCATGTGCCATTCATCCTGCCGCCAACTTTTCTTTTCTGCACACAGCGGGCAGTTATGGATGGTGACACATTTTTAACCATCGATCGAGATCGACATTTCATGCAGTTGTCGATCCAAGTTGGCCCCACCATCTTTCACAATGGGAAACTTAGATATTTTTCCATGCTAGTTTGCATTGCGAAATGAACCGTAGCCATATATTTATCCCTTTTCTCATTGCGGCCATCGATCTTCGTGACCTATACCACTTTTTTGCGATTTGAGATTGCGGTTTTACCTGCACAAGTATAGATCATGAAATTAGTTTGGGCCACAGATCTGCCATGGATCTCATCTCAACTGTCGAAGGCCTCCGATCATTAGCACACTTTGCAATCTGGGATGGAAGTCTTGATCGTGCATATTTGCTCGCGCGAAGTGGTTTGGAGCCATTGATCCACCTTTGATCAATCGTAACCTTTGATTATGAACCTTGCCCAATGTTAATAGAACACCTGCCACTTTCCTCATTGAAGGGTGGTCACATGAAATTCAAGGGATTGCGACCCCTATTGAACCTCCGTCAAGATTTTATATCAATATGTTAAAAACAGAGTGTTAACAACTAGCTCCATGAGGGATGCTATCCTCCCAGTGAGGTATAAAAGAACCTCCATAGACAAAGTGCCGAAACCATTGGGCCGCCTTTATTATTTCTTTGACATCTCCCTTCTTCTCCATGCCACTACTTTAGCGAATTCATGCCACTTTTGCAAATCATGCTAGTGACTGTAAACCTATACTGGTAACTAAAAATAGTAATGAAGGAAATGCTCAATAATAGTTGAGCTTATTTTCTCCTACCTACTCTACCTAACTTTGTACACAAGTCTGATTAAGTGAAATCAAACTTCCAATGAAGCCAATCAAGCAACTTTCCTAATATTCTTGTTCTTGTATGGTGCTTGATGGACAAAAATGAAACAGATAATGGGAGAAGGAAATGATAAACAAACTGATCTTTAAGGCAGAGATGCGACCAATCATTTCCTTCACCTAGACCCTCAATGTATTCGGCTACGGGGTCGTAGAAATCACAGCAACCTCCAGCATGATCTGACACCTGATCCTAGGAAAGTTGTGTGAAACTTCCTGCTTCTAGGGAGTCTTCAGGCTGACACTTGGAAGATTGCAGACGAGGACCTACAAAATCTCTTTCCAATGGAATATCCCTCTCTCCACCCAAAATTTATGTAACAAGGGCCTGATGTGCTTCGAGAGGGAGGTCTTCAGCTTCTCCATTGGAACCAAGTAGGCATACTCCTTATGTGTGAGGTGACGTTCTTGAAGGTGGAGTATCAGAAAAAGTGTTTATCTGTAAACTGCTACATTCATCTTCATTTCTATACAAGCTTATGGCCTGCATCAGCCCTATTTATTTCTACTTTTGCTTGGAGGCCTTAACCATGTGTCGTATCAATTCAAAAGAGCCATAACACAAGGGTAGGCTATCACCTCCAGGGTCCTCATCATCTTTTCTGGCTTCGACCTCCTGATTTTGCACTGCACTTTGATTTTTTCATCAGAAGGCATTGTTTCAACAGCTGGCTCGTCGGGTATATTCTGCAGGTACTCTTCTTCATATTCATCGTACCCAGGTGCACCAAACTCCTTCTTAAAATCATCCCTAGTAGACCAGGGACGGGGCAGGTCACCATCTTTAGAGAATAATCCTGTAGGACTGCCTATTCCAGCCTCAGGTCGGTCATCTTTCTGCATACCATGAGAGATCTTTGATGGGTCGGAGGCTTCCTCCTTCTACTTGTAGGGCCTAACCAATTTGTATGTAAATTTTATTTCACCACCACCATCCTGAACTGACAATTTCTTGGACATCTCAAGTTTTTCCTCAACCTCCAAACAATCAGCTAACATCTATTGCAGGGTGGTTGATTTTCTCTCCAAAAGAAGCAAGGATAGGTCAGGGGAAAAGGCAACTACGTAATAGATCTTAGCAGCGTTCTCAAGAGGTTGAATTCCCTTAGGCATGTTATAATAAAATCTTGTGAATCGTTTGTTAAAACTGGATATGGCCTCCCCCTCATGCCTCCTTAGGGAATAAAACTCTGAAAGTATTTGCTCCAGTGGCCTTCTCCTACCCTAAACCTCAAGAATGTGCAAGAAAGACCTTCCCAAGTGCTGATGGACTTAGGCTGCAAGTGTTTAAACCGAAATTTGGCATCTCCTTGCAAGGATTGATTGAACGCCCACATTTAGACATCGTCATGTTCTATCTCGAAAAGGTCATAGAAATGCGCAAAGGCTTGTATGTGTTTCTCAGCAGTCAAGTTTTCAAATTCTCCGTCGAACTTGGGGAGGTACTTGTAATATCTCGTGGGAAAATCATGGAGGATAGGAGGCAATTGTAGCGGTTTATATCGGCTTGGAGAAATGGGGGAGACGAGGTTAGGTACGATAGCTAAACTATCGTCTGGGGTTTCATGAATTTCACAGGCGTGTCCTTTGACATCGGGCGCCCCTAGATAAATATCTAGGCCAAAATCAGATGTACAAGATGATGCAACACTTTCGATTCATAAAGAAGGATAAACAGGAACATATTCATGGCTCTGCTCAGGATGAGTTGGGCTATAGAAGGTTGTTTTGATAAATCTAAGAAAAGATAGGAGCAAAATTACAAGATATGATAAGGCATCCTGGAAGAAACGCGGACTCGACTGCTTGGACCTTTCACCATGCATTTCTAATCTTTATGAGGGGTCCATTTTCGAGGCAGGATCTGCCAGCCTTCCTCGGTCATTAGATTTCTAGGTCACATCACCAGCGAAGTCCCTGAAGTCTGAATCCTTCAATAGTGGAGTCACCAGGTGAAAAGTGCTCAACCTTCTTGATGTTTGGCCGATTGTTCACCATCAAAAGCTAGATCTAAATCCTTTTCATTCTTCTGAAGGAGGATCTTCAAGTTTTTCCCCAGCAACGACGCCAGTTTGTTGACACCGGGATTTGAGCCCCCAAGGTCGAGCGAGGGGAGGCCGCTCTCGGCCAATAGCAGAACCACTTTAGACTACGCCTCCAGCCCTATGCTATCAGAGAGGGATCTCTCATTTGTCACTGAAGTCTACTCCACATAAGGTTTTCAATCTTGTGTGTCACCAGATTCTACTCCACATAGGATTTTCAATCAGCATGATAAAGGGGCTAGGATCCTGAATGTGGAAAAGTATGTTGAGGAGAGGTGCATGGTGGGATTACTAGGGGCAAGGAACCATGGGAAAATGGATTCGAAACCTATGTAAGAAACGATTACAAAGGGAAAGAATGACATGGGATTCAAAACATAGGAAAGATAGTCGTTGATTTCCCAATCAGGAGATATTTAATGGGCGATTAGAGGACAAGAAGGGATAGTCCATTGCATGGAGCACCAGTGAGATGAATTCCATGCAACTTTAGAAGAACCATTGATAAGTTCCTAGAACAATAGCAGGAGCATAGCAAGTATGAATACCTAACAGTTATACACTAAGTTGCAGACATGAAAGTAATAAAAAAATTGGAATGGAAACAAGAAACACATTTACACGTAAAGGAAATTACATGTTGGGAAAAGCAACGACACATGAATCTATGCCATGAGAAATAGTTCTTTCACTGTAATTTATTCATACATAGGTATCAAGTTTTACAAATGGGGAGCCACAGCCCAGGAATGTTTCCCAATCCAATTCACTAAATCCTTTCTCCCTCTATCGAGAGAGTTTTTATACAATCCTATTGCAAGCACTACCGAATTAAAGCTGTTATAAGTCACCATTAGGCATTAAAAGTGCAAGGAGTGGACTATCGCCACATTTTACAAATATAAACAAACATCATGGAGATGCGGTGCATGATAACGTAGGCTGACAGCACAGATCCCCATACCAAACCGCTTCGTGAAAATGAATCCCATGCGGTGTGCTAATGATCAATTGTCCACACAGGCTATCCTGGACCTATTTTGCGTCTCCTTGTCTAGCTGGTGCATGTCACTCAAAGGCTGACAAGAAGTCCTGAATCCCTTCCTCTACCATTCTCTTGACCTCATCCTCCGTCAGGTAAAACTGTTATAGGAGGAGGCCGGAGAAAAGGTGCCTAAACAATTAGTGATGATAAGTGACTTAAGAAGCTTATCATCCTTGTACTATATTTTTCCTCTTACGAGGAGGATTATTCATCGAGCCATGTAGTCAGGTGTGTGTTTGACCCTCTCCTCGCCCACGACCAAACAGCCAAGTGGAGCCTCTAGGAATGGTGTCGAAGGATCTAAACCCACTTGGTCCCAGTATGAGCATTTGCTCCAATAGTTCTACCACCACTGTGAGCTGGGACTTCAGAGGTCGTGACTGCAACCGGGAGTGCTAGAGGGATGTTGCTGGGATGTCAAAACCCATGCACTGCACATCTAGAGACTGGGTTGTGTAGAAGCAGGTGAATCCCTCTTGGTATTTCACATATGTGCCCCAGTGGTTGGTTATTTTCTTGTGTGGATAACCAAAACACATATTTCATGTCTACCTACCAAGAGTATCCCTTGTCGAACCAATTTTTCGAACCACACAGTCATGGTTTTCTATGAAAGACTTCGACACTTCTCGGAATTCAACCCTATATCTCTTATCATCTACACAGTTCCATGTCTCAACGATCTTCGGAAGATGGTGTTATATAGTGCGAGCAGGAATGGCTTTGGGAAGGGCTATACCCTTAAAGTAGCTACAATGGTGGCATGTGTGGAGCCAGGGTGGGGATTTTCCCTCCTAATGTTTAATCATATTATCCAGTATGGCTAAGATTCTGAACCATTTCTGCATGGCTTCCATGCTGGTTCCAAGGGTTGTGGATTTGACCATCTCCTACCCTTTCAATTACCTTGATGGCGGTGTCGGGTTGTTTTAGTTCATCACATCCATCAGCCTCGTGTAAATGCCAGGTCTTTTACCTCAGTGAATCAAACCTCTATCTCTCTCATGGCTTCCTTCCAAATGAACCACGTGCCACACTTGCAAACCAGGAAAATAGTGTCACTGGACAAGACTTCCACCTCAGGCATATCCCGAATGGTGTCGGAGGAATCGGCCAATCTGCAATGGGGTAGATTACAGACGTGAACAACTACTTCACTGTCATCTCCACACTCGATGGGAAATCTATACCTCAAGAGTTTTCTTAGTCGTCCAATCAAAGGAATCTTTTATTTCGACCGTCCACGTTCCATTCATCCCGCCGCCAATTTTTCTCTTCTGCACACTGCAGGCAGTTCTGGATCATGACACGTTTTTAACCATCACTTGAGATTGACCTTTCATGCAACCATCGATCCGAGTGGGCCCCACCGTCTTTCGCAATGGGAAACTTAGATATTTGTCTGTGCTAGTTTTCATTGCGAAATGAACCGTAGCCGTAGATTTATCCCTTTTCACATCCGAGTCGTCGATCTTTGCAACCTCTACCACTTTTTCACGATTTGAGATTGCGGTCTTACCTACACAAGTATAGATCGCGAAATTAATTTGGGCTGCAGATCTGCCCCGGATCTCATCTCAACCATCGAAGGCCTCTAATCATTAGCACGTTTCACAATCTGGGATGGAAGTCTTGATCATGCATATTTTCTTGGGCGAAGCAGTTTGGAGTTGTTTATCCACCTTCGATCAATCGCAGCCTTTGATTATGAACCCTACGCAATGTTAACAGCACACCTGCTACTTTCCTCATTGAAGGGTGGTCACATGAAATTCGAGGGACTGGGACCCCTATTGAACCTCCGTCAAGCCCTTATATCAATTTGTTAAAAATGGAGTGTTACATGTATATTGCTTGACTTTTTAGTGTGCTTAAGTATTTTCAATCTGCTTTTGAGTTTAGTGTCCAAATCTGTTTATAGCATGTTTTGCTCATGCAGAACAGATGGCTTTTTATGGCTTCGCTGATGGTGCTTGCCGCCACACCTTGAACCTTGCCTCAGCTACTTGGGTTCTCTATTCCCCAGCTCACAATTTGGTCAGTTCAAGATTGATTTTGATTGGTCCAGCTACTAACAATATCACCAAGTATCAAGCAGTCATAGGTCTTATGACTGAAGCTGCATCCCAGGACGTTCGTAACTTGGTAGTTTTTATGGACTCACAACTAGTGGTTTGTCATTTAAATCATGTCTACACCATCAGGAATCACGTGCTTCTCCGTCTCTTTTGGAAAGTACATTTATTGGAAAGGTCATTTGAAGCCATTACATATAGGCATATCCCTAGGGAAGACAGTAGAGGTTCCGACTCAGTGGCAAATTACATCCTAAACTGGCATATTTCCCATTCATGACATGAAAATCAAGCATGGTTCGCTGTAAATAAACTGTAAAAAGAAACATAAAACTCATGTAAATACATTTGCCATTTGAGACATATAAACATTGAAAGTAA
>LPNX011036483.1:7633-18514 GCA_001517045.1 Pseudotsuga menziesii
TAAGTGATGCTTCATCAAAGACGGTTGATGCTATGATGTATCGTTAGATGATTGGGTCATTGATGTACCTGACGAACACGAGACCAGATATTTGCTTTGCTGTGAACACCTTGAGCCAGTACTTGACAGATCCGAGAAGTGTTCACTTGATTGCTGCAAAGCATATTCTGAGGTACCTGAAGGGTACAATTGATTATGGGCTCAAGTACGATGCGAATCAAAAGATTAACCTAGAGGGTTATGTTGATTCAGATTGGGCAGGCAGTGCCATCGACAAGAAGAGTACTTCAGGATGTTGCTTCAGTATGGGATCAGGTGTGATCTCTTGGTTTAGCAGGAAGCAATCTTGTGTGGCACTGAGTACAGCCGAAGTAGAGTATGTCGCAGTTTGTTCAGCTAGTTGTGAGGCAGTATGGCTGCGGAAGCTACTGTCTGATATATTTGATCTCCAGTTGGATGCTACTTCTATACAATGTGACAACCATAGTTGCGTGAAGTTTTCAGAGAATCCAGTGTTCCATGACAGGTCGAAGCATATCGAGATCAAATATCACTATATCGGGGATATGGTGCAGAGAGGAGCAGTGAAGCTCCTGTATGTTGTGACGGAGGAACATATAGCTGATGTATTGACGAAACCATTGGCTAGGCTGAAGTTTGAGTACTTCAGAGAGATACTTGGTGTTCTCCAGATCGAGGCTTCCTCCCAGAGACAATGATGAGTCCCAAAGCCATTATGATGAGCAGGTCATATGTAAGGGCTGAGCCATTCTGTCATGGTGAGAGGATTCAGTTCCTTCCATGTCAGATATGAGTGCTAGAGATCCAAATCCATTCTGACGAGCAGGTCAGATGTAAGGGCTGAGCCATTCTGTCATGGTGAGAGGGTTGCTCCCTTCCATGTCAGATATAAGTGCTGGCCATTCTGTCGAGTAGGACAGATGTAAGGGCAGTTTCCATTCTAGGAATGGAGGCACCTGGTCAGTTACCAGGAACACTTAGTCAGGGACTGAGAGAGCCATTCTGATGAGTAGGTCAGATGTAAGGGCTGAGCCATTCTGGTCATGGCTAAAGGATTAAGTTCCTCCCATGAAAGATGTGAGTGCTGGCCATTCCGACGAGCAGGTCGGATGTAAGGGCAATTGCCACTCTCCGGGAGAGTGGAGGCGCCTGGTCAGTTACCAGGTAGCTCAGTCAGGGACTGGGGGCCATTCTTACGAGGGTGTAGGATTCAGTTCCTACCAGGTCAGATGTGAGTGCACAAATCTCTCATCATTGTGAGCGGATATGGTTCCAGCCTGGATGAGAGTCTTCCATCATTGTGAGCGGATGTGGTTCTAGCTTGGGTGAAAAGAACAGAGTTCTTTCATCATTGTGAACGGATGTGGTTCCAGCCTGGATGGGATTGTGCCTTTCTGACGAGTAGGTTAGATATAAGTGCAGAGCCATTTCACAGATGGTAGTAGGTGTGTCCTACCATGCTGGTGATTATAAGTGCTAAGACATTTCATAGATGATAGTAGGTGTGTCCTATCATGCTGGTGAATGTGAGTGCTGGGACTTTCTGATGGGATTGTAGTTTACTACATGATCAGATGTGAGTGCTGGGCGTGCCTTTCTGACGAGCAGGTCAGATGTAAGTGCTGGGCGAAGACCTACATGAGAGTAGGCCTACAACCAGCATGAAAAAGGGTTGGCTCTGTAGAACTTCCTATGATGAGATAGTACACACATGATGATGACCAGTGGAGATCCAGATCGAGCTATGATCCAGATCCAGTTATGATGACTCCAAGAGATCCAAATCGAGTGATGATCCAGATCCAGCAATGGTGATCCAGATCGAGTGATGATCTAGATCCAGTCCAGTGATGATGATCCAGATCGAGAGATGATCCAGATCTAGATGACTTGAAGATGAAGATGACTTGAAGATGAAGATGACTCGAAGACGAAGATGATCCAGTTGATACAGAGAAGAAGACCAGTGCTGAAAATTGTGTCGTAAGAATACCTTCCTAGTTAAGAGGGAGTGTTGATGTATATGTAACTTCGGAATGTATTCTTCTATGTATTTTATATATTGTAACCTGATGTTTATTCCGGGATGTTTCTATTATGTATTTGAGTCATGTTGTCATGCCCCGATGTTCCGATCAGGAGGATTAATAATGTAAACAAGTCATGTCAAGTCATTAGGTAAGTCCCCACAGTTTCGGGGCACTTGAGTTATTATACACTAATTAAGGTGTAGGCTCGAGTAGTAATTATTAGGTTGAGCCTACGTGTGAAATGGCAACTCAAGTGAACGGATGAATATAAATAGAGAGTGCGAGTCTCTCTATTTATCACTTGTGACTTACATCACTTGCTCTCTCAAGTGTGGCGCACCTTTGGAGAAGGAAATACTTTGGCTTGATAGAAGACAAAAGGCTACTGCTGTGTTGGGAGGTCATCTTACTGTTTTGGGTTTCACATCTTGTGGTGATACTATCTTAGAGGAAGTTGCGGGGTTTTCTCCATTTATGGTTTCCCCCATCAAAAATCTTTGTGTCTCTTGTCTCTTGTGATGTGCTTATGTTATTGCTGTACTTGTTATTCTCTCAGTGAAAATATCTTAACATAATGCTAGCTTAAATGTTGAAAAACTAACAACTTGGAGACTCTGTATTGAATATGGGGCATTGAACAAGATCACTGTCTAGAATAGGTACCCAGTCCCACGGATTGATGACCTCCTGTACCACCTTAAAGGGGAGAAATATTTTAGCAAGATCGACTTAAAGTCTAGGTATCACCAGGTACCAATCGAACTGGCCGATGTGTGGAAGACTGCCTTCAAATCTAAGGAAGGCCTTTTGGAAGGGTTGGCCATGCCTTTCGGGCTGACAAATGCTCCGGCAACCTTCATGAGACTGATGCACAACATCTTGTGGCCATTCACCAACTCATTTGTAGTAGTGTACTTGGAAGACATCCTAACATTCGTCCAGACTTGGTAAGAGCACCTCCACCACATTCGACAGGTCCTCCAAACAATGCAGAAGCACAAGTTGTGTGCCAATTTGGACAAGTGCACTTTTGGCATGACCCAGGTTTAGTATCTGGGATAGATTATTGATGAGTGTGGGGTACATGTGGATCCAACCAAGATCCAAGTCATTCGGGATTGGCCAGCCCCAACTACTCTAACAGAGCTTCGCAACTTTCTGGGTCTTGCTAATTTCTACTGCAGGTTCGTGTTGGGATTCTCTCATATCACTTCACCCTTTAGTGAAGTCACCAAGGGAGGATTGAAAGAAAAATTCTTCTGGTTGGAAACTCAACATAAGGCGTTTACATAATTGAAACATCGCCTTTGTTGTGCCCTAGTGCTCACATTACTAGACTTGCAACAACCATTTGAGATCGAGACAGATGCCTCTGACTATGCTATTTGGGCAGTCCTTACTCAACAAGGGCATCCAGTGGCTTATCACAGTGAGACATTGTCTGACACAGTCCGTAAATATCCCACTTATGACAAAGAGTGTATTCCATTGTATAGGCTTGCTGACAATGGAAGCATTGCATTTTGGGGAAGGAAATGATCATCCACATAGACCACCGACCCCTGTAGTTCATATAGACACAAGGGAAGTTATAGAACGATCGCCATCAGAAGTGGTCCACATATCTACAACAGTTTAATTTGAACATCAAGTACAAGAAGGGAAGCACCAACAATGTTGCAAACTGCCTAAGCCAACCACCGATCGTGGCGATAACCACCGTGCTCAACTCTTGTGGGCATGAGACTTCTGATTGGTCGCTACTCTACAAGAGCGATCCAGAATTCAGCCACACATACAGGACGCTCTTGGAGGGAAACCAAGTTACAAATTTTCACCTCTAGGATGCACTACTATGTCACATGGGACACCTTTTGTGTTCCTTTAAGCGAGCGTTCCAAGATGATTTGGAAAGTGCACTATAGTTGGGTTGCTGGGAATTCTAGGGTCGAGAAAATAGTGGTAGTCCTGCAGAAGTATTTCTATTAGTCGAACCTTTGATAGGACGTTGGGAAGTACATTTGATCCTGCACTGCCTGTGCCATTGCCAAACCGTCCATCAAGAAGCAAGGACTCTATACTTCGTTGCCTACCCCTAGTCGACCTTGGGAATCCATCTCCATGGATTACATGTCGAGAATTCCTTCTACTAAGCATGACAACAACTGTGTGTTCCTGGTCGTCGATAGATTCTCAAAGATGGCCATAATGGCGGCCTGCAAGAAGAATATCATAGCAGAAGCCACTGTTAAACTCTTCTTTGAACGAGTGTGGGTACACTTTGGGATCCCACATTCTATAATCTCAGATCAGGACAGCAGGTTCCTTAGTACATTTTGGTCTAGCCTATGGTCAATGCTAGACACCAAGCTCACAAAGTCCACAGCTTTCCATCCCCAGACTGATGGCCAGATAAAGGTTGTCAACAGGATGGTTGTACACATTTTGCACATGTACAACTCAAAGCATCCACACACATGGAATGAGAGCCTCCCCTATGTAAAACATAGCTATAACCGGGCTCTCCACAGCTCAACTGACCATAGCCCCTTTCAGGTGGGCTTGGGATTCCATCCACTATGTCCCATTGATGTAGCCATGCCATTTGCAACTGCTCAGGCCAATTCGGCTCATGTCCAATCTAAATTTTCCAAGGTGAACAACTTCATTGAGCGCATTCAGCACATTCACCAACAGGTTGATGACATATTGGACAGATCTAATTCTAAGTACAAGCAGTGGCATGATCAGCATCGGGTGCAACACAACTTCCAGGTGGGAGACAAAGTGTGGCTACATTTGCAGAAGGAGCGCCTCGCTGGACCCCACCGCAAGATTCTCCTGCTCTGATATGGGCCATACACCATCACCAAGGCTGTCAGGGACAATGCCTTCAAGATTAGTATTTCACCATTCCTTGGTCTACACCCAGTGTTCAATGTGGACCACCTTTGACCCTACTTTCCACCTCTACTAGACACATCAGACATGGCAAAACAACTCACACCAACATAGTTAAACCCCAACTGCATGGAACAAGCCACAAATGATCAGATTATGGACACACAAATCAAGAACACCCTCAAACAGAAGATCCATCTATATCAAGTTGTCAAAACAGGCCAACCCCTTCACCAGGGAAAGTGGCTCATCAGGGACCAAGTTCAGCAAAAGTTTCCTCATCTCATGGAGGAACTCAACACAATGGGGACCATTGCTTCCTAAGGGGAGTGGAATTATCTAGGAGGATATTGGTGGCCACCCACCTATTCCACTTGAGACCCCCACCATTGTTTCTTTCAGTTTTCTAGTTTCCTTAATTGTAGCACAATTTACTATTTTTGGCAGTTTTTAGGTCCTAAACTTCGAGAGTCGTTTTGAGGCCCTAAACGACGTTTTTTCGGCATCGAATGGTCGGGAAAACATGAGTATTTGTTTCGGGCTCAATAATTGTTGTTTATGGATGTATTCATTGAATATATATTTCTAATGATGTATCATGCGCATCAAACGGAGGTAGTATGCCAAAGTTACGACCCTGGGAAATTAATGTACCAAGTTACCCAATGGGGCCCACATTTTGGCGTTTCACCTCCTAGGGTTAGGTTTTTTTATGTGTAGGGTTTCTATTGTTTCTCAATAATATATAGGCCTTCGAGCCTCATTGTAACAGAGAGTTCAGAGGCATGTAGCTGCCACATCTCTTCTCAGAGATAAGCTATTAGCACTCTAGCTACTTTATTTCCATTCTGTATGTAAACAAGTTTAAGTTCTTTGATTAATGAAATGAAATGTTATTTCCACTGCATATTTATTTCTATGGGTATTTGTGTATTCTGTTGTGTTCTTGCATAAATCTGGATCATAGACATCAATATTCACTTTGTTCTAGTTTTAGACCTTGGATTCATCATAGGCGGCTACTGAAATCTTTAATTTCCATCCAATAAGAAACGAAAAAGTAAGTGTCTAATAAGTAACATCAAACTTTATGCTTGATCCTGAAGCTTCCCAGCTCATGATTCACAGAAGGGACCTTCAACAGAGACAAGACACTTAATGTTTATGGTTAATTTGGACGAAAGAAATATTCATCACCAATTCTCTTAAACCTATTGCACACAATCTAAAAGTGTTGCAAAAATTAAAGTTACGATAACTTCAGTTTTAACAATTAAAATTCCTTTGTCAAAAGAGAGTGAATATCGCACCAGTGCGCTACTAGTAGAAACAACGAGAGATTGAAAACAGTACAATAGAGACAAAATTCCATTAAATATTGTTGTCCTTCGCAACTTATATTCTTGAAATTTGAAACACAACAATAACAATACAATGAGATTGATGACACAAGGGGATGATGGCGAGAAGTGACTCTCTACTTTCTCAACACTAAAGGGCATGTTAATACCATGGGTAGTTTTTGGATGGAGGTAAGAAGCAGGATGTCAACATTGATTTTTTTTTAAAATGGATTTAATTTAATAAGTTAATAATGACACGTGGAGACTCTTGAGAGGCTTGCAACAGACGATGAAGCCTTGAGAGCCACCGTCCCCTTAAAAGAAGCCTTTGGATTAATAAGTTTTTTACATTTTCATAACTGGTAATTGCCCCCAAAAAAGGTGCAATGATATCTCAAAGGAAAAAAAATTTGGAAATCAAGTAGATGTGATGAAGTGAAAATAGTAGTAAAAGAATGTCACGAAGAGCTTGTTGCATGGTTTCCTTTGAGTGGTCTAATGATGTTTGAATTAAAGTTTTTATGAAGTATAATGTTAATTCATTTGCAACTTCTTGATTTTATTCTGAAAATTTTCTTTAAAAAAAGGGAGTTCTATTACAATTCTAATTTTGCATGGTTGTTTGGAAAAATAAGTTTGTATTTTGATCCCCTTTGCTTAGCCATCTTATGTGGAAATTTTGATTCTAGAAAAAACTCCTATTTTCCTCCAAACCATCCACCTTATGAATAAGTTAAATTTTATTTTGATTTAGAGGTTTAATGATTTCTTGTTAATTTGTAAGTGTGTAATTTCATATCTTTATATATGTTCCTCCTCTAAAATATATAAATAATATCATCTTATTCTAGAACTTAATGTCAAAGCAGAGATACTTCGACTTTTCGCTTATTGGGATGGGGTTATTGATGGGATTCTGGTAGGTGATTTTTGTTTGTAGTTGGAGAAAAAAGAGGTAAATAGAATAAGTAGAATCTTCCTCTAGCTACATGTATAAAGAACGTCGAAAGGAAAAAAAATAGGCAAATAAAGTAGATGTAAACATCATTGAGCATTATAGAAAATAGAAAAGAAAACGCTAAATATTAAGTACTATAGCAACATATTAACTCATTGTATGTGGTACATCTTATTTTGTTAAGTACTGAAAATATTGAAGGAAATGTACATAACAATTTAAATTTGCAGTTAGTGTCGTTCTAAAAGGTGCATAGAGTAGATGACCAACATATTTTGTGAGTAACAACGTGTAGGAGAGTCGCCAAAAAAGATAATGGAAAATGTGACAATATTTTTTCCAAGATGTTCATAAATTCTTGAATATGATGTCATATTAACAAGCATATTGAAATTAAATAAAAATTTGAAAACAAATTTGTTTGAATTGACTATATATATATAAAATACTTTTTTTAATAAAAATACTGCAAATAACATCTTAAAATCTTATCAATACTCATTAGATTTGCATATCACTTCAACCCAATCTAATCTTTTTGTTTTAGGAATGAATGAGCTATACTTTCTCCCATTTAATATTTATAAATGTTCTTTTCTAATTATAAATATTCTTAATTTTGATATCACTTCAACCAAATCTTTTTGTTTGAGGAATAAATGAGCTCTACTTGCTTCCATTTAATAGTTATAAATGCTCTTTCCTAATTATAAATATTCATAATTTTGATATCATTTCAACCCAATATTTTTGTTTGAGGAATAAATGAGCTCTACTTGCTCCCATTTAATATTTATAAGTGTTCTTTCCCAAATATAAATATTTTTTATTTGAAATAAAGTAAATGTAAAAGTTTTAATTACAATACATTGTTAAATTTAACCTCTTTCATTCAGGAATGTAAAATTTATCAAAATTACAGAGTATTATTTTCTAAATAAAAATATTCTTACTTTTAAAGTAATTGTAAATGTTTTAAATACAATACATTGTTCAAGGTATAAAACATTACACTATAAAATGTTGGTTTCCAAAACCATTATGTCAAGCCTTTTTCATTTAAAAATATAAACAATTAAGTTAAATAAAAACAATTTTACATATTTTTATTAAATTAAATTCATTCACATTTATAAAAACCTGTTTGCTTTTCATATAAAAGCTTTATTTATCACAAATTATGAAAACTTTAAGTTATATTTACACATGGTGTTCCTCACCTTCTTTACCTATCATATTGCAATGGAAGCTTTACTTTAAGCTTGTGTAGTTTGTTTGAATGTGTGGAGATTTTATCTTCTTCAAAAATCACTTTTTCTTACTATAATTTTTTTAATCTATTAGTTTTAACAAGGTAGGTTGATATTTCAAAGCAATTCAAATTTAATGCATATAAATAAGGAGATTAGTTTTTATTATTATTTAAAAATGTGGTATGTTTTTCTTTATTCATAATATTAGTGGATGGAATAAATAATTTGTAAATTCCATATTTGTATTTTTTGATGACTAACATTAAATCATCTCAGCTATTTGTAAATTCTATATTTGTATTCTTTGATTACTAACATTAAATCATCTCAGCTTTGCCAACAACGTAAGTATTTCTATGTTCTTCAACTTTATATAGTAATTTGTAGAGAGTACATTCAATGACATACAATGTTGGATGCTTTCCACTTTTTCTAGCTTGGAACAACGGTTAACATTTATGAATCAAAGATTTCTCACCTGGCCCATTGCTCCTATGATCTTTAGCTTCTTAAGGAAAATCGCATTCAACTCTCTCAGAGATACCAGTGTTTCAATAGGATGTAACTTCTCCAATTCTACGCAACCACCAATGTTCACTTTTAATTTTTTGCAATACCATAAATCTTATCTATTTTCCTCAAACTACAACAATAAGTAAATGATAAATGCATGAGTATATTTTGCAATGTTCCAACCTCCAACACATTATTACAATATGCCACAAAAATATATTGAAGGTTGCATCAAACACCTTCAACAAATGATAACTATGTTCGAATAATAGTGAACCCTTGGAGCTCGAGAAGTATGCAGTTTCCAATGGAAGACTCCAAATTACTCATTGTTTCTCTTTATCCAATCACCTCCTTTATAAACGACAAATCATGTATCAATGGACAACGTACTATACTCAACTCAGTTGATTGAAGGGTGTCATTGCGATACCCACTGACAAAAAACTACCTAGAGTATGTGGAAAAACCACTTTTGGTTGGTTTATTACAACTGGGTTGTTGATGTGCATGTCATTGGCTTACAGTCTCGGTATGAGGATTTATAAGGGTTCTTTAGGCAAGGTGCCCACACCATGATGAAAAAAGTTCCTCATTTTTCCCGTTTCTAATAAAATGAGATACATCTTAATCCAACAACTGGTAACTTGTTTAGAGTTAAGGTAAATATGTTCACAAACACTTAATAAGTTTGGTTAAGATGATACCTTTAAAAATTACTTAAAGTAGTTGTTTCACTAAGGTATCCAAACATTTACTAAAAACCCCATTCATGAAATGTTTCTCTCTCTCTCTCTCTCTATATATAATCAAATCTATCTTAAGAAAAAAAAAAACAAACATATTGTGTAAATCAATACAATCAAAGTTAAAATATAATTATAGACTTAACCCATTAGCTAACACGACTTGAGATATGAAACATGACAGAAACCTATTATGCATTTTTCAAGTGTCAACAGATCATGCTCCCCTTTCACTTTCCAACCTTTGTTCGTCCACAGAAGCTCATAAAGACTGACATTATTAAACATGATAGGAATAATTGTAATCCTAATCTCAGTGGAAAACATACTATACTCAACTCACTAAACTAAGCCAACATAGAAGTTGACAACCATTTCAATTCATTGCAGTTCTCTATCGTCAATTTCTTGAGGTTGCTTAAGTCACCCAACGAAGGTGGCAAACATTTCAATTGTCACATATTATGAGCTCCAATTCCTTAAGATCTTTTAATTCATATAGGGAAGGGGACACTATGTGCAACAACCATCTTCCCAACTCCAAGACTTCCAAATTGCTCAACTCTCCAATTGCACTAGGCAATTTTTGTATATTGAAATCATAGTTGCGTTCTGATTGGGCTCAATACGAAACATTAAAAAAAATTAAAGAATATACATCCTACAAATATAAAAATATGTTATGTTTTCAAAATTCTAAAATATCAATATTGATTATTAAAACAACAAACATGTTGCCATACAAAGTATTTTAAGTATCTTTTTTATCAATTAAAAACCAATGTTCTTGTAACTTACATAATTAAAATACTAAATATTTAATCATAAATTATAAATAATTAATTTACAAAATAATAAAATATTATCCATTCTTCTTTATATATATATATAACTACATAGTTTAATTAAATAATAAAACATTGAAATATTAATTTTCTCTCTCTTTCTCTCTCTATATATAGTTTATTAAAACATTGAAATATTAATTTTTTATAAGAATTTGATCATTTTTAAGGTGAATCTATGTTAGTAAATACAATTTGCATATAAATGACAATTCAATAGGCAACTCATAAAATATATATATATATATATATATATATATATATATATATA
>LPNX011036483.1:18590-51090 GCA_001517045.1 Pseudotsuga menziesii
TAATTAATTATCAAATTTTATTACAAAATGGGTAACAAATTTAAATGAATTAATTAAAATAAAAATTATATTATTTCTTATAATTTTTTAAAATTTTAATATATATTCTCAATAATACAAAACTTTATAAACCTTTTTATCATGTTAACCTTTTCTTATTTATTAAATAATTAAAAAAACTAACAATACTTTAAACATGGTTTATAAATAAAGGTTTTGCATTAATATTTAAAATCCCATTCATGTTATTAAAACAAATTACAAATATAAACTATCTTGAAAATATTTGATTTTGATATGGATTTATTTATTTATGGTTGGTGTTGATTGATATATGTTTAGTTTAAATTTGAGAGTTTAATTGTTCAAGTTGCCAATAGAGTTTTCTCTTGGATGAAGATTTAATCGTCATTATCTATGTTTAACCATATATAACTGACGCTCAATCTTCTCTTCAGTATCTTTAGACCTGAAGCTCACTGGAATGCAAACGCAAGTGTTCTATTTTTGAATGGAAACCCCAACCATTTCCAGTATTTTGCCTGCAAGAAAGGATTCTTCCACATTCAACCTGCCCCCGTTGCATTCATGGCATCCATTTCTCAGGGAGTTCACCACACAAAGTTCCTACTTCAAAAATACTTTTAGCGGGAATTAAGGGCAATGGCAGAGATGTTGGAAAAATGTAATTACTAGCAGATTTGTACTTGACTTCCAGCCGACTCTGTCAGAGTTTGTACCAGTCAAGATCTTGTCTATTAGTCTGACAAGAAGGAAGAGTCCACTATTTGGCAATGTAAACCATGTCGAATTTATTTCTGAAGTTAAGTTGTTAGGTAGATAGTTATTACAGTCTTTATTGGTGAGTCAGTCAACCCATGTAGTAGCAATCTTCAGGTTGCGTATAAATGGAATAAGCAAATTGTAAATCAGTTTACAGACACAAAAGACATAATAGAGAGATAGAGGAACTCAGGGTGAGAAAAAAAAGTCGAAGCTCAAGCTTCTATGTAAGTGATTCAGTCGAAGAGCTGAAGCTCCGTAGAAGGACAAGTCTGGACCGATAAGTCTAGACCGACAAGTTTGGACCGTAATACTTTGTTATTTCTGCATAGTTAAATATATGAAATAGTTTATGGTTGAATGCATGATTATTTGGCCGCACATATTTCCAGATTTACTTCTGTAAATATCTTTTACAATTACTATTAAGTGAAAGATCAAAGAACCCATAAATTTCTCACCGTATGAAAGTTTCAGGTTTTACAGCACATTGGTCGACTCAAGTCTTCCTACATATTTGGGCATATGTTTTATAAGTTATTTGGATTTGTTAATGTGTCCATTTTTACCTCATCTTATTCACAGGTGAAAAGCATTTGTAATTTCTTAAGTCTTTAGACAAAGAGACATACTCAGTAGATTTAGACCAAAGTGAACCTACTTGAGTGGTCGGTTGAGTCAGTCTACTAAAGTGAGCCGACTTGGTCGAAGACAAAAAGTGAACAGAGTTGGTCGAAGAGAAGAAAGCAGCCGACTTGGTCGAAGAGAAGAAGTCAGACAAGTAAGTCGAAGTAAATTTAGTCGAGTGTAGGACCGACTAAAATTTACAAACTTGTCTAGTCGGGACGGGAGATAAACAAGTTTCACCGACAAGTAAAAAAGAAAAAGTGATCGGTGTGAAAAGTGAAAATTAAAATTTAATATCGACTTAGCCCTGAACTCAAGTTTAGTCGACTTGGTTTTGCGTTATTGAAAAATGAGATCAGATATGTTTTCTCTTCAATGTGAATGTGAAGATGCAGAGCCATCATTCTCCCCTGTCCCCACGGTTATATCAGTGTTGTCATCTCTAGTGGAGCAAAATCTCGCGGGAAACAGGAGGCTTGCGACTTCTTACAACCCCGCTTCTTTGCCTCCGAGATACCGCATGTTCGACGGTGTGCAGGTGCCAGACATGTCGGTAGAGCGGTATCTGGAGAGGATTTTAAAGTATGTTTACTGCAGCTCTTCCGTGTTGGTGGTAGCCTATGCTTACATCGATCGCCTCATTCAATTGCCTCTGCAATTCTGTATTACGTCTGTTAGCGTCCACCGTCATTGTTTCCACCAAGTTCCTCGAAGACCTGTTATCTTTTAATTCTCTAATCTAATGTCCTTCATGATCTCATATTTGTTGTTTTAATTTGAACCCTTATGCTGATCATGGTGATTTTAATTTTGATTCATATTACGCGAGAGTGGGAGCCGTGAGCAGCGAAGAAATAAATAGAATAGAGATGGAATCTCTATTTCTGATGGGCTTCAAGTTGCAGCTGAGCGTGAATGTGTTCAAAAGTTATTGCGGGCATCTGGAGAGAGGTGGAATCGGGAGGAGGATTCCAAATAGAGAGAAGCCTTCTTCCATTCGTCTTCTATGGTGACAAAAATTCCACTTCCAGGCGACATGAGGATTCCTGTAGAAACCATTTTCTGCTAATCTCTTCGAAATTGAAGCCCAGCCAGGAATGGAAATGCCATATGTATTAGCTCTTAAAATTGAGGCTGCAAGAATTAGAGACATATGACTGGGATCATGGGAAGTAAAGTCCAGGGGATTTGGAAACCGCTTGGGAGCATACCAGAATGGTGCACCTCCACTTGTGGTTGCATTCTTAGGGAAGTTGAAAGTAAGTTGCTTCACATGATTTGATGACCATGACAGTTGCTATAGAAGAAAATATTATTTCATTTTTCCTGGTATGTTCAAAAACTATATGTTGCAGTGGAGGGCGCAGGGAATGAACGCAGAGGCAACGAACGCGGAACCACATTAAAGGAAAGTTCTCCAAAATACGCTGAAAACGTTGGTTGGGCAATCAAAATGATATGCTGTAACAAATAATTCACGGAAGGGACAACCAATTTAGCTAGGGTGGCGAAAAACAGACCTGGCAGAAGAACGGCTTACACGTAAT
Organism: Pseudotsuga menziesii; assembly: GCA_001517045.1. NCBI lineage: Eukaryota > Viridiplantae > Streptophyta > Pinopsida > Pinales > Pinaceae > Pseudotsuga > Pseudotsuga menziesii. The sequence goes on from LPNX011036483.1 coordinate 21,548, forward strand.
TATTGTTTTTTAATTTAAAAAGTTTTTTTAATAAAATTTCGGGAAAAAAGTTTTATCTATATTTTATAATTAAAGTTACAAATTATTATTTATATAGTTGTTTTATAACTTCTTAAAAAGGTATGTTAATTTTTTTTTTAATAAAATCATTCCTAAATCGTTATAATTACAACTACTTAAAATGTTACTTGAAAGTGAGTATCGTAGCAAAAACTTGAAATTGGATGTTTTATGATTTGTATTTTTATATACGCGCTAAAAGAGATAGATATTTTTGATCTTCTAGATTATACTTAATCACCTCTTTATAATGTCTTAATTTTTTCTTATCATCTAATTTTTTATTACAACTCAACTTCTCCTTAAATTTAGATGTTATAATACTTTTAATGTTAAATGTATATCTTCCTTGACTCGTTGATTTAGCAAAGACTTGGTGTATTTATGCCAATCTCGCTTTAAGTTGCAGGTGGTTTTGATTAGAGTATGAAGCAATCTTAAGAAACATTTTGTCCCTCCTAGTATTTATCTTGTTCTTGTACATTAGATACCTAACCATGTAATTGCTCTCAATGGGGGAGAAACTTGTTTCTATGATGAGGAGATGACAGGGTGTATTGCCTTTAATTTTAAGCTTATATGTTGTACAACACTTCTGGATTTTCTCTATGCTTCTCCACATTTATTTAGAAACACTACAACCCCAAACTTCACATTCATATGAGGTAATAGTAATGATAATAGTCTCAAACAAGAGTTTCTTATTATCCAAAAGTCGAGGGTCTATTGATTTACAATTGTTTTCAAGTCTATAATAAGTTTTTCACTCTCCATTAATGCTTTTCTTAATGTTATAGGTCTTTTTATGTTTTTTGTGAAGATAAATTATGAGATATTTGTATGAAGGCACTTCCTCCAAGTTGTTGTTATAGTCATACATGGAATTAATGTAAGTGATCTTGTGAGAATGATTACCATAACAATTGTTTTGTTAGTGTTGATAGACATACCCAAACTAGAGAAAAAATTATTGAGATTTTTTAGTTGTTCGTCGAGATCATAGGGACTCCTCACCACAAGAATAATATGATCATCAGTAGAGATGAAAGATGATGACTATACCATCCAAAGTCACGCTAAAACAACTTGCATCTTCCAAAAAACCCTCTAGCTTTTCTATTTAATAGTAAAAAGGGTGGGGAACACATGCAACCTTTCTCAACTCCTATATTATAATTAATTTCTTCTAACTAGCCTTAACTTGGAAATAACCTTATTGTACATCCTTGTTTCAACAACTTTCAATTTGAAAGGGACTTTTAGCTATTCCAATTCAAAACATTAGTTTTAAGGATTGTGTCAAAGGCTTTTCTAAAGTCAGCAAAGAAACACATAACACATAAGATCAGTATTTTTATTGCAACATTCCTTAGCATTAGCCCTAAGTATAATAGGGTGGTCTATAGTTAAATGATAGCTCCTAGATTTTGCCAGGCATTTAGCTTTTTTTCCATGACCTTTTAGGCATACATTGATCTTCTTTTCGAGAATAATTCCGTATAACTTTGGATAAAATAGTGCTAATCATATTGGTCCTGTAATTAGATGGATTATTTTTATCTCAAATTTTTTAAAATAGTCTAACTACAAGACTTTTTATCTAAAGTTTAGGAAACCCCACTTCACTGATAAATTGAAAAAATTATAGATGTGAGGGATGAGGATATACAATTTATTTATAAAAAGTATTACTTTGTAAAAAAGGTTTGAAACATTGTCCAAAACATCATGAAATTCATAAAGTTGTTTAAAAGAATTACAGTCCCTCAAAGAATCATATTGATTTATTTATTTTTATGACTGAATTTACCTCCAAATTTCCTTACGATGTAGCCAATAGAATATTTTGTCCCATTTTTTGATGATAAACTATCATTTTTCGAAGCACAACCGACGAACATAAGGCACCAAAACCATTGGTCGTGTGACACCCCTAGGTCTCACCTTAATACTAGTGTTATTGAGACACGTGTCAATTCAAAGGCGGGAATAAAAACATCATTAGCCACTAGACATCCAACGAAACATTGTCGATACACCTCCAGGATCCCATTAGTAAATAGTGGACAGTGTGTAGATTGACTGGCTTTATTCCGTCGGTCGCCCAACACCAAACCATGGGTTGACCTGGTCCATTCCGTCGGTATGACTTGTTGATTGTTGAATAACTAAAATTGGATTAACAAACTTCATAACATTTTCTTATACAGAAAATTTTAAATATTTACTAAATAGTATAATTTTCAACTTTGTTTTTATAACTCAATTTTATAATTCTATTTGCAATAACCAAAAAAGTTAAAACATATTAAAAAAAGTTATTTCAAAATATGATTTGATGATTTTAAATTTACCCAATTAAAGTTCAATAAAATTGTGATAAGAAATTAAAAAGTTATAATAAATCTTAAAATATTAATCTTAAAAATATATATATTCAATTATATAAAACTGTTAAATTAATTTTTAAACCATTAGAATTTCCCTTGGACATAGTGGAATGGGTAATAGCATGTGCCTCTTAAAAAATAGTTTAAAGACAATTTTCTTATTTGTAATCAAATGAAAACTAATAATGTTCTATTTGTAAATGTATAATTTTTTTATTTTTTAACACATGAAAACCAATAATTGTCTTTTTAGTCCTCGTCTTCGGGCCTACAGGGACTCTATGAACGGCCTTGCCGCAATTTCATTAGTTTTACATGCCAATTGAAACAAATTTTATAAATTTAACCTATGTTTTTATTTCATTGCTATCATTTCTTTCTATGACATTTTTTATGAGTAAATCAATATGAAGAGACCATTTTTTCAACAAATTAGTAAATTCACCTTCTTATTTGGGCTCATATCGAAGCAGACCATCCATTATTCGTGAAAATCTTAGAATAAAGTTGAGTTTTTTTTGTGCAATTTTATAAAACCAAGTAATGCTAGATAACTTCTAGCATTGCTTTTATAACATTACATGTTTGAAGATCTCTTTATACCATTAATATTTCTGGCATATGGTACTTCTTGTACTTGTTTTGGTATAATTTTATACACTCCCTTGTAGCAAAAGCATGCATAATGCTTAGATCCTACCCATGACATTTGTTCTTTTGCCATGACACTTGGCAGTGCCTCTTCATGCACAGTGTCTCCATGCATGCACTCTGCACGGTGTCTCTCCATGCATGATCTGTGTGAGTTGCTCATTAACGGGTAGGAGGGAATTCTTACTAAAGGCAACAAGTCTATAAATAAACGTTGTTCATTACTTCATCCTGATTCATGATCATAAGAGAATCATACACAGGATCATATAATAAGCTTACCGATTGAATAGATAAATGTTGGGTGGTGCGGTTGTTCATGAAAATAATGGGCAGGTTTCGGATGATGGTGGAGCTTTATGGGGTCGTTCTTCATCAAAATATTTGGTAGGTTTCTGATAATGATGAAGTGTCTTTTTCTACCTTAGTCAGGCCGTATTTATGGTCAATTTGATTATTTTTTACGTCATCTTGATGCTTGGATGGACAATGCTTTCCATGGCCTATTTATGTTGCCAATCGTTTAGCATTTGGTTGGTTCGTGTACACATTCTTCTACTATTCTCATTCTTTTATTGTTCTTGCCCTGTTCTTGGCCAAGATTATGAAAATATGGTAAAATTAACATTATAAATTAGCTAATATATGCAGTATTATTAATTTTCCAAAATATTCCTAGCGAAAAACAGTGTTGTGGCCATGAGCGAGACTTCAAAAATTAGTATTATAAATTTGACATAAAATATTCCTAGCGAAAAAAAGTGTTGCGGCCATGAGCGAAACTTCAAAAAAATTTCATCTAATTCAGGGTTGCGATTATTTTTAATATTTTTAAACGACTTTGTTTACTTAGAAATCATCAAAATAAATAATCTGGCATAGCTATTTTTGGGCTATTATCTGATATTTATAGCAATATGAATGTTAAATTGGCATATTATCTGATATTTATAGCTGTGTGAATGTTAAATAAGAAAATATCTTCATCTTGAATTTAGTCGTATGGTACAAGTGAAATCATATAGTAGAAACAAACAATAGAATTAAAAGTTGGTAATACAAAAGACTTACCAAGGTTTCAAGTTCGATGAATGCAGACAGTGCTAAAAGATTAGTCACGCTGGAGAAAACTCTGTTGGAAGCAACTATTAGCAATTGAAACTAAACATATATCAATTCAAATCAGCAATAAATCCACTGGCAATTTATTTTTGTTTTAAGATCATTAAAGGCATTGTATAAACTACATCAGTGGACCATAAATTAACAACTAAACTTAAGAATTCAAGAATTTAATCTCCCAGAAATTGTTTTATAAGATTGAATTGAAGATTAAGGCCAGTTAGTAAGTGTTGTAAGAACAATAAGTGGATACAAACGTAAGTGTATAAAGAGATAGAAGCTAGTTGATCTCCATGGTAAGCGGATCCTCTCCTCTGGGTCGGTGTTTGTGATTCAAGTTTTATGACCTACACAAAACAATGTAAGAAGGGAACCATACTATTATTTTTCAAATAATTCAAGTTACCACCAATCTTCAAAGTAATAACCATGTCAATTAGTGGTAACTCTCCATCAAGCTTGGCTTCAGATGAACAAAGGTTATTGTTTTCACCAGCATTTGCAATTTAAGCCTCCGAATTTGATACCGTGCTCATTTGGCACGTGCATTTCATTACCCAAAAAAACATTGTAGCTACTGGGTCTTCCATAAATCTAAGCAAATAAAACCAATAAGTTAGTATTGATACTTTATAGCACGCCACCTCTTCTGTATAGCTGAGGCGTATGAGTTCTTTGCTTAAAATAAACATGTATCATCCTATATTTTAAGGAGAAATAACACACATATTTCTTAGACTATGCACCCTTCTTTCAATAACCAACAAATATGGTTATGGTTCCAAACATAAATACCTTTCCAGACATAGCCAGGCTTTAAAATCAAAAGGTTTCCACCTATATTTAAGAGATTGAATGACAATTTCATATATAAATAACATAAATTGCTTGGACTCATCTACCTTGGACTATCCCTCGAGTTCTCTCTGTACTTGCTTATGACTGTAATAAGATTAGAGGCACTGCAGTAAGAAGCATTTCCCTACTTTTGATATGCCCATCCCAAGGTAGAGATGGAAAAAAAAGATTTAACCGTGGAGACTCTATTCTTCTTCCAAATGTCTCATATTGCATTATTTGCAGGTCGATCTATATGTACAAAGACGTGGAGAAAAGAGAAGGTTTTCCTAGAGTGAGGCAATCAAGTTGGTTGCTCACCAAATTAAGAAATAAAAAAATAGAATTGCTCACCAAATCAAGACATATCATAAAAATAGAATCACTCACCAAATTAAGACATATAAACATAGAATTAGTAGCACTTAGCAGGTCATCCATGACAGTTGATATGTGCATGGAACATGCAAATCCCATAGACAAAAATGTGTTAAAATTCCTCAAAGCCAAGGGCTCAGTTATATAGATATGTATAGGTACGTATGACTCTTTAATTTATGTATAGGTACATGGAATGGCAAACCTCACTACCTCGATTAAGTAGGGAACCACAATCCCCATTGAATGCACCTCTCAATTGTCAGGGGCCTCTTGATTAGGTGGAGACTCCTTTTATCTACTCGATGACCCATTGCCAACTCTAACAAAGTACGAAATATTACAATCATATTAAGAAAAACATATACGTAAATTTATGCAGTTGGCTTCAATGAAATTTCTATAGGATTTTGGGACAAATTATGCTATTGATAGCTATTTGATTTGAGAGAATAGTGAGCCACATGTTATCGGAAATGAGATAATGATAAGACTTTAAAGTTTAAACATGATATTTTAATTCGATAAAATTAGTTGAATGCAACTGAAATTAAAATGCCTAATTTTCAATTTCCAAGATAGACAAGAGCATATAAGCAACGATTGCTAATAGTTTAGTGTACTCCTAATCCCAAACTCTTACAACAATAGAAGCCTTTGAAAATTGATTCCACTGCAAACAATTCCATGCATTATCAGAGGTGGATTAAATACATCTTCGATATGATATGTCACTGGGGTAACAAACTAATTTTGCTTGGATATACTAAGCTTTAGGTAAGTTGTTCGTTGCACATGATAGTGCTTTAAAGGTAGTCCAACCGTGTGATCAAACTTCCATTAATATATAAATATTTAGAGCTTCGCTTAGTCTCAAGCATTAAGTGATTCAAACTCCAAAATATTATGGGAAATTTATGTTAGTCTATATAGAATAATGCAATAAAATGATTATATAAAAAGTCATTTATTTAATGAAGTTATGAAACACCAACTCATCCATCATTTAATAGCATTCAACCTCAACTATAAACAATGTTTGCATCTTCAAACAAAAATATACATATTAAAAATTGTTTACATAACAGTTTGGTATCAAATTTATTCAACCAATGAATAACCAATTTTGATGAATTATTCAAAACATAATTTACGAATGCAGTTGACTCCGATAAAACCGATAAAGCTATTCATCTAGCCAATGATGTGGTTATGCTTCCGTATATTATTTTTTTTACAAATTTATGACTATACCTTTATTCAAAGATGTTCAATGATTACAAATGCAAATTTAGGATGCAATTAAAGTGACCATGTTTCTATCCCTTATACAGGGACTATGTTGCATTGCAACTTCATCTTGTTTGTAAATGTATTACTTGATGATGCTAATATATATGAGAAATATAATAAGATTTTTTTGAAGTTATGAATTAAAATGTTAAACATGTAAGAATGTGAATGATTATTCTTATATATAATAATATTATAAACTATTTGGTATATAAATACAAATTGAAATTATGAATATTAATAATTTTATATGATAAATATTAATAATTTTATGGATTTTCTTCAATGTAGTTATATTATTTATACTTTTATATTCTTAGATGTTTAATTCTTTTGGTTCAATTTTGATTGTAGATATTTTTGATAGTAAACAAAAAATGTTATAGAAATATATACAAATAAGATAAAATTTAAAATGAAAATATTGATGGTTATGAATATATTTGTTTATTTGGGTCTGATATACTAAAGTTTGGTTTTAGAAGACATTAACCACCACCACCATCATCATTGAGTTTTATTTAAAATTTTATTGTTATGCTCAAATTAATTTAAAATAAACTTTTCTGTAAAACCGTAAGAAGATCAATATTTTAGATAATGTTTTTAAATTATAATTTAATGTAAATGTCTTAGAATTTTAAGGAAAAAATAATTTTATTTTCTAGCCGCTTCTGTCACAAAGATGACAAACATCACAAATTCTCGTTATACCAAGATATAATAAAAATTTTAATACGATGAGGATAAACTCAAAGAAATTTTTTTTAGGGATGTTATCAAAATGTAACTTTGTTTGAATGCAAACTAGTAGACAATATGTTTTGTTGTTTATGAGTAAAGAAAATTAAACTCCTCCAAAGTAATGAGAGTGACGTTATAATTTTTAATACTATAGGGTAGTAGAATGTTTTTGGATGAATTCAATGATAAGGTTAATGTCATTTCCTCCTTGAATCATAAAGCTATGACACCTATTATATTCTTTTGTGATATGTCTTCCCCTTACTAATATGTTAATTTTTAAATAGTGAATGGATGCACCTTGATGTGTTTATTTAAGGGAAAACTTTCTATTAATAGTCATAAGTAAAAATACATTTCAAAGAGTTATACTACGCATTTAGAAATTTTGAATAAAAACTCAATTCATTCGAGACTTTAAATAAGTCATAAAAGAACTAAGACAACTATACGTATATATCCATATTCAAAGCAACCGTTTTTTTATGAGGGGAAATTAGTGTTCCAGATGGGTATAGATGGCTACCCACCTATTCCACTAGCTCAAAATAGCTTTTCATGTTGTCAATTTTCTTTTAATTTTGTACGGTTTTTCGAGTCCCAAACTTTTGAGGCTGTTTTGAGGCCCTAAACGACGTTTTTTTGGTGATTTGGGGGAAGAAAGTGGTTTTCATTGACATGCATTTAGCCCCAATCGAAAATTGCAAAGATCAGATAGAACTTTTGAACGGGCTATTAAGCACCCTAAATAGAGATCGTATGCAAAAGTTATGACCCTGATAAGTTGACTGTTCAACTAACCACCTTGGGGCTGCAAACTTTATGATGATTCATCTCCTAGGTTTAGGGTTAGGGTTTTTTGCCTCTCCAAGGATTTATAATAAAAGGCCCTTTGGTCTCCTTTTTATTCATCTTGTTACAACTGAGCATAACTACCACATCTCTTCTTAGAGATGCAACTACCACTATTCTAGCTGCTTTTGTTTTACCATTTGTTCCGTTTCATTCATTTAATAGAATATGAGTTTACTGTATCACTATGTTTATTGCCATATATCTGTGTATGTGCATTCTCTTTCATTTCGTTCTCACCTAAATCTGGATCATTTAAGCTTACAAAAAACAAAAATAGGAGTAAATACCATTAATACTAAGTTGGGAGAGGAATGCCAAAGCCGTGAAGTTTACCTTCTAGGGTGCGTATTAAGATTACTTGTGTTTTTCCCATAATTGGTGCCAACTTATGTGCTTAGTTGGTTGAATGTGCCAATTGAATCCATCAATTCATGCAAGCTCTAATGAATGATTTCAAGCACATCCTAGATACTACAAACAATACACTTAACTACATTATGATTGAATTCCTACTACTAGAGAACCCAAGCTATGAGAGTTTTGATTGTTCAGTTGGGGCTAATGGATTCCTAATACTCTAGGTCATTCTCCTACTCACCAAGCGAATAGGATTCCATTTCATCCACTATCGTTTGAATGTGTGGAGGTATATCCTCTTAGAAGTCAGCCTTAAGGTTGGAAAAGTTTTTCTCTTTCCTGGATTGACCTTTATCCCCTCCTAAGTCTGCAAACACTAGTGAACACCTTATGTCTCCACACCAGTTTATCACACAACAAGAGACAGGGATGGATCCTAACCATATTTATTTTAATAGAGGACTAAGGATCAAGCAGAAATATGTTGCACACAAACAAAATATTGTTCAAACTAGACTCCCGTACTAGGCATCAATCTGCTTCCCACAATCTCTCCTCTCTATGAGAGCTCTTGGACTTGAATTTATCTGCTAGGAAAATACAAACACTAGTGAACACCTTATGTCTCCACACCAGTTTATTACACAACAAGAGACATGGATGGATCCTGACCATATTTATTTTAATTGAGGACCAAGGATCAAGAGGAAATATGTTGCACACAAACCAAATATTCTTCAAACTAGACTCCCGTACTAGGCATCAATCTCTTTCCCGCAATCTCTCCTCTCTGTGAGAGCTCTTGGACTTGAATTTCTGTGCTAGGAAAATACCCTAACCATGAATGCAAGAGAAGTGAACTAGGTTGGAAGACAGACGTCAACGTATTTAGATTTCATATCTCCATTTATTGAGGGAGCCTTCACTAAGTTTTCACATGCACTATGTGTTGGTTGGAAAGTAGGAGAATTGACATTCATGGCCACCTATGTGCCAAATATCCTACTAATATTAAACATGCCTTCCACACTTGGCACTTGTACCATCCACACCCACATCTGAGGATTGCCAATCTTGCGAAGCAAGTTTATCTTATTTCAGTGGTCTCTATTTCCTTAAGAGATAATTCCTTGCCCTCTTTCTTTCGATGAATCCATGCATTGTCCAAGTAGTCATCCAACTTATTACCTTTCCTAGGAACGTGGTTGGTGGTGACTACATCTAATTGTTCAAAGAGATGTGTCATGCACTGAATTCTAACTTCAAGATGACAGTTTTTGGAAAGGATTTGAGTTGGATTTACATTTTGTAAAATCAAGGCCATTTTGATGATTAATAGGGAATCACCTTCAATTATAATCTTAGAATAGCCTTATATTTTAGTTATGTCAAGCCCTTGAATGAGCCTCTTAATTTACACCACATTGTTGGTATTTTTTCCAATGTAACCACCATAAAGATGCAGAATGGTCTCGTCTTCTTAGAGGAATACACCTTAACCTAGAGGGCTTAGGTTGTATTTAGAGGCATCACGAAATTTAACTTCAGAAAGCCCTAAGGAGAGGGGTGTCATTTTGCAAGGCTTGCAATATGAGTTTTTTTTTAACTTATCCTCATGGATGCTTTATTGGAGCTAGATACTAGTCATCAAATATTGCTTTCTCTTTCGTATTCATCTAGAAATTGTAAGAAGTCCATGAGCGCAATTGGATATTTTCATGAAGGTGGGAGTTGATGATGTTCCAAGTCTCTATGTGTTTATGTTGCTTGTCCTTAAATATGAACATATTTCTTTCTTTCATGATATCCCATACAAGGAATCCGAGTAAATGTTTCCATAATCATTGATTAAGGAGGCAAACATGAAAATGATTATCACTCCACTTTGAGATAGTAAGAGTAGGATCCCCATGATCCCAATTTGTTCATCGAAAGAGCATCGTCATTTTGTCCCAAATAGTAGAGGAAAAGGAGCAAGTGTCTAAGAGGTGCATAGTTCTTTATCGATCATCTTTACATAGGGGATACAGGGATGGCCCCTCAAATCCTCTCTTCATCATATTAGCCCAAGTGAAAATTCTAACTTTAAGCATTAGCCAAAGGAAAATCATAATTTTTGTCCTCAAGTTTGAAGTCCAAATTTTGTGCCAAAGAGGATCCCAAGGAAGATTGTTTTGCACCATATCTAGGATATAAGATTATTTTATAGCGAAAGTTCCTTTTGGGAGATATACCCAACATAAATTATACAAAGTCTCTTTCTTTTTTATGACCCTTTCTTTGATATTTCTCCTAAATCGATGTTTTTTCCTCTTAAGGAAGTCTTCATGGCCAATTGTTTGAGTGTTTCCAGTATTGATATTCATTGTTTTGTTCCTCATTCCAATATTGGAAGACCTAAACCATACATAACTCCTATAGTTGTTTCTTGGTATAATTCATAGAAAAAGAGATAACCAAACTAGGAATTGTTGTCATGAGTCTTCCTAAAATGAAGTAGATTGATCATTCTTTATCTCCCAGAAATGATGATGTTGAATCAATTAACAGTGTTTTAAGAGGATAAGTACTAGATAAGTTATGCTTCCTTATTCTCATAGTAGTGAATCAAATATTATTTATTAATCTCGACCCTCCATATGTATTACACAATGGCAAGGATTTCTGCAAGGGTTTAATGTGGCTTTGGCCTGTCTGGACGTTTCATTTCATTGTTGTTTTGGTCTGCAAAGTTTTCAGAAGGAAGCTCTTCCTTCCATGGCTATGCTGATTAGTTTCGCTTGTGAAAACTCTTACCCAGACGTTAATGGTGTCCTTATTGTTTGTTTCTAAGGTGTGATGGAGGTTTTACTCGGTGTTGATGGTCGTTGAACAGTCTCGGCTGTTAGTTTTTTCAACATTTAAGCTAGCATTATGTTAAAATCTTTTCCCTGAGAGAATAAAAAGCACAACAATAACATAAGCACATCACATGAGACAAGAGACACAAAGAGTTTTGGTAGGGGAAACCATAAATGGAGAAAACCCCTCAACTTCCTCTAATATAGTATCACCACAAGATGTGAAACCCAAAACAGTAAGATGACCTCCCAACACAACAACAGCCTTCTGTCTTCTGTCAAGCCAAAGTATTTCCTTCTCCAAAGGTGCGCCACACTTGAGAGAGCAAGTGATGTAATTCACAAGTGATAAATAGAGAGACTCACACTCTCTATTTATATTCATTCGTTCACTTGAATTGCCATTTCACACGTAGGCTCAACCTAATAATTACTACTCGAGCCTACACCTTAATTAGTGTATAATAACTCAAGTGCCCCAAAACTGTGGGGACTTACCTAATGACTTGACATGACTTGTTTACATTATTAATCCTCCCGATCGGAACATCGGGGCATGACCACATGACTCAAATACATAATAGAAAAAATCCCGGAATAAACATCGGGTTACAATACATAAGATACATAGAAGAATACATTCCGAAGTTACATATACATCAACACTCCCTCTTAACTAGGAAGGTATTCTTTCGACACAATTTTCAGCACTGGTCTTCTTCTCTGTATCAACTGGATCATATTCGTCTTCGAGTCATCTTCATCTTCAAGTCATCTGGATCTGGATCATCTCTTGATCTGGATCATCATAGAACGTCATCACTGGATCTGGATCATCATCACTGGACTGGATCTGGATCATCACTCGATCTGGATCACCACTGCTGGATCTGGATCATCACTCGATCTGGATCTCTCGGAGTCATCATAACTGGATCTGGATCATAGCTCGATTTGGATCTCCACTGGTCATCATCATGTGTGTACTATCTCGTCATAGGAAGTTCTACAGAGCCAGCCCTTTTTCATGCTGGTTGTAGGCCTACTCTCATGTAGGTCTTCGCCCAGCACTTACATCTAACCTGCTCGTCAGAAAGGCACGCCCAGCACTCACATCTGATCATGTAGTAAACTACAATCCCATCAGAAAGGCCCAACACTCACATTCACCAGCATGATAGGACACACCTACTATCATCTGTGAAATATCTCAGCACTTATAATCACCAGCATGGTAGGACACACCTACTACCATCTGTGAAATGGCTCTGCACTTATATCTGACCTACTCGTCAGAAAGGCACAATCCCATCCAGGCTGGAACCACATCCTGCCACATTGATGAAAGAACCCTGTTCTTTTCACCCAGGCTGGAACCACATCCGCCACACTGATGGAAGACTTTCAATCGGGCTGGAACCACAACCAACACAATGATGAAAGAACTCTATTCTTTCCACCAAGGTCGGAACCACATCCGCCACACTGAAGAAAGATTTCATGCACTCACATCTGACCTGGTAGGAACTGAATCCTACACCCTCGTTAGAATGGCCCCCAGTCCCTGACTGAGCTACCTGGTAACTGACCAGGAACCTCCACTCTCCCGGAGAGTGGCAATTGCCCTTACATCTGTCCTACTCGACAGAATGGCCAGCACTCACATCTGTCATGGGAGGAACTTAATCCTTTAGCCATGACCAGAATGGATCAGCCCTTACATCTGACCTACTCGTCAGAATGGCTCTCTCAGTCCCTGACTGAGTGTTCCTGGTAACTGAAAAGGTGCCTCCATTCCCAGAATGGCAGTCAGCACTCATATCTGACATGGAAGGAACTGAATCCTCTCACCATGACAGAATGGCTCAGCCCTTACATCTGACCTGCTCGTCAGAATGGCTTTGGATCTCTAGCACTCATATCTGACATGGAAGGAACTGAATCCTCTCACCATGATAGAATGGCTCAGCCCTTACAACTGACCATGGAAGGAACCAATCCTCTCACCATGTCAGAATGGCTATGGGTCTCATCACTTTCTCTTGGAAGGAACCTCGATCTGGAGAACACCAAGTCTCTCTTTGAAGTACTCAAACTTCGGCCTAGCCAATGGATTCATCAATACATCAGCTATCTGTTCCTCCGTCGCAACATACAGGAGCTTCACTGCTCCTCTCTGCACCATATCCCTGATATAGTGATACTTGATCTCGATATGTTTTGACTTGTCATGAAACACTGGATTCTCTGACAACTTCACGCAACTCTGGTTGTCACAATGTATACAAGTAGCATCCAACGGGAGATCAAATATATCAGACAGTAACTTCTGCAGCCATACTACCTCACAACTAGCTGAACAAGCTGCGACATACTCTGCTTTAGCTGTACTCAGTGCCACACAGGATTGCTTCCTGCTAAACCAAGAGATCACACCTGATCCCATACTGAAGCAACATCCTGAAGTACTCTTCCTGTCGATGGCACTGCCTGTCCAATCTGAATCAACATAACCCTCTAGGTTAATCTTTTGATTTGCATTGTACTTGTGTCCATAATCAACTGTACCCCTGCATGCTTTGCAACCATCAGGTGAACATGTCTCATGTGTTCACAGCAAAGCAAATATCTGGTCTCAGGTACATTAAGGACCCAATCATCTGACGATACATCGTAGCATCAACCGAATTTGAAGAAGTATCACTTAATAGCTTCATGTTCGATGCCATAGGTGTGGTCATGCAGTCCATCATCCTGAACCTCTTCAGGATCTCTATACTGTGCCCTGACATCATTCTTCTTGAACTGATCTTCCCTTTCTTCTTGGTGGCTGGAAGGTTCTGCATCAATGATGTCACTGCACTCATCATATTATTCTTCATTTTGAAATGTCGTCACTTGCTCTTCGGAACAAGTCTTCATTCTTCTTTGCTTGTAGGTGATTATGCATGCGGTCTTTCCTACAAGTCAAATGCAATTGTATGGTTAGAAACATTTCATAAGGAATCTTTATACTGGCAAACACTTATGCATAAATATATGATCATGCAACTACTTTAGCCAATACAACATTCATCCATATCTCACTGAAACTTTCTAGATGCCTTCCATCTCTACCAGGACAACATTGAGATTGTGCACTAATCCAATATGTCAGCAAAGAGGTTTCATTCTAGATAAGTAGCAATGGAGAGTTGTATAGCACCATGAGCTACTTACCCATCACATACATATTAGTAGTATACTGTCGTTAATGCAAACATCTATCATGCATAATACATTAACTGAATATAAACAAATGCATAACAAAATAATATCATGAAATGACAATTGAATACTTATCTTTATTTGTTTCGTGGGTATACTCCTTCTTGAGCCTTCAGCTTCATCGTCTTCTTCATTCATGATAGCATCGTTTCTTATCCAAATGATAAGGAGGATAAGAAGTTCTTCAAGAGTTGAGTTCTTCATATTCCTCATTGCTTGAGGGATCTTCTTTGGATGGCGAGATCTTGATCTTCAATTGCTCCCATCTTCTCTTCTCTTCTCATGATTCAAGCTTCTTCTTCTTCTTGAAGTCTGCTGAAATATAATCACTTCCTTCTGGAACACATTCCTTGAATGAATGAATTCCACGATCCTGGGAGGCCATTCAAGGTGGCCATCATCACTTCTACATTCTTCACTTTTTCTTTTGTTCTTTGATTTGAGAGACTCTTATGACTGCATGGTCTTTGCATTCTAGATCTTCACATTCTTCAACTGGTTTCTTTAGGTCATATTCTGATTTTGTTCTTCCCTTCTTGAAATTTAGGAAGACCTTCAACAGCTTTGCTTGCAATAGGTAGTGCTTTGTAATGCACATGTGCAAGCCTTCTATGCCAAAGCTCATTTGTCTCTACTATGTCATGGATCAAAGCTTGTTCTAGATATCCCTTCAATTTGTACAAGCCTCCTTCTTATTCTTCAATCACTACCACATCATCAATTGTTTTTCATTTTGGCCACATGATGACTTGACCATCGATGAATGCAACCCTCATTCCTTTTGCATCCAAGGCTGAAATAGATAGAAGATTCTTCTTAAGTCCTGGAACAAACAATACTTTTTTCATTGTTAGAGACTTACCAGAGTCTAGCTTGTATGAATATTCCCCACTACCTTTTATTGGATATTGGTAGTCATCTACTAGTTTCACCTTGTGAGGTGATTCATGTTCTAACAGTCTTACAAAGGATTCCTTGAATCCCGTCATATGATTGGAAGCCCCATTGTCTATAAGCCAGTCATCACTTTCATGAGTAATGTTACCTGTGAGAGCTAATATCAGAACATATTCATCCTCGCTTGAAGAATCTTCACTTTCATATCTGGATCTCTTTCTGGATGGTTCATCATCCTCTGCAGCATGCGCATGATGTCTTCTTTGGCCTCGTCTCCCTCTGAAGCTGGAACCTCTATACTCATGTAGGTGTCCAATCCAGTTTCTTCAGAGAGATCATATACTTCCAGGATTGGAAGTTGTCAACTTCCGCAAGCTTGTCACCAAGCTGATGTGATATATCATATTGAAATGAGAACCTCAAATGGAAATAGCAAAGGATTAGATCTTACCGATTTGAGGTGTCCGTCCTTGTCCCGGAATTTGCTGATCTAGGGTTTGCCGTAGAAACCCTAATTTTCAAAACTTGGAATCTTTCAGATCTAATTGGATAGACAGATAGATCTCTTCAAATGGATCTGTCCAATGTACTCATTTTCTGAAAACAGTGGAGGGAAGCTCCCGAAACAGGAAGCCCTAATTTTCTGATTTCTTCTGCAGAAATGCTTGTTACTGCTTCTGTGATATCTATGAAATTAATGATATTATGTGTCTGACATTTATCACTTAGGTAACCTCACATGTCCCTGATCCAAAACCGTAGGTTTCATCAGAATTGGTTTCGCCATTTTGGATTTATGATCCTTTTCCCAAGGTGACCTGTTACAGGACTGTTCAGAACAGAGAAGTTGTACGGCATGCCACGTGTCACTGGTTCATCTTCTGAGTCTGCTCTTTGTACCACAGAAATTAAAGTCCATTCCCTTTCTGTAACATCTTCAAGAATTCCATTTGGACCTCTGTATCCCAAGATATTGCAGATCTCCCCAGGTGTCCTGTTTATGGATGATTTCTGGGAGAGGATGGAGCCCTAATTGGGAGAGATCATATCTCCCAAAATATAGCGAATCTAAGGCTGATTTTTGGACACAGTGTTCATCAGAATTTTATATTTGGCCCCTACAATTTTCCGCTTCTGATACTTCTCCAATATTGGAATATAGTGACTGTACCAAAACTTAGCAGTTTTAGTATTTAGGGTTTCTCCTAGCTCAGGGTCAAACTAGGGTTTGACTTTCCTGGAGTTTCACCCAACCAAATTTATTGATCCAGGTCTCTAAACTTCAGTTTTGATGAGGAGAATAACCCTATGCTAGTCTCACTCAAAAATTCCTCTTCTGTAGAAAGCCCTAATTTCCACATCGAAACTGAAAATGCTTGAAATTGAGTTCCGCATCGACAGAAAGATGCACCCTTCAATGGAGAGTCATCCTAGCATACTTTTGCTGAAAATATATGGAGGAAGATCCACAAACAAGGAATCCCTAGCCTCCACATCTGCACAGTGTCTTCTTCTCAGGTTAGCTCTAATACCATGTTAGTTTTTTCAACATTTAAGCTAGCATTATGTTAAGATCTTTTCCCTGAGAGAATAACAAGCACAGCAATAACATACGCACATCACATGAGACAAGAGACACAAAGAGTTTTGGTAGGGGAAACCATAAATGGAGAAAACCCCTCAACTTCCTCTAACATAGTATCACCACAAGATGTGAAACCCAAAATAGTAAGATGACCTCCCAACACAACAGCAGCCTTCTGTCTTGTGTCAAGCCAAAGTATTTCCTTCTCCAAAGGTGCGCCACACTTGAGAGAGCAAGTGATGTAATTCACAAGTGATAAATAGAGAGACTCACACTCTCTATTTATATTCATCCGTTCACTTAAATTTCCATTTCACACGTAGGCTCAACCTAATAATTACTACTCGAGCCTACACCTTAATTAGTGTATAATAACTCAAGTGCCCCAAAACTGTGGGGACTTACCTAATGACTTGACATGACTTGTTTACATTATTAATCCTCCCGATCGGAACATCGGGGCATGACCACATGACTCAAATACATAATAGAAAACATCCCGGAATAAACATCGGGTTACAATACATAAGATACATAGAAGAATACATTCCAAAGTTACATATACATCAACATCGGCCTTGCTGGTTTACAACGAATCGAATCCAAACCAGTGTTCAATGAACTTTTAACTACCTTTAACTAGGTATGCTCATCTTAGTTCTATAATAGTATTTACATTCTTTTTCAGACTCTCGGTCCAACAAACTAACTTGGTTTTGGTTAAACGCAGGAAAAGGAAGTATAAGGGAATCCGAGAGGAGTTAGCCCTTGTCCCTCTCTGCATTTAGATAAGGTAATGCAACTTTACTTCAATCATTAGCATTTTTAGTTTTTAAATAAAAATTGTGATGCTTCTAACTGCCTCTTAGGTGGTTGCAACTTTTAGGGAAGATGACAAGGGTGGCGATAGGGTCAAATCCTCCTAGTCTTGATACTTCCCAACCCAAAGGTGAGTATAAGGAAATTTTACTTTGTTAACCTTTATATAAGATAATCTATTCTTAACCAACATCTGACCTTTCTTTGTTTCTTGGTTTTGCATGTGGATCCTAGCGTTGGTGCTACCCATCTGCAACAATGACCCATCTAGCCATGCGGTAAGGGTTATTAAAAAAAAAAGGTGGATGGGTTCGTGGGTCGTGTAGTAACTAGGATTTCTCCATATCTCAAGATAAGTTTAGACTGTAATTTTTATTTAACCCTTATGGGTTTTCTTTCTACATGAAAGAAGGCTTTACAGCCTCTCTATTCCTTTGTTTTTTAATTAATTTACTTATTTTACAAAATTTATGAATATATATATATATATATATATATATAAAGAGAGAGAGAGAGAGAGAGAGAGTTGTTTTATCACTTCTTAAAAAGGTATGTTAATTTTTTTTAATAAAATCATTCCTAAATCATCATAATTGTAACTAATTAAAATGTTAGGAAAGTGAGTATTGTAGAAAAAACTTGAAATTGGATGTTTTATGATTTGCTTCTTTATACTAGCTAAAACATACAGATATGTCTGATATTCTAGATTAGAGTTGATCACCTCTTTATAATGTCTTATTTTTTTCGTATCATCTAATTTTTTATTACACCTCAACTTCTCCTTAAATTTCAATGTTATAATACTTTTAATGTTAAATGTACCCCATTGATTTAGCAAAGACTTGGTGTCTTTATGCCAACCTCGTTTCAAGTTGCAGGTGGTTTTGATTGGAGTATGAAGCAATCTTAATAAGCATCTTGTCTCCCATAGTATTTATCATGTTCTTCTACATTAGGTACCTAGCCATGTACATGCTCTCAATGGGGGAGAGACTTGCTTTTATGAAGAGGAGATGATAGGGTGCATTTCCTTTAATTTTGAGCTTATATGTTATAAAACACTTTTGGATTTTATTTATGCTTCTCCACATTTATTTAGAGATGTTGCAACCCCAAACTTCACATCCATATGAGGTAACAAGAATGACAAGACTCTCAAACAAGAGTTTCTTCTTATCCTGGATTCAAGGATCTATTGATTTGCAAATTTTTTCAAGTCCATAATAAGTTTTTCACTCTCCATTAATGCTTTTGTTAAGGCTATAGGTATTTTTAAGCTTTTCATGAAGATAAATTCTGAGATATTTGTATGAAGGCACTTCCTCCAACTTGTTGTTATAGTCATACATGGAATTAATGCAAGTGATCATGTGAGAATGATTATCATAACAATTGTTTTGTTAGTATTGATAGACATACCCAAACTAGAGAAAATATTCTTGAGAATTTTTAGCTTTTTTTCGAGATCATAGGGAATCCTCATTACAATAAAAATATGATCATCAGTATAAATGGAGGATGATGACTATACCATCCAAAGTCATGCTTAAACAACTTGTACCTTCCAATAGCCCACAACTACATGCATGCCTCCTAGGTTCCATAATGGAAAGCCAGAACGAACAGAGTCACCTGTCCAGCTACCTTCCTTATGTCTGTAAACACTAGTGAACACGTTACGTCTCCACACCTATTTATCGCACAACAAAATATTGGTTGGATCCTAACAATATTTCTTTTAATAGAGGGTCATGGTTGAAGAGGAAATATGTTGCAAACAAACCAAATATTCTTCAAACCTGACTCTCATACCACAAACTAGGAACTAATCTCCTTCCCATAATCTCTCCTCTATGTGAGAGCTCTTGGGCTTGAATTTATCTGCTAGGAAAATACCCTAACCATGAATGCAATAGAAGTGAACTAGGTTGGTAGACAAAAAACCACGTATTCATATTTCATATGTCCATTTATCGATGGAACCTTCATTAAATTTTCACATACACTATGTGTTGGCTAGCAAGTAGGAGAATATACATTCATGGCCACCTATGTGCCACATATCCTACTAATATTACACATGTCTTCCACACTTGGTGCTTGTACCATCCACACCCACATTTGGGTATTCCCAATATTGTGAAGCAAGTTTATCTTATTTCACTTGTCTCTAATTCCTTAAGAGATCATTCTCAACCCTATTTCTTTCGACGAATCCCTACATTGGCCAAGTAGTCATCCAACTTATTACCTTGCCTAGGAACCTTGTTGGTGGTGACTACATCTAATTGTTCCAATAGATGTGTCAAGCACTAAATTCTACCTTCAAGATGCGAGTTTTTGGAAAGAATTTGAGTTGGATTACCATTAAGCAAACTCAAGGACATTTTGATGATTAATTGGGAATCACCTTCAATTATAACCTTAGAATAACCTTCTATTTTAGTTATGGTGAGCCCTCGAATGAGCCCCTCAACTTGTAGCACATTGTTGGTATTTTTCCCAATATAGCCACCATAAAGATGTAGAATTGTCCCATATTCTTAGAGGAATACACCTTAAAATACCAAAGGGTTTAGGTTGTATTTAGAGGCATCATAGAAATTTAATTTCTGAATTCCCTAAGGAAGGGGGTGTCATTTTGCAAGGCTTGCAATATGATTTTTTTTAACTTCTCCTTATGGATGTTTTATTAGAGCTAGCTACTATTCATCAAATATTGATCTCTCTTTCTCATTCATCTAGAAATATGAAGAATTCCATGAGCAAAATTGGAGAGTTTTATAAATGTGGGATTTGATGATGTTCCAAGTCTCTGTGTGGTTATGTTGTTTGTCATTAAATATTCACATATTTATTTCTTTCAAGATATCCCATACAATGAATCCAGGTAAATGTTTCCATAATAATATTAAGGAAGGGAATATGAAAAGGATTATCACTCCACTTTGAGATAATAAGAGCAGGATCCCCATGAGCCCAATTCATTTATTGTAGGAGCATCATCATTTTTTCCCAAAGTGTAAAGGAAAAGGAGAAGGTATCTAACAGGAGCCCAATGATTTCTCAATCATCTTTACATAGGGGATACAGGTATGGCCCCTTGAATCCTCTCTTCAACATATTATCCCAAGTGAAAATTCTACCTTTAAGCATCGGCCAAATAAAAATCATAATTTTTGGCCTCAAGTTTGAAGTTCAAATTTTGTGCCAAATAGGATCCCAAAAAAGGTTGTTTTGCATCGTAGCTAGGATATAATATTCTTTTATAGAGAAAGTTATTTTTGGGAGATATACCCAACCTAAATTATATAAAGGCTCTTTCTTTCTTATGACCCGATCTTTGATATCCACCTAAATCGATGCTATTTCCTCTTGATGAAGTATTCATGGCCATTGGTTTGGGTGTTTCTAGTATCGATATTCATTATTATTTTCCTCATTCCAATATTAGCATACCTAAACCATACCTAAATCCTATAGTTGTTGCTTGGTATAATTCATAGAAAAATATCTAACCAAACTAGGAAGTTGTTGTCATGAGTCTTCCCAAAATGAAGTAAATTGACCATTCTTTATCTCTAAGAAACAATGATGTTGAATTAGTTATGTATTTTAAGAGGATAAGTTTTTGATAAGCAATCATTCCTTCTTCTTAGAGTAGTGAATCAAGTCTTATTAATTTAGGCAAGGGACATATTTTTTTATGCTACAGAACAATGCATGGCTCTATGGAGTGGGTGACCCACCTCCACCATGTTTTAGCCCCAAAGACCTTTCCCATGTTCTCTAGATCCCTCATGGAAAACCCACCTACAAGATTGGGTTAGCACAGGGTCTCTCACTTTACCAATGCCCATTTTCAATTGGATTTTGTGCCTCCCCAAAGGAAGTCACACTACAAGTTGCAAATGTCTTTAATGAAAGTTTTGGGAGCATCCATGGTGGAAAACAAGTACGCATGCATGGATTAAAGAAAATATTTTACTAATACCATATGGACAGCTAAATTCAAAGGGAGAAGGGTTCATATTGAGAATTTTTAAGAGAGCTTGTCGAAGAGAGACTAAAGATGGAGTTAGAAAGCAGGGAACCTCATTATTTGGTAGGAAGGGAGATTTAATAATAATAAAAAACAAGATTGCAAGAGATGTTTTATTGTGTGACAAGTGAGGTATTAAAGAAGAATGATTGATATTTATCCATATTAATGGTGGTTACTAAATCCAAGTTGAAAAGAAAAAGAAAATTTGATGGCTCTTTGTTCTCGAACAGAAGACTGACCCATACAAAGGGTGTCATCCACAAATTGTTCATGGTTATAATCTTTGTATTGGAGGTTAAGGGAAAACCCTCTTATCTCATTTTGGTTTTCCATCACTTTTATGGTCTTACCGAGGCCTTCATTCATAAGGATAAAAAGGAAGGGGAAAGTGGGTCACCTTTCCTTATACCCCATGAAGGATGAAAGAGCGCCGGCGTACCGTTAACAAGAATTGAGAAGAAAAAGATGAGGAGTTTAGCACAAGGATCCATATGGTCCATTCTTGACAAAAATAAAAGGATTCCATTCTTGAAAAAAACTAAAGGTGAGAAACATTTCTTTAATGGAGTCCAAGCTAATCTTGTTAAAGGATTTGATACCAAGCTTTATTAACATTCCCAATTTTTTGGTGGTCTTAAGGGAGTGTATCATTTAAAATAATACTATCCATGGTTTTCCTTCCCTTCTCGTGGCCAGAATACTCTAGAATAATTAGATGGTGCAAGACGAGTTTAACACGATTCGCCATGACTTTTGTGATTAGTTTATAAATGACATTATAAATATATATGGGTATAAAATTACCAAGGGTTTCTACATTTCTTTCTTTAGTAATGGGGTCAGGAACTTAGCATTGAAATCTCTCAACACTCTTTTTATAGCTCTTGAGTCCTCCACAATATTTTAGACATCATTTTTAATAATTCCCCAGTAGTGATGAAAATATTCAGAGTTGAATCCATTTGGTTATGATGATTTACTTTGGCCATTTGCTTGATGGAATTCTCTACTTTGAGTATTTCATTAGTCGTCATTTAGTTTTCAATTTGGGAGGGACTTACAAGGGATGGAATGTTTTGGTAACATTGTGGATGGCATGGTTTCAATCTATGTATGGCTCGTTTAGGTGATCTTGAAAGAAGGTTACCAATTCTTGTTCAATATCCTCATGAGCCGTTAGAATTTGTCCTTGATTATTTTTAAGAGTCACTGTCTATTTCTGCCTCCATAACGTCTCCTATTGCTGATCTCTTTCCTCAATTTAACTATGTAGATTTGCTTCCTACCTAAGCATAGCTTCCATGTAGCTAGATTGAATGCCTCTTGTTGCAGTTGTTTCATTTTCTCCTACAGTCAGCACTGCTTCTTGAATATATCACCCAATACCTCCTTGTTCTAGGCTTTTAGTTTCTTTTTTATTGCTTTAAGTTTCTGTTAAAAAAAATACATTTACTACCATGCACATAAACGACCATAATTTTACTACCTTTCCATGTATGTGTGAGCATGACCATGATTATCATGGCCAAACATTTTGTTTCCTGTACAACAAAAAAATGTTAGCTTGTCCTACATAATTTTCATTTTTACAAGGCATTTTTTCTTATGGTTATTGGAATCTTGAATGTTCCATGAAATAAATTTCATTATAAAGTTTGGGGAGCATAAAAAAAGAAACATGTTAGTTGATATTATTGGCCATAGTAGATAAGCTTCACACTAACTTCTTCTATGCACTGCTTATTACTTTTTCACCCTTTCTTTTGACTTTTGGCATGTCCTTGGACAACTTCATTTTGCTTTTCGGATTGGATCCCAATTTGGGCCATCGATGTTGAATGGAGGAAGGATTATTTTAGTAATTCAATTTTCTTAATAATTGTAGGTATTGGTTTTGAAAAGCATCCTCTAGGACTTACAGGTCTCGGTCCCCAAGTTCCATGTCATCCCATTCCTTTCCCTGCATTTCAATGTCTTCATTATTAGGGAACCCTTTCGAAATACATATCCCAGCTAAGGGTGTATCTTGGTCACTAAGTGAGTTCTTAGTAGTAAGTATCATGTCCTCTTCAGGCTACCTATAGGTGTCCTCTGATATGATTTACGGTTTCAAAAATATTATGCAAATTAGGCTGCTTGATTTGGTCACAACAGGATTTGAGCCCAAAATTCGACGACATCCAATGTAAAGTACCTTTTTGTCGATTTGCAATGATGAAAAGTATTGTACCTTCTGATTTCTTTATGAATCATCAAATTTTCAACGACCTTATCGCAGGTTTTTCGACGACACTTTGCGACACTATGCCATTGGATATGCGACACTAGTGTGTCGAAATTGCGACGACATTTGAAGGATGAGTCATCAGATATTCGACGATAGGTGAAGGGGTATGCGTCGAATATTTGACGTCCTCGAGCTATTTTTACAAATAATATTAAGACATATTTCAAATAGCATAAACCATATTTCCAACGGTAAGTAGGTTCATATCGTCGGATAATCGACAACTGCCAAATTATAAATATAAACATTTTTAAACATTCTGACATGTTTTATATAGAAGAGATGGATGGTTTGTGAAAATTATTTATTCCTTGATAGACAGTTTGAGGAATTGTTTTATTCTTCGATGGGCAGTTGCGGGATTTTTTTTCTTCGACAGATAGTTTGCAGGAATTTTTTTATTCTTCAACAAACCTCCATTTGAGAAAATTGTGAGGCGTGGAACTTGATTTTTTAAGATTGTATATAGTATTCATTCACGAAGTTTGTGACAAAATATCAAATAGAAATATTCCTGATCCAAACGAACACAATCAATAATTGCTTGCTATACTATGGGATGCAGTGAAATGAAGGGGTGATGGCAAATGTTTTTGTCCATGTACTCAATGCAGGGAATTTAAGAGGAGAAGAATACTAATCTCAATATCCACAAAAAATTGTAGGGAACATGGAAACGCTGAGGGGGAGAATCAATATCATCCATTTGTAGGTTTAGAATTATAAAGTTTTTTATATTCTTTGCTTTGGTAAATGTATGTATTATTTTAATATTTCCTATATTAACTTATATATATTGATCTTTTCATGTATTTATAAAGGAAAGACACCCTATGGCATATCGTCTAGAGGAAGTGCTTTTAGAACAAGTTCTGGAGGATCATGGAGAGTCTATGTTTAATGGAGAACAAGTGAATGATCATATTGAACAAGATGATCATATTGATAATGTAGTTGAAGATGATGGTACAAATACATTGATCCATGATTCATTTAATGTTAGAATGGATGATGATGATGAAGATGATAATGACAATATTGATGACTTTGATGATGTTCACGATATACCTCTTCTCGACAAGGCATATGAACCTCTTTATGAAGGATGCAAAACAAATTTTCTCTCTATTGTATTGTTGATAATGAACTTGAAGGTTATGAATGGTATTTCAAACATATCAATCACATGGATGCTAAGGTATGTAAAATAATCCATCACATATATATGATTGTGATAAAGTTCATTTGTATTCCTATAATAATTGTATTGTTGATTAATTATTGATCATCATATGGATGGAGTGTGTTTCATTAATATTATTTACTTATTACATTAACTATATTTTTATTTTTATTTGATGTAGCTTGATAGCTGAATTTTTGTTACCACCATCAAATATTTTACCTTGCACATATCGAGATTTATCTTCCATCATGAAATAGATTGGAATGCATTATGAAGCAATTCATGCATGCCCCAATGACCATGTGATATATTATAATCAGCATGAATTTGCAATAGAATTTCCAGAATGTCATATAAGTAGATATCGAACAGATCAAGTAACAAAAAATCTACCTCACAAGGTTCTTGGTTATATTCCCATCATTCCACATTTTCAACGACTGTTTAGGTGCAATAACATAGTGCAATTTATGGATTACCATGCCAGGAACAGAAGTCAAGATGATGTTATTTGAATGCTTGCAAATGGTTCTACTTTTGGAGATATGGAGGAAAAGTTGCCTCACTTTAAAGAAGAACCACGTAATCTTAGGATTTATTTAGCAGCAGATGGTGTTAATCCATTTTCACATATGAAATCTATTTACATGATGTGGCCTATTTTTGTTATCAACAATAACATTCCGCCATGTTTGTCAATAAAGAGGGAGTACATAATGTTGTCGATGATTATTCCAGGTATTTTGTGTCTAGAACTGTTTTATTTCTAATGTAGTTGTGGCATCTCATTTTCCATATTATGTTTCCTAATTTCATATGTATATTTTTTATTTTACTCTTGTGCATTGTTTATATATATTAAGGGTTCTCATAATTATATATTTTATCTGTACTTCAAATCAATCAGGTAAGTTCCAAGTCAAATATATGAATGTATATTTCAAACCTCTTATAGATGAGCTATTGAAGTTATGGAATGGCATCACTATGTATGACATATCTAGACCAACACAACAAAGACAATTTCAATTCCATGCAATGGTTGTATGGACAATACACGATGCCTTTGGGTTAACCCAATTTTGTGGTTTGTATTTTGAAGTTCCGCTTTAATTGCATTTAATTATATGAAGTAGTTAAAATAGTTTATATATAATTATAATTGAGATAGATATTCCATATCTATATATTGTAGGTCTTCAGATAAAAGGTAAATTTGCATGTCTAGTTTGTGGCCCTAAGATAAAACCTCGTCGCTCAAAAAGATTAAGGAAGGAGGTGTTTGATGAGTATAGGAATTTCCTATCTAAGAATCACAGGTATAGAAGAACTGAAAAAATATTTTCAATGGGAATAAGGAGACTGCATTAAAACCACGGAGAATAACAAATCACCTTTAGAAGACGCAATACAATATAAATCGTCAAGCTAGTATGTATGGATCATCGTATATGAATTGTTATGTATTTTAATTTTTGTTGTGAGTTGTTTACTGTAGTGGCCATATTTGATTTCTGATGTAATTTATTTATAAACTAATATTCATGATATCCATCATGATCATGAAGGCATTAATGGTCTTCCAAGAGGAATGAAAATTTATCCTATACAATTAATTATGTTTCCCTACTATGAGCACCTACAAATTGCTCATTTGTTTGATACAATGCATATTGGAAAGAATGTGAATGAAACATTATGGTGACTACTGGAGCTAAGGAGGGAGAAAGATAAAATTGTGAAATCTTGCAAATACATTCAAGAAGGAAACCATGCAATGAAATACGTCATCCAATTTCATAGCAATGGAGACCAAATTAATATAAACTCAATTCCATGGATTTTTACGAAGTAGCAAAGCAATGTTGTCAAAGAAGTAATGCAGAAAATTAAATTTACCACTGGATTTTGATGGAACTTGAAGAATATCATAACAAAAAAGGTGATTTTACGGGGGTCAAAATGCATGATTAGCACATCTTCATCAAGGTAATTATTATTGTTATGTCCATGTAATTTTTTGTTTCATTTTATTGCATAAAACTTTTTTCTTGTTTGTATACTCTTTGTTTAAAAAATGGCGTGGTTTTTATATTGATACAGTATGTTCTACCTTTCTCTTTCCCAGACAACTTCGACAATAATGTCAAACAAGTTATATATAATCTTGGTAAATACATGAGGTAAGTAGCGATTAGTTGCTTTTGCAAGTATTTTTTCTTTAATTCTTCGTATAATTTATATTTTTTTTGTTCACTACTTCATGGTATGTAATTTAATGTTTTTTTTTGTTAAATATCGTCATTAGTTTGCATCACTTGTAGATGGTTGACATCAAAATAAATCCATGAAAAAGATATAAAGTATTGGAGGAGAGAAATTCCTCGTCTCATGTGTGGCATATACCTTCGGCATTTTTCAATGCACAAGAACACTACCTCATACACCAAGTTGAGGAGATTGAGTTGTGTGGACCTGTCCACTCAATGTCCATGTGGATGGTTGAGAGGAACTTGAAATTTATGAAGGGTTTGGTGAGAAAACGAGCATATGATGAGGGTTCTATGATGGAAATATATATGGTATACTAAAACATGTTGTATGTTAGTGAATATCTTCTTAATTTAGTGTCAAAGCTCAATTTACGTCGCATTTATGATCTAGACTCCAATAAAAGGTTTGAAGGGGAGTACCTGAAGGGGTAAGGTAGATCAAGGAAGGTGAAAGGTTAGTATTATCTAGTGGATGTTAATTATATCATTCATATTCTAATTACATTTTCAATTTATTGCATCAATTAAGAGCATATACTTTGTTCAGAAAATTTACATCTGTCTTGAATTTTAATGTTTATTGTCATCAAGCAGTTGGTCGAGGGTGGGATGCAATTCATTTCTACATCACAAACAATCTTGAATAGATGAAGGTATGAATTGAACGATGTGAACAATCAAGTCATGGAATATCATGGGAAGGTGTGGCTTCATTGGCAAAAGCAGCACATTGCAATGGAGATAGAAATCTTATAGAAATGGAAATCAATTTAGCATATGGTTTAAAAGATACAATGACAAGCATATTAATAAATCACTCTAAATCTTTTATTTTGCAAATTACATTTTGATGTACATGTTGTTCTTTTCCATGTATTGCTGCATAACTGTTGAATCGTTGTATAATATTTTCATGTATTGCTTGTTGTAGGTAAAACACCATAAGGCTATGGTTTGCAATGGTTGTAGACATCACATCAAAAAAATGGATGAAACAAAGAAAACATCACATTGTGGGATATCAACAGTCTTTGAGGTGACCAATGTTTCATCTAGAAGTGGCAAACATTTAGAACTCTCATAAAATCGATACTATGGGTATTTGGAAGATATTCTATAGCGTGACTTTAAATCCTTCAAGGTAGTTCTGTTTTTTTCAAATAGTACAGGTTACGATTGAATCAACATGATCCAAATAGAACTATTATTGAACATGATAATGGATTTACCATGGTAAATACAAGGTTGTTTGATCCAAGAATGGAGTCCCATGTTCTTCCATTCCAATGTGAACAGGTGTTTTACTCGGAGGTTCCAGGTAAAGCGGGCTGGTCATTTGTTGTGAGACATGATACAAGGGGAAGGCTGATAAAGTATAACCTAGATGATGGTAATGAAGAGGGTTCTCTGGAAGAAGAAGATGATGATGAAGAGCATGATAAACATGAGTTAGATGATGATGATGGTCCAATAGAAGATGTCCAAGAATTAGTTGAATTAGATTATGTAGCAGACAATGCCCATGAGTATTATATCAACGATGACACAATGAGCGTAAATGACTTAGATGACGATGATGATATAGCCAATCCTTACAATGTTGACTCTAGATATGATGATATAGATGATGACTTGGATGAAGAAGATGATGAAA
>LPNX011036483.1:56225-108510 GCA_001517045.1 Pseudotsuga menziesii
AAAGAGTCGTAATTTATAAAAACCAAGAATTATTAAAATACAACCTCCTAACCTTATAAAATGGGTAAATTTTATTTGATAGCGGTGCTAGAAAACAAATTTTTATTGAAAGTTTATGTGGATGTATAGACACTAAATCCTCCAGGAAATATCCCTAAGTTGCGTGTATCCATTCATGGAGTCACTTAAGGGAGGGTCATACAACCTTAAATATTCAAATACAGTTTTTAGAATTGTAATGGATAAGGTCATTTCAATCTTAAGAGATCCACCATGAAGCTGAAGAAACATTGAAAGGGTTGAGTCCTTTAGTATGTTATACACAACCAAAGTAGCCATCTTTCATATGCTTACCAGTGAATATTGATCCTCACTAACGCATGGTTATTGCACCTTAACTTTGAATTAAAAAAGTGCATGTATGTATCACTTCAATGCCTTGTCTACATTCCTAATATTTAAAGAATGGTTTGTAGCCATCTTGACTTTATGAAAAAATGTTGAATGGTAGATGTTCCCACTTCTATAGAATGTTTCATACATGATGGTGATGGCAATGATGATGATCACAATGATGATGATGGTGATGGCAATGATGATGATGGTGATGGCAATGATGATGATGGTAATGATGATGAAGATGTCAATGATGATGATAACGAAGATGAAGACGACGACGATGATGATGAGGGTCATGATGATGAAGACAATGACGATGACGATGAGGATGATGATAGTCTTCATCATCATGATAATCATCATCATCATCATCATCATGATCACGATCATCATGGTCATCATCATCGTCTTCATCATCATCATCGTCGTCGTTGTCGTCGTCATCATTGTCTTGATCATCATCAAGAACCTCATCATCTTATTCATCGTCATCAACACCATCATCATTATCATCGTCTTCATCATCATGACCCTCATCATCATCATCATCATCATCATCATTTTTATCGTCATCGTATTCATCATCATGATCATCATGATCATCTTCATCTTCATCATCATCATCATTACCATAATGTTCAGCATCATCGTCTTCATCATCATGATGATGAATGCGATGACGATCAACATAATGATGATGATGATGATGACGATGGTGATGGAAATGATGATGAATACGATGATGATCTTGATGATGATGATGAATATGGCAATGATGATGATGACGATGATGGTGATGATGATGATGATGATGATGATGATGATGATGATGACGACGAGGGTCATGATGATGAAGACGACGATGAAGATGATGATGATGATGATGATGATGATGAATACGATGATGATGAGGGTCATGATGATGAAGACGATGATCATCATCATCGTCGTCGTCGTTTTCTTCATCATCATCGTCTTCATCATCAGCATCAGCATCATCGTTGTCGTCATCTTCCTCATCATCATCTTCATCATCATCTTCATCATCATGACCCTCATCATCGTCATCGTCATCATCATCATCGTCATTGTCTTCATCATCAACGTCTTCATCATCATCATCATCATCATCATCATCATCATCATCATCATCATCATAATCATCATGTTTATTGTCATTGTATTCATCATCATGATCATCTTCATCATCATCATCATCATCATCATCATGTTTATTGTCATCGTCTTTATCATCATCATGATGAAGATGATGATGATCATGATGATGAATACGATGATGATCAACATGATGATGATGATGATGATCATCATCATCATCAACGATCATCATCATCATCAACGATCATCATCATCATCATCATCATCATCATAACCATCTTCATCATCATCATCATCATCATCTTCTTCTTCATCGTCGTCATCTTCATCATCATCATCATATTCATTGTCATCATCATCACCATCATCATCATCATCATCATCAAAATCTCCATCATCATCATCATCATCATCAACATCTCCATCATCATCATCATCGTCGTCGTCGTCGTCTACATCATCATCTTCTTCATCGTCATCATCATCACGATCATCATCATCATCATCATCATCATCATCATCATCATCATCGTCGTCATCAATATCACCATCTTCATCATCATCATCTTCGTCTTCATCATCATCATTGTCGTGATCGTCATCATCATCATGATCATTAGCGCCTTGTTTTTATCATCTTCACCATCATCGTCATCTTCATCATCATTGTCATGTCTCCCTCTCAATAGTAGTCTTAACATGTGGTGAAAATTGCCTTACTTCAAAAGAAAGATAAGAAAATCATACAATACCAAACAATTGGCATTTTCAATGCAATATCGAAGAACAACCTTGATAATTTAATTCCATGCTATCTTCCACATCAAACTTTAATCATCATACTATAACTACATACCCCAACTATTAGTTCATGACCATGAATTTTGATCTCCTTACTTTATGAAACTATGAACAACCTCAATAGCTAACAAATTAGGTTACTCATAAAAAATCAATACAATCAAGATCCAAGTCAACTTTAACATTACTCAATGTAAGTGGAAGGTATTGATGCAATATGACTAGATAAGTAGTTATCCAATGTTTAAGGCATAGTTGTAATTGATGAAGGCATGATTTAAGGATTAAGGAGGATCAATTCACTTATGAACGAACAACATGGAACATTAGATGGGGATGTACACACATTAAATGATGGATAAAAACATAAAGGTATGACATGGCATTTGTTTTAAATAAGGAATTGAATGATTGAGTTTCGATTTATGGCCCTTTTCAACTTAATAAAACACAATCAACTTCTATAGCATGATTTTATGACCTCTCGCACTTGCAACTTCTATAGCATTGTTTCCATCCTTCGGACCTCCAACGAGTAAGAAAAAAGAGGGAGATAGTTATCTATTTGGAGAGAGCCATTGCACTGGGTTCAATTTCGAATGCGATAAGGACCTCCACATTAGTATTTTGTCCATCCATAGTATTAGGACCTATGATGAGCAAGCAAATGGAGATAACTAGGGTGATTTGGAGTATCAGGACCTCTGAAGAGAAAGAAAAGGGAGATAGGTGATTTGGAGGGAGCCAAGGGTTTGAGTTCGATTGCAAATAGGTGACCTCATTAATGCACTATATTATTTTACTACTTCAGATCTTTTGTACAATCATTTAACCATTCCTGTTCAATGCATTGTTTTTACAGGTGATTCCCAGGTTTTATCCTTGTGTTGAGATTTCTAAACGAAAGGTTGAATATGAAGGGCCTACGACTGGTAAGTTAGTTACCAACCTTTCATTCAGCCTCGATATTTTTTCATCCACTGCTACTAAAGGGTGTTATTTGGAAGCACAATGAAATTATGCCTCGGACCCTTCCTTGTTGACGACCTCGGGATAAGTACCATAGGAGGTTTTGATTCCACAAATGCAAAGTTGGCTCTATCCAATATGACCACAATAGTTGCTTTCTTGTCAGTTTAATTGGACCAAGGGTTTACATTCCCATGGATATTAATTCAAATAGAGGCTTGCATATGTACATAGAGATTGTTGCTAAACAAGAGAAAAATTCAGGTAGTAAAGTCTGGTTTGGATACCTAGAATAGTGCGGGTCTCAAGGTGGTATTAATTTTTCCCACAATTTCTTAGAGCAGATCTGAAAATGGCATGCAATTATTCTAGTAGTGTGTCCTTGTTAACATGCCATCAATTAGTTGAAAAACACACACCCAACACTGAGACAGGGGATGAATCGTTGTTGGAGACTTATTAGTAATTAAAATTTAATACTCTCTTAGCACAGAGATTTGCTTCTTTGTAAAAAACTTAAAAGATCAAATAGATACGAACAACTGTAAATTTAAATATATTGAGGTATATGATAAATTTACATTTATGGTCTGTGCTGCAACACAAACTGTAAAAACCAGCTGCAACTGATAATGTATGAGGCTTCAACCTTTGTGTAAAGTTTCTAGCTTCAACTGTGAATCAAGCTTTAAGATGCTTCCTGAATGTTTAAATACGTTCCTCATTTTACCTTACCTCTTAGTCATAATGATACTTCAAAGAGCCTCGTCTTCAACCCACATTCTGAACTTGACCTATACTCTATACCCCAAGACAAGAACTCATAGAAAAACTGACTTTACATATTTGACCTTTGTCTTCTATAACTCGTCTTTGCTCCTTCGTCTTCTTGTAAGATCGTCTCTATTCCTCGCTTTTTGTGTACTCGTCTATGTTCCTCGTTTCTTGTAAATTCGTCTTTGGTCCTCTGTCTCCTGTAAACTATTCTATGATCTTTTGACTGATATAAACTTGCATCCACAAAGACTAAATTTCACGTCTTTTTTCCTTATCTCCACATTGAAATGCATACCAAAGATTCACTTCCATATCTTCTATTTATATACAACAAAACTCTTCAATAGAAAATTACAAGGCCAACTTAGAATCTTAAACACTTCTTATTTTATTGGTCATTGTGTGATGTGTCCACTTAGGATTCATTAAGATTACTTAATGAATTTCTGATTCCATACTTCACGGGATAGAGATCATTACTCTTCCATACTATTAGGGTGTTTTATACTTCACAAGATCTTCCATATGATTCTAGGCCTTCTTAAAAAGACTACACCAGTCAGCAAGGCTAATGTCTTGTAGGCATTTCAACAGTGCATCCATCTGCAAGGCATATACATTATTGGCTATGGTCATTTGCGAACATCTCCTTCATACTGTTGGAATTGCCTTTATTTGCTGTGGACATTTTGAATTAATGGCTATGAACATAAACCTTTGATGAATGATCGTGTATATTTTGAGTCTGGAAGGCATTTTGCTAACTTCAACGATCAACAATGCTTATTCATACAACAATGTTTCTTAACTTGTCAAGGACATAATTTGTAGCCTTCTGACATTTACATTGATGTTACACGCATTTACTCATGAACTGCTTAACCAACTTGTTGGGTTTCTCATTTTTACATCAATGCCAATAATCTCTAACTCCGAATGTCAACATTAGTCATTTGACAAGTGTAAGAATATATTTTATGGTAGAAGCTGTTAATTTTTTATCATTTAAGCAATATGATCTTAGGACATTATCTAAGAGAATAACATGTACAACAATAAACATAAGAGACGAGACACAAAGAATTTTCCTCGGGGAAACCATAAAGGAGAAAACCCCACAACTTCCTCAGAGATAGAATGAGCACCAATGGCAGCAGTAAAACCCAAAAACATAAAGATGATCTCCAACAACTTGTCCTATCTCTCTCTCTTGAGAGAGCTTCTCCTCTCTCACTCATGTGCCCCAGTGAGTGAGTGTGTGTGTAATAAATATAGAGGCTCACTCTCTATTTATATTCTTTCATTCACTTAATGTCCACTTCAACATGTCGGCCCCACTTAACAATTACTTACTAGGGCCAACATCTCTATGAGAGTCTAATAACCCTAGTGCCCCACAACTGTGGGGACTTTTCCCTCTGATAAAAAAGGAGGGTTAACCTTGACACAATTGTGGGGACTATTGCCCCAACTTACAATGGAGGGTTAATCTCAATGACTTTACATGACATGTTTACATTATTGATTCTCCTGATAGGAACATCGGGGTATGACATGACTCAATTACATTACAGATGCTTCCTGGAATAAACATTAGGGTACAATACATAAGGTATACAAGTGAATACATTCCAAAGTTACAAATACATCAACACTCCCTATTAACTAGGGAGGTATTCTCTTGACACAATTTACAAGTCTTCTTCTCTGTATCATCTGGGTCAACATCAAGTCATTTTATCTTCAAGTCATTTTCATCTTCAAGTCATCTTCATTGTCAATTCATCTTCATCAAGTCTAGATCATCACTGGATCATCATCAAGTCCGGATCATCACTTGATATGGAGCATCACTGGATTATCATCAAATCTGGATCATCACTGGATCATCATTATCATCATTGCTTCTGCTACCTCAATCAAATGGTGCTATCTCTGCATTCTTCTTGTCACAGGATGTTCTACAGAGCCATCCCTTTTTCATGATGGTTGTAGGCCTAGCCTCCATGTAGGTATTCATCTTCTTCAACACTTATATCTGACCATGGGAGGAACACATTCAAGAACCATGTTAGAAAGGCCCACCCAACACTTACATCTGACCATGGGAGGAACACATCCACCACATGTCAAAAAGGCACGCCCATCACTCACATATGACCATGGGAGGAACACATCCAAGAACCATGTCAGAAAGGCCCAGCTCTTACATCTAACAATGGGAGGAACACATCTAAGAACCATGTCAGAAAGGCCTAGCACTTACATCTGACCATGGGAGGAACATATCCAAGAACCATGTTAGAAAGGCCCAGCACTTACATTCACCAGCATGATAAGGCACACCTACTATCATCTGTGAAAAGGAACAACACTTACAACCATCAGCATGATAGGACACACCTACTATCATCTGTGGAAGGGCCCAGCACTTACAACCATAAGCATGATAGGACACACCTACTATCATCTATGGAAGGGCCCAACACTTAAAACTAGTAGCATGGTAGGACACAACTACTACCATCCATGGAAGGGCTCTTCACTTACAACCAGTGGCATGGTAGGACACAACTACTACCATCCAAGGAAGGGCTCTACACTAACAATTGATCATGTGGGATCCAATCTCGTAGTCATATCAGAATGGCTCTCGGCTCTAGGTTGAGTGTTCCTGGTAACTGACCAGGTGCCTCCATTCCCCCAAATAATGGCCTCTCAGCACTAAGCTAAGTATTCCTGGTAACTGTCCAGTTTCCTCCATTCTACCAGAGAATGGCCTCTCAGCACTAAGCTGAGTATTCTTAGTAACTGACCAGGTGCCTCCATTCTCCCAGAGAATGGCCTCTCAGCACTAAGTTGAGTATTCCTGGTAACTGACCAGGTGCCTCCATTCTCCCAGAGAATGGCCTTCAACACTTATATCTTATCATGTGGGAACACATCCCACAATCACATCAGAATGGATTTGCACTGATCATGTGGTAACACAACCCACAATCACATCAGAGCATCTATGCACTTATATCTGACCATGTGAAGCTCAGGCTTCCACCATGTCAGAAGGGCCACAACAATTACATCTGACCATGGAAGGAACCAATCCTCTCACCATGTCAGAAGGGCTCATAGACTCATCACTTCCCCTTGGAAGGAACCTCGATTTAGAGAACACCAAGCTTCTCCCCAAAGTACTCAAACTTCACTTTGGCCATTTCTAGCATAGAATCACATCAGGGCTGATTACGTCCAAGGATAACCTGCAATCTTTTCCAGGACCTATTACATCCAAGGACAAGCTACAGGACTGATTACATCTAAGCAACCTACGAGCTTTGTCGTGATTTATGCTCAGACAACCTTTCTCACTAAGTATGCTAGAAATCCCTCTTTCAAGAGATCTTGATTTGGATCACTGCTACTCTCTTCATCATACAAAAATGCAAGTCAGATCAACCAAATCAAATAGTAGTTTTCAAAGGAAACATACTACCTCCCAAATAGCAAGCGGCAACATATTTTGCCTCAGTTGTACTCAGTGCCATTCAATACTGCTTCCTGCTACACCAAGAAGTGCTCTTCCTATCAATGGCACTACCTTCCCAATCTAAATCCACATAACCCTCCAGGTTAATGTTCTGATTCACCTTATACTTGAGCTCATATTCAACTGTACCATTCAGGTACCTCTGCATGATTTGCAACCGTCAGGTGAACATGTCTCAATGTGTTCACAACAAAGCAAATATCTGGTCTTGTATTTGTTAGGTACATCAAGGAAAACCTCATCTGACGATACATCGTGGCATCAACTGACTTTGGTGAAGCAACACTTAGTAGCTTCAAGTTGGATGCCATAGGTGTGGTTATGGCCATGCAGTCCATCATCCTGAACGTCTTCAGGATATCTATTGCATACTTCCCTTGTCCACACCTCCATGCTTAGAAAGTAGTGCATCATATCCAATTCCTTCATCTCGAACTCAGCAGTAAGTCTCCTTCTTGCAACTTTAATGAGTTCCTCTTTTCTGTCAGGAACAAGTCATCAACATATAATAAGAGAATCACTGGTCTTCTACCTTCAACCTTGAAGTAAAGGTTGGAATTTGCTTTACTCTCAGTAAATCCTAGAGTCATCAATAGGTTATCCATCCTGTGATACTATGTCGAACCTCAAGATATTCTGTAGTCGCTCCCTCTAAAGCAGAGCATCATTCTCCCTCTGCATGTACTGGAGTGACAAGTAGCTTCATCTGCTACTATTATTCTATGTATCCATCTAGGGTCACTGGATACCAAGATCCTCTATCTTGAACTTTTCAAAAGTTCTTCTCACACCCATCTATGAGCTTGTTATCCTCTATAGGATTTCATCTTCAACCTTGTAGCAAAGGTTAAGATATTCATTAGTCTAGGTGATCTTCAAGCTCCTCATGTATGTGTTATCCCATGCTTGTTTTATGAGCTCGTACAAGGCCTTCTTTTATTTTCACACATGATTATGCCCGTCATGTGTATTTCTAGTGACTGCAAATGTCTATTCATAGTCTATGCCTCGTGCCACGAATCTTGCCTTGTATCCCACAATGTTTCCATCTATTGCATGATGGAACTATGAACTTCCCTTCAGGTCTCAATACTACATCCTAGACAGCATTCTTCATTTTGGATTATTAGAGTGAATCTTGAAATGTCGTCACTTGTTCTTTGGAACAATTCTTATCCTTCTTTTCTTGTAGGCGATTGTACGCGATCTTTCCTACAATTCAAATGCACCAGTTGTATGATTAAAATCATTTCATAATGCATATTCATAATGGTAAATTCTTATGCATAAAGATATAATCATGCAACTATTTTAGCCAATACAACATTCATCCATATCTCACAGATACTTTCTAGATGCCTTCCATCTCTACCAGGACAACATGGAGATTGTGCACTAATCCAATATGTCAGCAAAGAGGTTTCATTCTAGATAAGTATCAATGGAGAGTTGTATAACACCATGAGCTACTTACCCATCACATGCATATTAGTAGTATACTGTCATTAATGCAAACATTCTATCATGCATAATACATCAACTAAATATAAACAAATGCATAACAAAAGAATATCATGAAATGACAATGAAATACTTATCTTTATTTGTTTCATGGGTACACTCCTTCTTGAGCCTTCCGCTTTATCATCTTCTTCATTCATGAAATCATCATTTCTTATCCAAATGCTCAAGATGGATAAGCGGCTCTTCAAGAATTGAGTCCTTCATATCACTTGAGGGATATTCTTTGAATCGTGAGAGCTTGATCTTCAATTTCTCCCATTTCCTCTTATTATGAGTCGAGCTTCTTCTTGTGTGTGTTCTTCCAAGAGTTTGCTGAAAGTAATCACATCCTTCAATTTGAGGTGTCCATCCTAGTTCCAGAGCTGACTGATCTAGGGTTTGTCAGAGAAACCATAATTTTCAAAACTTGAAATATTTTAGATCTGATAGGATAGAAATATAGACCTCTTCAATTTGAGCTTTCCAATGTACTCCTTTTCTGAAAATAGTGGAGGGAAGCTCCCGGAACTGGAATCCCTAGTTTACCAATTTCTTCTACAGAAATTCTTGATACTGTTTCTACGGTATCTCTTAAATTTTTGCTCCTCTATGTCTGAAATTTTGTACCGAGGTAGCCACGTCTGGCCTTGTTCCAACACTATAGGTTTCATCAGAATTGGTTTCACAAATTGGGCCTTATGAGTGTCTTACCAAGGTGACTTGTTTTAGGACTGTTCAACATAGTGAAGTTGTACAAACTGCCACATGTCGCTGTTTCATCTTCTAGGTCTAAAAATTTTACCACAAAAATTAAATTTTGTAGCATTTCTATAATATCTTGAGAAATTTAATTTGGACCTTCGTAGCCTGAGATATAGTAATTCTCTCTAGGTGTCCTGTTTGGGGAGGAATCTTGGGAGAGGATGGAACCCTAACTTGGAGGAATCATATATCCTAGAATATAGTGAATATAAGGCTAAAACTTAGATACAGTGTACATAAGGAATTTATATTTGGCCTGTGAAATTTTCGGCTTTTGATCCTTATCCAATCTCAAGATATAACAAATCTACCAAAACGTATCAATTTCAGTATTTTAGGGTTTTCAGGCCCGGGGTCAAACTAGGGTTTGACTTTCCCAGAGTTTCACCCAACCAAAAATCTCGATCCAAGTCTCTAAAATTTGATTTTTATGAGGAGATAAATCCCATGTTGAGCTCACTCAAAAATTTCTTTTCTGTAAAAAGCCCTAATTTCCTGTACCAAAAACCGAAAATGCCTAGAATCAAATTTTGCTTCAACAAAAGGATGTGCCCTTAAATGGAGAGTTAGCCTAGCTTTCTTTTGCTGAAGGACTATGGAGAGAGACCCAAAAAGTAATAAGCCCTAGCTTCTGCAGCTACACAATGTCTTCTTCTCAAGTTAGCTCTGATACTATGTTAGATTTTTATCATTTAAGCAATATGATCTTAGGATCTTATCTAAGAGAATAACATGCACATCAATAAACACAAGAGACAAGAAACACAAAGAATTTTCCTCGGGGAAACCATAAAGGAGAAAACCCCGCAACTTCCTCAGAGATAGAATGAGCTCCAATGGAAATAGTAAAACCCAAAAACATAAAGATGATCTCCAACAGCTTGTTCTCTTTCTCTCTCTTAAGAGAGCTTCTCCTCTCTCACTCATGTGCCCTAGTGAGTGAATGTGTGTGTGATAAATAGAGAGGTTCACTCTCTATTTATATTCTTTCATTCACTTAATGTCCACTTCAACATGTCAGCCCCACTTAACAATTAATTACCAGGTCTGACATCTCTATGAGAGTCTAATAACCCTAGTGCCCCACAACTGTGGGGACTTTTCCCTTCGATCAACAAGGAGGGTTAACCTTGACACAATTGTGGGGACTATTTCCTTGACTTACAATGGAGGGTTAATCTCAGTGACTTTACATGACTTTTTTACATTATTGATTCTCCCGATAGGAACATTGGGGTATGACATGACTCAATTACATTCTAGATACTTTTCGGAATAAACATCGGGGTACAATACATAACATATACAAGTGAATACATTCCAAAGTTATAAATACATCAACAGAACCTCTTAACTAGGAAGGTATTCTCTCAACACAATTTATCAACACGAGTCTTCTTCTCTGTATCATCTAGATCAAAATCAAGTCATCTTTATCTTCAAGTCATTTTCATTTTCAAGTCATCTTCATTGTCAAGTCATCTTCATCAAGTCTAGATCATCACTGGAGCATCATCGAGTCTGGATCATCACTTGATCTGGAGCATCACTGGATCATCATCAAGTCTGTATCATCACTGGATCATCATTATCAACACTGCTTCCGCTATCTTAATCAAATCGTGCTATCTCTTCATTCTTCTCATCATAGGAAGTTCTACAGAGCCAGCCCTTTTTCATGCTGGTTGTAGGCCTAGCCTCCATGTAGGTCTTTATCTTCTCCAACAATTATATCTGACCATGGGAGGAACATGTCTAAGAACCATGTCAGAAATGCCTGCCCATCACTTACATCTGACCATGGGAGGAACACTTCCACCACCATGTCAGAAAGGCATGCCCAGCACTCACATATGACCATGGGAGGAACACATACAAGAACCATGTCAGAAATTCCCAGTGCTTGCATCCAACCATGGGAGGAACACATCCAAGAACCATGTCAGAAAGGCCGAACACTTAAATCCTACCATGGGAGGAACACATCCAAGAACCATGTTAGAAAGGCC
Source organism: Pseudotsuga menziesii (assembly GCA_001517045.1). Classification (NCBI taxonomy): domain Eukaryota; kingdom Viridiplantae; phylum Streptophyta; class Pinopsida; order Pinales; family Pinaceae; genus Pseudotsuga; species Pseudotsuga menziesii. The sequence continues at coordinate 68,112 of LPNX011036483.1, forward strand.
CAGCACTTACATTCACCAGTATGATAGGACACACCTACTATCATCTATGAAAAGGCCAAGCACTTACAACCATCAACATGATAGGACACACCTACTATAATCTATGGAAGGGCCCAGCACTTACAACCATCAGCATTATAGGACATAGCTACTATCATCTGTGGAAGGGCCCAACACTTGCAACCGTCAGCATGATAGGACACAGCTACTATCATCTGTGGAAGGGCCCAGCACTTACAACTAGTGGCATGGTAGGACACAACTACTACCATCCATGGAAGGGATCTGCACTTACAACCAGTGGCATGGTAGGACACAAATACTACCATCCATGGAAGGGATCTACACTTACAACTTATCATGTGGGATCCAATCCCACAGTCGAATATTCTATGGTAAGGACGTCGAATTTCATGCGATCAGGTTGTTGGACGAGGGCCCCAGGATGTAAAAAATGTGACGAAAATCTACCGTTGAAGCCATAACAGTGTCATCAGATTGACATGAAATCCAACAACAAATGCTAGGCATTGAACATCGGATAATCGACGGGGTACTGTATATTAATATAAATTGCTCAGTTTGTATGGTTTTCAGAATTGCAAATTCACTGTTTTCCATATTAATGTGAGCTTGTCTCTTGGGTTCGCCATGATATGAATAAGAGAAAATAAAACCCTTTTATTAAACCCTTGCTCATAAACCAATTAAAAATATCAGGGACCTAATACTAACATGCATGGCCTAAATTGTACCCTCCTCCAATGCAACTTTGCTTAGTTTAGTTTAGTTCAGTTTAGTTCATGTCAATTCAATGTTAATTTAATGCATATATTAGTTCACTTCCAAGGATCTAATTAGTCTCATGTGTGCTAGATGAGTCTTTGGAGTCCCTGGATCACATGCATGTGCCTATACTTAGTCACTTGAGCTTGAATGTAGTTGGAACTATAATTAGAGTGTCTCCTAGTTCACTTAGGGTTCACTTAGTGTAGCGATGGGGTAGTTAACTCACCCTAGTGAGTGTGCATGCTATCATGAGGATATATTCACTCCTATTAAACCTAATTAGGGTTCATAAATACCTAATTCGAATTTAAGTCTAGGGTGATTATTTATACTATCTACTTCATTCATTGAAGATTAATGAAACACACCATTCCTTATTTTTATTTGTTGAAATACACAAGAGGGAAGCTTCCCCCTCTAAACTAGGATATTGCTAATATGAGTATGATATTATCCATCCCCCTAGTTAGACTTCAGATCAACCACTTTCTCACCTTCCACAATCTCTATGGGATGCTCCTAGGAACTTAATGAAAATCTCACTTACTACAGTATAATATTACACTAGAAAGTAGACTCAATAATCTTAGGATATTTAGACACTTAGGAGTTAGTTAAGATCAAATTGTGTAATATATCCGTTAAGTAAAAGTGTGTTTCTTTAGTATCCATTAGTATGAATTTGTAAATATTCTAATCCGACGGTCATGATATGTTCTAGACATAGAGTGATCTGATGGTTCAGCTTCTCTTAGATCGTACCTACCATTGATCTGTGGCTTAACACCCAATTGGTCTATGATCTCTATTTAAATAGCATAGAGGGTCCTTGGCTAGTTGATCGATTATGAGAAGCTCATGTAAATTTCTTTCTTTTGCATAATAAATTGCTCCAAGTAGCTATTTGGATGGAGTTATGGATTGTTTTTCTCTCAAGGGTTTAACCACATGACAAACACCGGTGTGTTGATTTGTGATCTATTTGTGTGAAGCAGTTGCTGAAGGTGTTTGGTCTTTTGGGAGTACCCTGTGTACCTGAACATGGTATCAGAACGTTTATGAAGAGCCGCTTTTGGTTTTGATCAAGATCTAGAACCGGTGTTGCTAAAACTTTAAAAGGGTTTCTGGTTCTAGATTTTCTATGCATTTGTGGCCTATGGGAGCTATTCCATTATGTCCAGAGTGTCATTTCCATTAGGAAATAGTTTTTGTTTCATCGAAAACCGTTTCCGTTTGTTTCGGAAACACCCATTTTGGCAAATTTGAAGGTATAATGTTACAGTGATGGATTTGTTTTTATTTTAAATCTCTCATATTTTATGAGTTTTATTATTATATCTTTTTTGTTCTAGTCTCGGCCGGTTTCCTTCCCTTTCTACGTATGCTCTTTGCTGTGCACCTTGCGCGATTGTGGCAAATCAGAAACAGTGAGCGAAAGCTTTTTTTTCTTGTCTTCTTGGCTATGTATGTTCTTTGCCATGCACCTTGTATGATCACGGCAAATCAGAAACAACGAGAAAACTTGAAAATGTAGACTTTCCAGGTAAACTAACCAAGATCTAACCCCATTGTGTGGAAAAAAAAATTGTTTTTTGTTTTTCATTTTTTTGTGATTTGCTAGAAAAGAAAACAGGCATGGAGAACGAGAGAGAGGAGTTAGGAAAAAAAAAAAACCTTTCTCTTTCCATTGTTTTATGTACCTTTTAAACTTAGCTCACTTGGTCCAAAGTTGATTTATTCCTTAATAGGTCTTGAGTTCAAGTCTTATTAAGCTATTTTTTAATGCATTCAATTTCTATTTTCAAGTTACTTTATTGTAAAAGTGCATCTCACATAAATAAAATAAAATAAAAGGTGAGTGACTTAAGCCTTTTAATTTATTGCTGCACTATTTAAAAGTCATATTATTGTAAAAGTGAACATCACTTATTCTACAAAAGTGATTCACTTCAAAAGCAACTTTATTGTAAAGTGATTGTCAAAGGTTGATCTTGGGAAGAGGGAGCTTCTTTTTTTTAGTTGGTCAAGTTAATATTTTCCACGTCACTATTGGGGACATCTTCAACATTTTCTTTGATCAAGCATAACTTCATCATCCAGAATAAGTTTTCAGTGTGGTTTTTTAAAACTCGCATATTTTTTCAAGGTCTTTGCATCCAGGCAGTTATTTTCTGTTCTTTTATCCATTATTTTATAGTATGGCCACCCCTTGTGATAGTATACTTACAAGTTCTAACTATTTCTTATGGAAATATCGTATGGAGGATGTTCTACGAAGTAGGGGCCTTTTCAGGATAACCTTAGGGAAAGAAACAGAAGCCATTGATGATGATAAGAAAATTAAATGGGAAAATAGATGTGATGAAACTCGTGGATTAATTGGGATGTCAATCTCTACTGATTTGCAATTCCACATATCTGGTTTTGATGAACGTGATATAGCTTGGGAAAAGTTGGAATCTATGTTTGGTAAACACAATGAAATTTGGGGTCATCAAATTGAGAATGAGTTGATTTCCTTGAATCCAAATGATTTTTCATGCATTCAAGACTATTTATCTAATCATAAACTCTTAGGCTATTATGTGTAGAATGCAAGATTAAGAAAGAAGAAAAACAATGTATTTATCATATTCTTTCAAAACTTGGACCTGCATATTCTATTTTTGTATCTACATTCTACTTCATGAAAGAATCATTGACTGCAACTAGCTATCAAGAGCCTAGCCTTGAATCCTTTTATGATTCCTTAATTAGAAAACAAGATAAGCTCATTCATATTGGAATAATTAACAATGCAGATACATCTGGGAAAGCCTTATTGTCCCAACAGAAAGAAAAGTCCAAGCCTCCCAAGAAACAGAATTTTCACAATAATAAGCCAAACAACAAGGGTCCCAAACCCTCTCAGTCAGCTCCTTCTTTAAAAAATGACAAAGGCTCCAATCAAAAAGGAAAGAAGACTGAGCGCCATTGTAATTTTTGTGGGAAAGATAATCATGATGAATCTAAGTGTTTTACGAAGATGGTAGCCTTGAAAGCAGCAATGAAGAAGCACCACATCAACCTAGATTCATCTTCAGAATCTACCTCTCATGGACATGCACTTTGTGCTTCTGGTTACTCTTATACTGCAACTTCTTCTTCTACTTCAATTGAATGGGTCATTGATTCTGGAGCATCTTATTATATGGCTAAGGATAAAGCCATCTTTTCTACTATGCATGAATGTAACACCAAACAAATATTTTTTAGTGATGATAAATCTCTAAGTGTTGTAGGATCTAGAATAGTTCCGATAGAAAATGGTCATTTCAGTGATGTACTATGTGTTCCAAAAAATTCCTGCAATTTGTTATCAGTCTATCAAATTACTCATTCAGGTGAAGGTAAAACTGTGATGTTTACACCTCACCAAGTTGTAATCAAGGATTTTAAAAATCCTCAAATGTACTTGCTACTAGAACTGTTGATGACATTACTAGGTTGTACAAATTTAACAACTTTGGGTCATCACCTTTTCCTTCAGTTTTTGTTGCTCATGGTGATAGCTTGAACAAAATTTGTCATGAGCGATTTGGTCACTTAAATTATCGCTCATTGCAACAACTATGTAAAGACAATATGGTGACTGGTCTTCCACTGGTATCTTGCAAGGATGGTGTTTGTTTCGGTTGTGTACTCGAAAAACATCATCGAGACAGTTTTGACAAACATGCCTCTTGTCATGCCTCGGTTCCCTTGGAGCTTGTGCATAGTGATTTGTGTGGCCCTTTTCCATCTACTTCCTTTTTTTGGTTTCAAATATTTCTTAACTTTCATTGATGACTACTCTAGATGCACTTGGGTTTACTTCCTAAAACTTAAGAGCGAAGTATTTAACATGTTCTTAGCCTACAAGGCCCTTGTTGAAAAACAATTAGGTCATCAAATTATTAAGTTAAGATCTCACAATGGAGGAGAATATGTTAACAACAAGTTCACTACTTTTTGCATTGAACAAGGAATCCAACAACAGCACAATGTTCCATATACACCACAACAAAATGGTGTAGTTGAACGGAAGAACCGCACTTTAAAAGAAATGGCTAATTGTATGATCCAATCTAAGGGACTAAGTCTTCAATATTGGGCTTACGCCATAAATTGTGAAAATTACATAGTTAATCACACACCCACTAAAGTTTTACAAGGTATAACACCAGAAGAAGCATGGAGTAAAATTAAACCAGATGCAAGTCACTTCCATCTGTTTGGTTGTGAAGCACGGGCTCACATTCTGGATGAAAAATGGAAAGCATTGCAGCCTAAAAGTGAAAAGTGCATTTTTGTTGGATATTTTGAAGATGCAAAAGGTTATAGACTTCTTCAGCCACATTCTCATGATATAATCATTAGAAGAGATGTTAAATTTAATAAAAATCTCTTGGCCTGCGAGCCTAACTTGGCAGGTGTGCCATCTTTGGCCTGCAAGCCTGATTCGGTGATTGTGCCTTCTTCTTCTTCTTCTTCCAGCTTCCTTGACAAGTTTCCAAATCCAGTTTCTGATGATGACAGTGAGGATGAAAATCCACCTCTGCCTACTCATGTTTCTCAAATTGCACTAGCACCAATACTTCCTTGATGGGTCCATTCAACATGTGAAACAGATGATGATCTTGCTGGTGATCCTAGAGATCAACATTGAACACGTTGTCAGTTTCAGCGTGCCTCTTCTCTTTTGACTCAAGTTTCCGAGAATCATGATCTAGAAACTTTTGTAGAAGTGTTAGGAAATCTAGATTGGGATGTAGCTATGGATGAAGAATATCGTTCCTTAATGGTGACCGATACTTGGGATCTTGTTCCTCTTCCAAAAGGAAGAAAAATTATCAGATGTAAATGGGTCTATAGAACTAAGTATGCAAGATATGGAAGTGTTGAAAGACTTAAGACAAGGTTAGTTGCCAAATGTTCTTCCCAAGTTGAAGGGATTGACTACAATGAAACCTTTGCTCCTGTCGCAAAAATGAATTCCATCCATCTTGTTCTTTCCCTTACAGCCTTACATAACTGGGAAGTCCATCAAATGGATGTCAAGTCTGCCTTTTTACATGGTGATTTACAGGAGAAAATTTACATGGAACAACCTCCTGGAAATGTTTAGGATAACTCTAGCCTTGTCTGTCTCCTTAAGAAATCCTTATGTGGCCTTAAGCAAGCTCCTAGAGCTTGGTATGCCAAAATGGATAGCTTTCTCCTTGACACTGGTTTTTCTAGATGCCATTCCGCCCCCAATGTCTATACCAAGAAAGTAGGAAACCATCTATATCAGTGCAGCAAAAACAGTGAGATACACATGCACTTCATTAAAAATCTTGTTCATGATCGTGTTATTGAAGTGCTATATTGCCCTATAGATGATCAAGTTGCAGACATCTTCACCAAGTCTCTTACAGAAGCGAAGTTTTCTAAACTTTGGTCTATGTTAGGAGTTCAAGAATGTGTCCTTAAGGGGGGATAGGCTCTAATGCCTCCTTCCTTCTCCTAATAGTGTCACTTTTGTAAATCCTTCAATCCTATCCCAAGTTGTTATTATGGGGGGATGGTAGAATATTTAGACACTTAGGAGTTAGTTAAGATCAACTTGTGTAATATATCCGTTAGGTAAAAGTGTGTTTCTTTAGTATGCATTAGTATGAATTTGTAAATTTTCTAATCTGATGGTCACGATATGTTCTAGACATAGAGTGATCCGATGGTTCAACTTCTCTTAGATCATACCTACCATTGATCTGTGGCTTAACACCCGATTAGTCTATGATCGCTATTTAAAGAGCATAGAGGGTCCTTGGGTAGTTGATCGATTATGAGAAGCTCATGTAACTTTTTTTATTTTGCATAATAAATTGCTCCAAGTAGCTATTTGGCTAGGGTCATGGACTGTTTCCCTCTAGAGGGTTTTAACCACATGACAAACATCGGTGTGTTGATCTGTAATCTATTTGTGTGAAGCAGTTGCTCAAGGTGTTCAGTATTTTGGAGGTACCTTGTGTACCCCAACAAATATGCCTTCAATGTTTCATTGTGCCCAATAAAAAAAACCTTGATACTCAAGTGTTCCAACTTAGTTATCTTCTTGTCATGCACATGGATATAAAGAGGGAAACCAAATACACAAACGTGTGATACATGTGATTAATCACTAGTAAAGGTTTCTTATGTGTCTTGTCCTTCAATACCCTATGAGGACATCAATTCAATATGTAGAGAGTTGTATCACATGCCACTACACAAAAACACATGGGAAAATCCAAGTCATGGGCCATGGCTTTGTTTGTATCTAAGATGGACCGGCTCTTTCTTTCTATAATCCCATTTTTTTGCAATTTGTAATGTCCTATGATCTATCAACTTCCTATGGATTACTGCTACCTTGTCAAAGACTTTGAAGGTGTACTATCCTCCATTATCAAACCTCAACATTTTAATCATTTTAGCTATTTGATTCTCCACAAAAGCTTTAAAATCTTGAAACTTCCCAAAGGCTTTATTTTTGGTCTTCATAAAGTAGATCCAAGCATTTCTAGAGGAATCATCAATAAACGAAATACAATAAATGTTACCTTTCAGAGATAATGGAATATGTCAACATACATATGAATGAATCAGATCAAGAATCTCTCTTGATCTATGCTCACTTCTTGAGAAAGCAATATTTTCTCACTTCTTAGGAAAGCAGTCTTTGCATGTTTGTTAAGTGGATAATGCTTACACACTCCTGGAATCTGGATCTTAAGTATGGAAAACAATGCACAATGTCCTTCAAGAGTGTCAATGCTCCATCGTGTAGATGTCCAAATCTCTTATTCCAAACTACTCCCAGCTTGTCATTATCAAGCACTAAAGCACCATATTTTACTAGATCTCCACCAAAAGGCTTTTAAGAGAGTGGAAGAGAGCTTCATGGTAGAGTAAACAATTGAGCATAGAAACTTCTCGATTAAGAGAAGAAAGATACTGTAATAAGTTGAGAAGTTATGTTTTCCAAAGGATCCTTGGATGTTAGGAATCAGGATAATGAATCTTCCTCTTGAAACATGCTACTCAACAAGCAACTAGATATGTACAAGAGACTTCGTTACTACAAATATCAAACAAAATAATTCGATTAGGGTAGGGGGCTGAAACGGACTCATTACAATTACAAATATGATATGAATCCCTTTTTCTAAAAAGAAGCAAAATGATCCAATTACAATTGCATAACAATGGTCTCTTGCTTGGAATATATAGGACTAGTTTGTTTCACAATTGTACTATAATATGCTATTTAGAGATCTTGTATTAAATTGGAAATAGCTATGCACTCCCTTCATGTGGTGTTCATGACATAATTCACACACCCATTATCAAATGTTAATCATTCATGGGCATAAAGGATGAAAGTTTGTACCCATTGTCAAATGTCAATCATTCATGGGCATAAAAGATAAAATATTTTACCCAATGTCAAACATTCTATAACATTGATGAAACCAACATAGATCCATCTTAAACTTGGATCTATTAAGCACTGCGAGGTATCCAATTTCTTGAGGTGTCAATTTTTTCTTGAAGTATAAAAAAATTACATGTGAAGAAATTGGATCCTTGTCAATGCTTAATAGATCCAGGTTTAAGATGGATCTATGTTGGTTTTAATATTTCTATTTTATGAACCGACATGAAATTTTTTAATTAATTCTAATTTTTGATAAGTTATGAACTGGCATGAAATTTGTTAATTACTTTTTATTTTTGGGAATGTTACGTTATGTAACATAAGGTGACAACATCAACTTAATGTAACATGACAACATCTCTCCCATATTGGTCTCTAGAGCAGCTTGCTACTCTCAGTGCAATCAATGATATGCCACTTGAAACTACAACTCAAACATTGCTAAAATTTTCCAGTCATCTTTTAGAGGCATTATGGACAAGGATCCATTTCCAAAATGCAGAAATGCATTTCAAACTCCTAGGGTGATGTTTTCAGTAAAAAAACATTTTAGAAGGGTATATTGCTCATGGACCTATAAACTATTAGAAGTCATATGTTCACTGTCTTTCTGAAGATCATTATTCACCAGATTTCTAGATATGCCTCCTGGTTCATTATTTTCTGAAGAATTCTGAATGTTTCGACGATCAACAAAAAGGCTCACATGTACAAATTTTACTTCCGCTTCCCATAGATGCGCCATCACTTGATCAATGGCTTGGGAAGCATATCTTAATATTTGATCAGTGCTATTCTGCAGCACATCATGTTGATTCCAAAGTGGAAAGGCCCACGGAGGTGGATGTTGCAACTGCACATCTCCATTTGCTAGTGGAATTCCTCCTCGTGAAAGTTTATGAGATTAAGAATCCTTGTTTTGTGAATTTGCGCTACAAGCCACAGAAAAAATATTATAGGGTCAAATACTATTTGCAAACACAAATTCATATGATTCTACAAAACACATGCTTGACTTACCTTTGCTTATTAGAATCCATGTTACATATAGACCTTTAAAAATCATAAAAGCTAGATTCTAAAAATTACAAACAAATCAATAGAAGATTCTGAAATTTATAATTTCCATCCTCATTGTAGCACTAAATACCTTTGGTTCTCTCCTTTTAGAACTTCAACACAAATCAGATAAGGTTCTTTTTCTCTAGAATTTAAGAGAACAGCTTCATCTTCTGGTATATGTACCACATGATACAATCCTTTTCCCATTGGAAAGCAGGTGCCTGCCAGTCAAATCATGTAAATGACATAAGATGCCAGTAATTTAACGATAACCAAGTTGTTCTACAGTGTGTTGCACCCAATAGTTGATATACACATTTTAGGCTTATATGCCAATACAATAAATACATAGTTTCTGCCCCTTTACAATAAATAAAGCAAGATTAGACAGGTTATATGGTAAAATGAGCTAACAATAAATACAAATTGCTCCTACTTCTTTCCTAACATATAAACAACATTAATAGAGATTACAGCTATAAGAATTTCAACAACAATTATAATCATACAAACTTTATTTTTCTTTTATAGCTTGGACAAATTTACACAATGTCAAACATGACTCCTCCATTCAAAGAAAATCTTTTAGATGTCTGCTACAGAGTTCCACTTTAGGTTTGCAACTTCAGAAATATTTATCCACGGAATAAGACTCATCAATTAAGGTATTGTCTTTAGTTTTTTGTGAAAAAAAATACACTAAAAAATTAACATTCCTAAAATGATCTAACAGACACATTGAAACTCATTAATTAAGGTGTTGTCTTCAGTTCTTTGTGAAAAAGGATACACTAAAAATTAACATTCCTAAAATGATCTAGCAGACACAATGAGATACTTCCAGTTCATTTCAAACCCCCCACTTCGAGCCCTTTATTTCAACTAAGATTCTTGATGTTTACTTTATGCCTCCTTAGAGATTCAACCAAACCCATACAACTATCTGAAGTTTGGCTCATGAGTGTTGAAAGAGAGTGACACATAGGGATATCCAGATTAAGTTTCACAAAGTCAGAAGAGGGTGACACAGAGGGATACTCAGATATTTAGGCATAACTTTTGGGGATGGTCTCTCTCCCTCATTATGGTGATGTCTTTAATCATTTTATTGGTTTCCAAATAAATCCCAGTTTTATAGTTGGATATAATTTTGACACGCTTTCTATGGTGGAGAGTAGTGATTGCCCAGTCCCTTTGCATCTTTGCATGATCACAAAACAGGAAGATATTCTTTGGCTTATTGACATCTACACACAAGGAAATATCATTCAGATAAATGGGTGGCTATAAGAGATGCATGGAAGAATCCCACACCCCTACTCCTAAAGTCTGCCCCAGATGGGTGCAAGTCAGTAATTTGTAGCTAAAAAAAAAATACACTCCATACTGTTGTCAAAATTATACCCCCATTGGGATCTTATGAAAAACCCATGGCACTCCCATGACAAGTCACTTTTGCCTCTCTTTTTTCAAGTGGAGCATATGGGAAGACCCCATAGCATATGTCAAAGGAATTAAACTTATAAAATCCCTAATTTTTCTTATTTTCTCATTCTATTTCTAATTTCACCCATCTTTGGATAAGGTTTTTAGTGGGCAAAGTGTTGGTTATTGTGACAGCTTGTATCAGAAATTAATGTCTACCATACATATTTTATTGTTATTAAGAGAGTTCAAGAGGTAAACTATAAGACTATGCTCTATTATTTTTTATGTTTTGTTCATTTGTTCTCTTCTTCTACTCCTCATACCTTCTATTGAAGAACCAAGTAAATAGTAGAACCAAAGAGCTATACATTCCAAGAAAAGGCAATGTCTAGAGACACCATTAAAGCACAAGCACAAGTGAGCATAGCTCAACATACATAGGAACACAATATTTCATAAAAAAAAAAGCAAATATAAATTCTTTATAGATTGATCCATAGGACCATATATCAAATCCCTTGTAGGGAGGAAGACGTGGTCAACTTTGATTGGCTAGGGGCACCAAATTCCTTTGTTTCCTCGACCTACACACTAGTCAAATTTTTTAGTCGATCTAACTGACCAATCAACTACCCAATTGAGCTCCTATTCGATTGATAATTGTCCATTGATTGTATCCAAAGATGTGATGAACACATTATAACACTCCTCAATCAACAATGCTTATGAGAATTAGGAGGTGAAATTACTTCTATATAACCCCCCCCATAATTGCAGTTTCCTAAAGCTCAAGCATGGCCCAATGTTTCACAAACTTATCTTTTGTTAACGTCCCCCCAACCCACCTCATAATTGCAGTTTCTTGAATCCCAAGCATGGCCCAAAGTTTCACAAACTTAGATTTTGTTAACATCGTCGCCCAAATTATCAATCTTCTCATACCGTGCCCAAACTAGCAATCTTCTCACACAGTCTTCCATCATGACAATGTCAAACCTTTTCTATGTAAGGTGGCATCAAAATAACAATTACCAAAATTGATAAGATTGAAAACAGAAATAAAAGAGCATAAGTTGTGCTCATCCATCGTTTTGGAACACAACATTCATTACATGGTTAAAATACTACTCTTAACTTAGGTAGGAGAAAAACATCTTTATATACTATGGCTTAGCCAGAAAACATGTAAATAAGAGGTAACTGGACTTGGAACTTACTCCATTACTATATATACATTTGAATTATCTTCATATGCTTCATGAAATTTCACCAGTTCACATTGCAGCTTGTTTGCATATCAACACTCTAAAAAAGTAAGAATATGCTCCATATGTCCAAGGCCAGTAAATAATATGCAAGAAGAAAACAATGAACCATCAAGTGCACTTGGATCTAGAAAAATAAATGAAATTGGCCATAAGCTATTACTAAAAGCATCAACCAGATATGACAGTGCCCAATGGTACTCCAACATTTAACACAATCTATGTTTTGCAATTGTTTGCAGAATGTTGGCTTCATAGCCATTAGGATTCCAATATCATAATATAAATAATGAAATATGACAACAAATAGCAACAAGGTGATGGGATAAAATCCATTTGCAACATAGTTTCTCTATGAAGCTCACAGTTAACACACATCTAGAGAGATTAATTATGGTTTGGCCCTGTTGACAGCTGTCTCAACGATTTGAAGTTTGAATAGCTTGTCATTTATTATATTTACCATGGCAATTCAAAGAGAATTGGAAGGCCTTCATCTATATTTTAATGTAAATGTCTGCTACTGACCAACAAAGAAATCTTTTTAGTAAAAAAATACCATCTTCAACTTGTTCTTGCACAAAAGCCTATTTGTTATAATTGCTTTTAGATGGACTAGATTTATCTTCATCCATTTTCTTTTCTTCTGCCAACAGTTTGGTGGTCCTTCCTCAATATTATTATATAACAAATAGCACATTTCTATAACCAGTAAACAGTAAGGAATCCACTCTACTCCATTTCCAGTATGTTTTGGTTTCTGTAATAAGCAATGCTAAAACTTCTCCAATCAAAATTATTTTATAAGATACAACTAACATTCATTTATCTCAGTATACAAATAGGATATAGAGTTGGGAAAAATCAACATTCCTAATTTTTTTTAAAAATAAAGTGGGCACAATTTTCCAGTTAGCCATTTGAAATAGTGATTACAGCTAATGGAGAATATATAAGAATATTGAACTAAGTCCTTGCTCCTATAGTACAAGAACAAAACCGATCATGTATGATAAATCCAAACATAGCTTGGGATATTTTTCAGGCTTGTGGGATTCTGCAACATTTGGATATCTTTTGCCTGCCCTAGGATTATGGTCTGTGATTACATGCAATGTTAACTATGCAATTGACAATTGAAAAGAAGGAAACTTATAGTTAGCTATCTTAATCCATAGTCAGCTCAAATGTTATCTCTACCCTGGTCTTGTTCTAGTCTAAAAAGGATAAAGTTGATTCATCTAAAATCCCAAGTTCAATCTAATCTCAAAGATGAATACCTCAAAAAAAGTGTTTGTGATTACAGTTAATGGAAAAATGGGAACAGTTTATCGTACTAATGTTGATTATAGCTAATGGATAGATGCCAGATACATATTGAACTAAGAAATAACAAACAGGGTATCAGTACATTCAGACGACTCAACAAAAATTTTCAATTAGAAATTATGCTTCATTCCTTTGACCAATTATGCCAAACACAAAGTATGCAAAGTCATCACATCCTCAAGAAGGTATAAACATTTACTAATGACAAACTCCATGCTCTTTTCCTATTATGTACTATAGTCTATAAGATGGGTGTTATTGATTGGCACTATCTTTCAGAAGAATTGTAAAGAGCTCTGCATGCAGTGTCTTCAACATCTTCCCTATGTTGTTGGTTCTCCTTAGGCTGCATCATCGGTGCTATGCATGCTAGGGCTTTAGATCTTTTGTGTTTGTGTTGGGATGCGTATGATAGGGGTTTTTATGCTTTCCAAACCCTTGCTGCATATGCTAGGGCTTCCTTTTCCTCAAGATACAGATCTCGATGGATAGAGAATGGCTACAATACGACTAGGGATTTCTTCAGGTTATCTGGCAATCCTTCTATGTGAACTTAATGGATACAAAAGGAATTAAGTCTCATAGAAGAGACAAATGAAAGGAGCATATGTTCAATAAAAAATGATTATGAGGATCCATTTTGGGGGTTTCCATATGACGGAGAGGGAGGTAAGTGGTGATAGCAATATTTTTTCCTTTGTTCTCTTTCGGGGCTCCAACCGCATTCATGAATAAAGTCTACACAGTCAGTAGATTTTCTCATTTTATGGTTGTTTGGTAGACAAAGGATTTAAGGGAGTTTGCTGTGAGAAGAAGAGTACCTCCATCATTGCCAAATTTCCAAAAGAGAAGCATCATCTCTTGCACTTGCAATATGAATTGCTGAATATCTTAAAGTTGATCAACGTTTTTCCATGGTTGAAAATTCTTTACCTAATGACATCCTTGCAATTTCCCATACTATTGATCACTTTTGTCATTTTCAAATACTAATATAATTTGGACATGTTTGCTATCGTTAAGTACACATGGCCAATTCACTATTCCATATATACTATTTGTTTTGTATCAAGCAAATTAGCTCATCAAAACCAGCACTATTGGTTGTTTGTAAGCATGCTAAGCAACCACATGCTGCTAACCATGAGAGAAAATATGTTTTGTCAATCCCAATGTCCCTCTATGAACTAACTCGGTACATGAGATTGATAACTCTAGTAATTCCAATCCAAAATTGAACTTCTAAAATAGAAACAGTCACAAATTAAGCTAGTAAAGGGCCCTCTTCCCAACCAGATTTAACCATGTAGCGACTATGCAGTCCCATACATGAGTCTATAACTATGCAACTGTAGATTTTGTGGCAACAAATTTCACTACCACTACTCCAAATGAATATAATGAAAACCAAAAATGATATTAAATGTAACAGACAAATGCATACATGACAATCATAACAAATAAGGAATCTTCATTACTTCCACGAGTCTAACCATGCATTGATAGAAGTTCATTTCTGACAATGAAATGAATCGTTAGCAGCAACTATCATGTAAAATCAAGTTAGTTACCATAAAAGATATCGCTTGTAAAATATTCCTGAAAATCTTTGGGATATCCTTCACATTTTGTCACATATTAACATGCATATCTTAGTGTTCTCTCTAACCATTTGAACCATTATGGCCTTTTCTACACATAACCTGAATGTTTATGATAAGTGTTTCGTAGGAAAAGTGCAAAATTGAAGCCTAGACATATTGAATTGATCCAATCAAAATTATAAGCCATGAGAAGGCAACTTGATGTAGAAATTCCCCAATGCTTCTAAGCTAGTTTTCTACACCACGTCTTAAAGAGTTATTGGATTTTAACTTTTATTCTGGGGCTGTGCCCAACATCAAATTAATTGCAACAACAAGTTTAAGCGAATTTGATTAAAAATGCAAGAAGTTTTAGTGAACTTGATTCAAGTAATGTGAATATTGTATAAGATCCAATCCGAAGAATGGGATAAATAAATGGAAACACACTAGGAGGGTGGAAAGAACCAGAATATATCATGAATGCCACAAATGCAGCTAGGGAAACATTGTGGGCAACCCAGCCTAGGCCAAAAACAGCTAACGCAATCACTCCAAGAGTTGCACAACCAATATGAGAAACGAACATGTTGTACCTATGCATATGAAGTTCAAAATCAAAGTTGTCAATTTTATAAAAGGCTCAACAAGAGGCCTGATTATCTATTTTTTGTACTAGATGGTATAATACAATATTGATTTTACAAGAAAAATTCAGTATGTTTACATTAATTTTAGAGTTGTTTTTTGGGTAAGAGTTTAACTAGATGACTCTTGGAATTGTAATTTCTAATTTATTTAAAATATTTCTTAAAATAGAAAAATGGGTCGTAAAATATTAGAGCCTACCTGTGTTGCTGGTGAGAAAACAACACAACATAGACAGGACCAAAGGGATCAATTGTCAATTTTATCCCTTTGGGTGCAATCATAATATCTATAAGTTCCATGATTGCCATTGCTAAAAATTCCCCTGCACTGAGCCGAACCAATATACTAGATTTTATATCTCAAGAGAAAAGCACAACTTTGAAAACATTGATTGACATGGGTAATGATCATTCCATGAATCACTGAAGACCTACTAATTGAATTCCTCATCATTTCTATATCTACTAGGTATCATCTCATACAATTTCAGTATGACCTCATATTCAACAAAACTTTAAGATGATTTACCAATGCAAAACATCAGCTTAAAGCACATTATGAACTCATTTGTGATTTTTCCTAGAGTAGAGAGATGTGTGTGGTTGTTACGGAATATGGAAAACATTCCTTAAAGTGACCATAAATGCAGGGTGTCACAAGTCCCTTTTTATTAAATTTTGACTCTATTCTGTAAGTGCAAAGAAAATATCTTAATTTGAATTTTTGTATGTAAATTAGCTTTATTCTATTTTACTTCAACTTGCCTCATCTATGAATTGATACTAAACTTGATTCTAATGTTTAATGTGAGTTTTGTCCAGTTCGTAACTTTGTAGTGATCCTAACCCAATATAATATTTAAAGTTATTGTGTATCATCCCAAAAGATAGGGCTACATGAGCATTAGTAAACCAGCAGAAATATAGAACATGATAAATCATTTAACACACCATGTCATAACTCTTATTATTACTATTTGGTAATTTTCTCCAGAATTTCTTGAAGTGCAACACCCTTTGTAACTTGGGAGCAGTGTTCCTCCTCCTAAATAATATTTTATTTGCACTTTTCATAGTGGCAAAATTATTGGCTTATGTTACTAGTCATATACTTAATATTTTATGTTTATGTTGTCAAACATATGCTTTATGATTTGAGAAAAGGATAATAGGATCACTACATAGTCAATAGAATATGGAATTTTTCATCTAGTTAACCTGACTCTAGAATATAAAGAAACAGTAACAATTCAACTCAATAGAACAAAGTAGCCCCAATTAACTAAAGGATGAATTGCTTTAGTCTCTATCATGTTGAAGGAGCTTAACCCTTTTGTAATTTTTTTCCAAAAATATGGTTACATTGCCTCTTCTTTCATATATGGTTTGATAGAAATTTTGCACTTTCATCACTGAAAATGTGTTTCTTGTTAACGATATCTACCTCTTGCTTAATTGTCGGTCCTTACAGCCATAATTTTAACATTTGGATCCTTTTGAAAAGGGTGATTTAAAAAGTTCCCCATGTCACCAGTGTTGCTACAGACAAAACTATAAATGTTAATACTATAATGATAAAAATTTCTGAAAGGCCTTGAAGGGACCTACCGAGCAAAAAAGAGAACTACATTTTGAACCCTGGGCATTGCCAACCTAAAGTTAAGAAAATAGAAATAAGAAGATGTTGCGAATTCGTAGAAGCGAGAAAGTTTTCTGCCATAATTATGTTGGCATTTGAGACATTGGTTTGATATAGAATCAACAAGGTAGTTATTTTTCTTGTTTATGTACATGGAAACACACGGAGAAAGGGAAACCTGGAGCAAAGTTAAAAAACAAATGCAGGGAAAATGCTTTTTGCCAATGATTAATAGTAAATAGCAAAAAGGAAACATAAAAAATATTCTATCATATTCCAAAGCTAAATATACCAATCAATTAATAATTCAGTATCATATTCAAACATTAACGCTATCAATAAGTCATCAATTCAAACAAATCCAATTATTGGAATTGGAATCCTTCATAAATCCAATTCAATGGAGCGGTGGCCATAGAAAGAGATTCATACCCAGATAATAAATGGATTTCTATCAATATGGATATGAGAATCTTCTATTCTAAATACAATCTAAATGAACTTGGAAAATACAAAGGAAAGAAGTGAACACACCTGTTGTTGGCCAAACGACATCACTAGAATGAGGGTGAGCCCCTCCTCTGATATTGTCCCACCACTTTGAACCAGAAGTACCACTATTCACATTGGCCACTGATTCTGCTATCACGCCATCTCTCCTAATACTACTCTTCTTCTTGGGATATGTAAGCAGAAGAGATCTGAAAAAATTGGAATTGGAGATGCAGATGTTGTTTCCATTTTGGAAACCCAATTGGGAATTATGAAAACTCACTTTGCAAATTCCAGAAAACACAGTGCGAATCTCGTTGTACTTTGATAGGTTGCCTATGCACGGTATGAGGCACTAGCAATGATATTCTATAACTAACCCCTGAAGATAATTCTCAAAATGATTTCAAATCTTGGACACATTTAGTGAATGCTCATGTAAAAAAGGAACATGTTTCCACAAGTCAAGTAAAATGCAAAATGTTAAGAAGTTTAAATAGTTACATACTTTGACACAATAGTGGTGATTTGGAAAGATGGAAGTGCCTATAGAAAATACCCATGGGTGAACCATAGATATTATTTGTAGAATTGTTGATGTGATGGAAGATGACTTGTTCCTGAATTGATTGCTATTGTGCTTAAGACTTTGTTTATTTAGGAGTTTAATCAAATAGTTTGCAAACATCAAAACAATTGGCACAACTATTTAATTATATTGGATTCAACATTAAACCACATTACATAAATTCAAAGCAAGACATTATCTATGGTATTGAAACAAATAAGCTCAATACAGATGGATAAAGTCTCCCTTTAATCTAGCCTGTAAACAACCCTATAGAATACCTTTTTGGAACCTGACTGATATAGATGACTATTTTTTGCAGCTCACTATGGGTGAAAAGAATGATTTTCTTGGCCCCAATATTTCTGTAGCAACCCTCACAATTGTGCCCAACTAGTTTGATATGACCCCAGCCAATGAATATCCTTAGGAAGTGCACCCCAATAGATTTTTAAAACGCTGGAAAAGTATTTTCAAGGGAGGCAATCTCAGACTGTAATGCCCCAGATCTGGTGTGTTGAGAAATCTAATAATATGTGTCCAATACATATTGGCATGCCCTCCCTCAACAATAAACAATCGCAGCAGTCAATAGTGGATGAGGATGTGTCCCCCATTTTTAGATTCACAACTCCAAAGGTGTGCCCCCTTGGTAAACCTCGGTCAACATATTCGTCCTCCCTTATTTGCATTAGATGGGATATATCTGATCATGGAGAAGAAAATGAGCACTGACCCCTTTTGTGTCTTGGAAAACCTATTTTTTGAAAGATTTGCTCAGATCTAGTTTGTTGTTCAGTGAAGAAAGAAAATATTCCTTTGATAGATCGAGAAATCTAGTCAAAACTAGTAGCCCCAAAAATAGATTCCTTTGATAGATCGAGAAATCTAGTAAAAAATGGTAGCCCCAAAAATCCCCACCTGTGTCGGAATTCTCCCGCTGGAATGAAATGTCATGAAGAATCATTGTTGTTTTTTGCTTTGTGTTTTTGTTATTTTTTTTTTTGGGTCTTTGTTTTACTTTTTATATTTTTTTTTATACTTTTTATTATTAAATTTTATTGTCTTTATGGATATGTGCAATATTTATTTTACATTTTTTATAAAAAAATTATATATGTTATTTCAAAGATGATGTTGATGAGGATGAAGATGACCAGGACAAGGAGTATGATTAAGAAAATGATAATGGTGTCCATGATGATAATGAGGATGATTATGGTGACTATCATGATGATGTTTATGATGGCAATATTCATTATCCTAAGATTTGGTTTATTGGGCCAAAACATGAGCTTGGATTGTGTGATGCTAGTTTGGGAAGGAAAATAATGATACTTTTCCTTTTGCTTAGATGTTTTGTTCATTACAATTAATTGTAAGAAATCATATAATAGATTGGAGTGATGACAATGGTGACAAGATGATGTTTACGACGACAATGTCAATGGTGATGTTTAATATGAAGATGACAACAAAGATTATGATCATCATAATAATCAAGATGACAAGAACAATGATGATAATAATGATGACCTCGATGATGGAAATAATTGTTATCATTGGACTGAGGATAATGATAATGATGAGCGTAGGTAAGATACTATGGGTTCCACACCCTTCCGTTGTGAGATTTAAGTTGGGTGAAGTTCTTCATCACCAAATACCCCATGTATCTAGAAGCAAGGATGTAAGAACCATTATTTTCAACAACAACATCAAAAGGAAAAAGAAGGAAAACCAGAACAAAACCCATTGTTGTTCAGTAATGAAATGGGTAGAATGTCTAGGTTGTAATCACCACTAGTGGAGTTATCATTATAAGGAGGAGTTATCATCAGTTTTCTCAAAGGGAATATATGCAAAGATAAATATGTCAATTTTATTAACGATCTCTTTGAACGCATCCTTGGTCCAGCAGTTGATCACAAGGCCTGGGAGCCTGACCCAAACAGGGATCTAATCATCCTTTTCATTCCATGCATTGAAATGTGTACTCCATAACTTTAGGCTGATTGGTGAAGAGTCCATTTGCCACAAGAAATTTAGAATGGCCAAGGCATCTTCCTTTTCACACATCACTGCAAACCATCCTCACGTCAAGATGAAGCCCTTTGGTGTGTAACTAATTAAATATTTTCAATTCTTTTCATATAATTTTAACATGGTGTCACATTAGGTGAAAACTTGAATCTATAGTTTGACGTGATCCATTGCTTGAATTTTTTGTGTATGATCTTCACATATTACATGGTATGCTAGGAAATTATCCATTGAACTCAAGTGCTTGTGATAAAATTCATAACCATGCATGGACAATGGTCTTTAGAGGATTGGGTGTGCATAGTAGAAATATCATAATGTCATTGAGGTACCAAACCCTATCATATGGTTGATCAAAGGCTCTTGATACATTCTCAGCTTGATTAGTTGAACCCTCCAAATGATTAACAGAGAAGCTCAACACTTCTCATAGCAGGCAGAGACAAGAAAATGTTGGCCAGAATGGTGGACAAAAACCTCTGGTAGGTGCCCAAATTTGAAAAACATGGTGGCAAGGAGAAAATAGACAAATTAATGAAATAATATATTAAAATATGCATTTCGTTTCATTTTTTTTCTCCAAATTTGGTCCATCTTGGGTGTGGGGTCAATTTGGTCATTTTTATATGTTTAATAAATATATTGAAGTTTATTAAAAAAATCATGTATATTTTTTATTTTTATGTTTTATAGTCTTTCAAATTTAATGCCAATTTATATCAACAAAATTTTTATTGTAGATTTTTTGTCGAACTTCAAGGTCGTCGAACCCGAACACAAATTCGAACTAAGTGACTTAGGTAGCCACCATCGACCGCCATAGCCATGACCCTTTATAAAAAAATAAAAATAAAAATTGAACTTTTAATCTTTGCTACAATACTCGCCGCAACTCGAGTTGTTCCCCGTGATCTTCATCTACCGACTGCCAATTCTGTAAATATTTTTTCATCAAAATAAAATTAAAAAGGTCGGTTTGATGAGTCCTCCTCTACAAGACTTCATTTCTTGCGTAAATATCATGGAATCATGACAACTATAAACAACACTCGATGTCATGTAACTACAAATAATGGCATGTAGCTAGTATCACAAACTGTGCAGAGGTCGATTTATGCATTGCTAATATAGAGAGATGTCATTGGGAACACGATATGGAGAAAGAATGGTTATTAATCGAATTAAAAAAAACAATTGTTGGCTCAAGAATAGTCTTCAATTTGACGAGTGGCATGATCGTGATGTAATCTCCCTCTGTCCTTCCAAACACTTGTGGTTTCTCACAACATTTGTCCTCAGCACCACCAAAATACATATAAAAATTACTTGTATTTACATCCTCTTCCCTTTAAATCCTCATCTCATAGTCATAACTAAGGATTATTATGTATGCACATCCTGACCTTATAATACGAATTGGTTCAAGGTGCAGAGACAACCATAAAATATTAAATGTGTAAAGACGCAAAGAGTAAGAGACAACTATAAGTAAGTCTTATATTAAATTTACCATATAAGTCTTTAATTAACATATCAACTAAGATTTGACAGGTTAGATTGTTGTGATCTTCTTATCACTCCTTACCAATGTGATTGCAAGGAATTCTTTGAAGGTGAATTCCATAATTTTAGCTCTTCTTCCTCATTATCATGACTTTTGGTAAGACAATAAAGATGGTAGTGGCTTGTATCAGCATGGAAAACGGTTTCGACATAGAGGTATATTGATGATGAGAATGAGGATGAGGATGATGATGATGGCAAAGAGGATGAGGATGATGGCGACAAGGATGATGATGATGATGCTAATGATGATGTTGATGTTGATGATGATGATGATGATGATGGCGATGGGGATGATGATGATGACGATGATGACGATGATGGCATGATGATGACGACGATGCTAATGATGATGTTGATGATGATGATGATGATGATGATGCTAATGATGATGATGATGATGACGATGATGATGACGATGACTATGATGATGATAAAAATAGTGATGATGATGATGAGGATGATGAGGATGAGGATGATGAGGATGATGGTGGTGACGATGATGGACAAGATGATGATGATGATGATGGTGATGATGATGGCGATGGTGATGATGATGATGATGATGGTGATGATGATGTCAATGATGATGATGATGGTGACGATGATGATGATGTTGAGAATGATGGTGATGATGATCACAAGTAAATGATGATGATGATGATGATGTCAATGATGATGATGATGACGATGATGATGTCGATAATGATGATGATGATGATGGTTATGGTGATGATGATGATGATGCTAATGATGATGACTATGAGGAGCATGATGAGGAGGAGGATGATGTTGAAGATGATGATGATGATGATGATGATGATGATGGTGATGATGAGGATGATGACAATGATGATGTCAATGATGATGATGATGACAATGACGATGATGATGATGTCGATGATGATGATGATGATGGTGATGATGATGACAATGATGATGATGATGATGAGGAGGATGATGAGGATGATGAGGATTAGGATGAGGATGATGATGATGGTGACGAGGAATGATGATGGCGATGAGGATGGTGATGATGGAAATGAGGATGATGATGATGATGATGCTAATGATGATGTCGATGATGATGATGATGATGATGATGATGATGATGGTGGTGGTGATGGTGATGATGATGATGATGATGATGATGGTGATGGTGATTATGATGATGATGATGATGATGGGATGATGATGACAATTATGATGCTAATGATGATGCTGATGATGATATTGATGATAATAATGATGATGATCATCATCATCATCATCACCATCATCATGAAAATGATGATGACGATGACTATGATGATGATAAAAATAGTGATGATGAGGATGAGGATGATGGCAACGATAGAAACATAAAGTAAATGAAAAGTGGTGTAAACGGAAACACACCATTGTGTAACAAAGAAAAAGTTAAGCACCTACATTTCCTTTGTCATGGTCATAAGAATATTAAGTTTATTATAGTTTCATCTAACACATTAACGCATACTGCATCGTATCATCAAGGAATCAACCTCACCACACGCATAGGCACATAGTTGGGCCACAAGTTTTGTTGATTTACAATTATTTTCAAAGTTTATTTTTCTTGAAGATTAAGTACTTTTGGCTACGAGAATTATCTATGGGATTGCTATGTGTGACAAAATTGAGAGATACAATTTAAGGTCTATGACCCAATATTTTTGGTCAATGGTCATTTAAGATGTCAAAACGAAACAAAATTTTGTAATGTTCTAAAACTAGAAATATAATGTTCTAATCCATTATAAGGAAATTTTTTATCTAAATTGTTATTATTATAATAGTTAGAATTAATAAGCACAAAATAAATAAATAAATCTATACATATCTTTTTTATGATTAATGTATGTAATACCCATAAAAATGTATTAGTTTAAAGGGTCTTCCTTCTAAATCCTAATACGAGGGGGGATTTTCTTCCTAATGTAACAAGTTATGCCTCTAATGCTTAGTTGATAAGATCTCAATATGTGCAAGTGTGGGAATTCCCCCATACAAAGGAGTCGATACAGAGGTTTTAACGGGTATTGATCTTATAGGAGAGGGATTTTATATTATAACTAGAAGTGATTGGTGAGGGTTGTGAGCCCATCTGAACCCTAATCTCTAATCCATATAACCCCTATCTATCCCTAAAACTTATATTAATCTATAATATAACCCACTTAGTATAATCCTTAATATGTATAACCTCAAAATTTTATTACTCGCTCATAACCCTTAAATCTTATAACTCTTGACACATAGCCATTATAAACTCCAACATAGATATTATAACTCTAATACCTAACCCCCTATAGCTCATAAAACTTTAAACCCTTTATGATGACGATAGTTGTCGAATTTCAGACGAACTGTCGTCGAATTTCCTACGACAAGGCCGTCGAATTTCATATGACATATCCGTCGAAAAACCTATGAACTAGTGTCGGAAATCTGAAAACATATTCGTCGAAAAACCTACGAACTAGTGTAAAAAATCTGACGATATAGTTGTCACATTTTTCGACGACATCTCTATCAAAAAACCTACACCTACAACGTCGAAAATTCGATGGCGCTAAAATAATTGAAAAGTCTCAATACTTTCCATCATTACTGTTCGACACATCTGTACGATACGTCGGATGTTGTTAGATTTTGTCGTCATATTTCAGGTTCAAATCCTGTTGTGCTTATACATTTACTTCCCATCTTATTGGTTATATTGTCTATGATGGCCCTTACTAGTGCTGTGCCAAAGGGTTGTTACAAGCCCTTTATGGCTCACTCTCAGCTCTAGTTATTCATGAACTCTTATCGTTTGAATTAATCTTAGCTCTAGTTATAGATGACGGTATATCATTGGAAAAAAGGCAGTGAATGATGTGTTGGTTGGTCTTAATTGAAGGCTGCAATTTTCATCCTAGGGTGAGGAGCTACATGTTTGATTTGCAATTTTTTTCTTAATATGGATGAAATTAGGCATGCCAGTGGAACACAACTACATGCCCATTTTCATTTGATAAACTTTGAGGATAGGATAAATGATGCATTTTCAAAATTTCTAGCTACTAAACAGACCACTAAAATTATAGTGACCATCCATTTTGTAGGAGGTAGCATCCCAAAGAGATAAGAGATGGAAAAAATCTTGTAGCTTGTCATAGGGATGTCCTTCAATTCTAAGGCCTCAATAATAAGAGTAAGGAATCCATGCAAACTTGCTTCTTTGCTGACTATTGCCTCTAAAATGAAAGGTTATGCGATTAAGAATTCCTTGATGAAATGACCATTTCCTTTATGGGTATAAATGATGGTAGATCCGTTGGCCTTAGTGGGTTCCCTGTTATTTCTACGAATCTACATGGGATTTTACTGGTCATGTTAATGCTTAAATCTCACACACATGTGGTATTTTTTCAATTCTCATATAATAAATGTTGTCGACAGACATGTATGCCTGACCCCAAGGGCCTCATGGATTCGATCTTATGACCTCCTTCTGAATTTGGCATGGAAATTCAAACCACTAGAATTATCCCTAGGGTTTCTGGCAGGTGCATTCGCTGGAATGTTAGAATTATCTCACTTCAGATCCACTTAAAACTAGGAAAGATGGTTTTAAGGAACCCATAACTATCCATTTTCACACAAATTTCATTAGAGAGACACCTAGAACAATCCATATGACTGATATTAGGTGAAATTATGCCTGTAATCATAATTTTACTATTGTTTAGCCTTCATGTATCACAAAATTCATCTTAGGGTAATTGTCATGACTATTTAAAGCTAATTCAGCCCTAAAATATGCATGTGAATGAAGATTGAGGTTGTTTACACCCCCAGACTTGTGAGAAAAATGCCCAAAACCTATGCAACAAGCTGGCTTTCTGTTGTAACTATCCATAGAATGTTGGTTCAGTCTACAAAACTGGCCTAGAATTCATCTTCCATTCCAAGGTTTGAATTTTGGTCCTTTCCTCATTGTTATGCTACCCATAATACAAAAAAATCACCTTTGAATGCTCATGGCTTGAAAATGGCCTCGAAATTTACCCCAAGATACACATTCAAATAGCTTTTATTTTGATATGAACTTGGTTTTCGTTTTTTAAAGTAGTAGACAGGGGTTTGGGGAATTTTTGTGTTGCATGGCATATAAAGAAAACATAAAAATTGGGACAACAAAAGGAAAAACAACACAAATTGATCCATAAACCAATGATGATTGTGAAGAAAAATTTAGAAATCAGAAACCTAGGGATAAATAACTGGAAACATAGAATAATAGGTGGTGTCCTGAGCACAGAAAAATAAAAATTCTTGGCATAATTGGGAAACAAAAATTTTACAGCATAGACCTCCACAGTCACTAGGGTCAACCTTAGGGTTAGGGATTTGGGGCAGTGCCAAGGACTTAGAATAGGTTAGCTTCTTTGAGTCACTAACCTCTTCAATGTTGTTATGTGATACCCTTGAGAATATCCATTAGAGGAAATTTAAACTCAAAATGGGCCTTTTAACTTTTATTCAAATTCCATGTCATCATTTGTTAGCCAATGAAATTGCTTTAAATTTGAAATACCGTATATATCTTAAACACTTTTTAAATATAAATTTGGGGATAGGTATCATTAAAAAGACTATTTTTTTTGTTTGTATTTTTGACATATCTCTCCATGTTTTTACTCAAATTTCGATCAAGAGAGATCGTTGGATGCGGAATTAAATTCCGCATCCAACGAGTACCCAATCGGTATACTTTTGGCGGACCCCGCTACCCCAAAAACAAGAAATACCTAAAAAAACGTGATGATCATCATCATCACATTTTTTCAAGTATTTATTGTTTTTGGAGTAGCGGGGTCCGTCAAAAGTATGCCGAGTGGGTACTCGTTGGATGCGTAATTTAATTCCACATCCAACGATCTCTCTCGATCAAAATTTGAGTAAAAACACAGGGAGATATGTCGAAAATACAAACAAAAAAGTAGTTTTTTTTCTTTTATTCCTCCAAAATTAATAAATATTATTTTATTATTTTAACTATTATTTTATTAATTTTTTTTATGAGACCCATTTTGAATTGAAATTTCCTCTAATGCAACGGTTTTAGTACTTCATCCCTACATCCAAAAATTGGTTTCAGGAAAACTTTCTCCGCCTCCGTTGAGTAATCCACAAAATCCTCTTCCTCCATCCTAGCCTCCCAAGATAATCACCTCATAAACCATATTTCTAACCAAAACATGTATAAGAATATAAAATCGGGAGATCATTATATTGACTATATATTATTTTCAATATCGGGAAACAAGAAGATATTTTTATGTGCAACTAAATGCTAAAAAAGGCTTTCAAATGCCAATATAGTTGGAAATAATGCATTGAATCATGTCACACATTGGTTAATTTTAGATGATAATGCTGCAACGCAAAGTTGTGATGATGCCCTAGTTTCTGATTGGTTTATGGATCCTAATGATATATTGGTGTGTTGATCTTGCTATTCTCTCCTTTTGGTAATATTGGAATGCATGAGTATCTTTCCTTAGAATTCATCTAACACTTTGTGCTTTCATGGAATGGGAATTGATCAACTTAGGGTTTCCCTAAGTTTTAAAGAGTTAATAATTGCTCCTTGATGAAGTATTGTCTATGCAATGCTTGACAGCATGGTTATTTATGTGGTTATGTGAGTGTGATGCCTCTGAGTTAGAACACTAGGAGATGATGGTGAACTTCACTCATATGTCATTTTCTCATGACACGTTGATCATCTTCTCATAGATTTCCCTAGAATTTTTTTTTTGATTTGGCATATTGATGACCTGGATTATCATTTTTATGAAGCAGTAGGCTTATTGCATGTTAATGATGGTATTTGGACTTTGGAGTATTTTCTATTGGGGTGCTCTAGCTCATTGGATGTGGTTCACACTTATGGATGACTTTTGTACTACATGATAGTTTAGTGGGGTATACCTTAACAAGAATGGAACCTTAGTACATAAGTTATTACTTTGTTGATATTTGCCACTTAGGCCCCATTGAATTTTCTCAATGTCTCCAACAAAATCCTAGCGAATTGGCCAAGAGGATTAAGTGGTTAGTTGCCTTTATTATAAATATTTTTTTTGTTTGTCTTAGTGCTATTTTTTTCATTCTTCTGACTAGGATCAACATACAGCACATTAATAATGTGTTCTAGATTGAAAAAATCTAATGGACAATTGGGATAATTAGCAAACACTATGGATGGGAGAAGTGGACTAAGAATACAATTCTCCTATGGTCCTTTTTGTTTTATCATTTGATCATTTTCGTCATGTTTTAATGGGTTTTTCCAATTATTTGAGAGGTATAAAAATGAAAAACGACTCTCTTCCCCAACCCCCTATGTGTTCCTAAACAGATAAATGACTCTCAAAACAACAAAAGAATGGGGAAACATGAATTGAATTGGAATGAAAGGTCACACCAGTACATGGCCTAGCTTGGGAGGGCCATCACAGTCTACGACTAGCTTAGGGAAGTCATCACAATCCATGGATAGTCCTAGATGGCTTATACAGTCACCACCCAGCCATTATAGGGCTTACACAATAATTCTTGACTTCTAGATGGTATATATAGTGATGGCCCATCCTAGGAGGATCATACACAGTCATGTCCCAGCTACAAATAGGTCACAAACCAAGTATAGCTACCCCCAAAAATTGTAAAAACCTTAAAATAGCCCTAAAAATCCCTAAAACAGACCTTCCACCAACAGTCCAAGGGCTTCCTTTTCTTACCCTCAACACCCTTTCTATGGAATTAAAACAGAGGAGTGGCCAAGAAAATGAAAAATCTGGCCAATGTAGACTGGAGAACTGACCTAGAAGTTATGTGATCAGGTCGGTGTAGTGATAGAAGCTCTCAGAATGTGAACTCATCCATAGAGGTTGGAGAAAGTAATGCATTTTGTCAGTTATTTGACATATATGCTATACTACCATCATCTTCAATTCATTTATATAACTTTATTCATGTCTACAGGGAGCACAATATGAGTGCAGACCGTTTATCCAAGGAAGCATTGAATATGAAGGTTGTCCTCCTCTCCTTATTATAACTTTTAGAAGGATAAATCATTGAGGAAGGCATGATACAGTTAATTTAATACCTTTTTTATTCTTTCTACTATGGGATACATTAGAATCTTTCTTGTTTTAGCTGGGGATATAGATTTTGTTTTCATCCCCTCAGGGGTGTGTTTTCTCCACCATTGATGCCTCCTTGGATAAGTTGTTTGGGCTCCTTATGTTCTCCGTGTGGTATTGCTACTTCAACCATCTTGGTATTGTGGGTTCTGTCCCTCCCCTTGAGCAATTTTTTGATACTTAGTGATCTCCACTCATTAATGGACTGACTTATTGTCAAGGCTATGTAAAAGTTACCTTTTATTCACTATTGAATATCAAGGAACACCTCTTTTTCTTTTGAAAAAAAGTTACAGAATATTTGCAAATGATTTTATCACATATATTGAGATCTATAAACTGGGTCTTTTATATGTTTGGGTGAGGAAACCAACTAAATTAAAATAGGTACAACTAAGAATATTGTAAAAAACATAGTTTGTATTTTGAGATAAAAGGGCTGAAGCATTTGTTATGGAACGACTTGTTATATATATCATGTTAAATGAATATGCAATGAACTGTTATACTAGGAAATTATTGATATTATTCAGGCTAATGATATCACCATTATTTCATGCTTATAAGTCTTTCCAAGTTTTTTGTTAGTATTTTTCTATTATTTGCCAAATGTTTTTCTGGCAATGGTGTAGGTAGAACCAAACAGGTTTTTGTCAGACATGTCTTCCTCCAGCGAGGGTAGTTTGGGAAGGCTAGAGGAAAGTGAGACATCTAGTAGGTCTACAAGGGCTAGATCAACTATATTTCATAAAATCAGAAGAAAATTCAATAAACGCATAAAATTTTTTCTCAGAGGCGAGGGGGTCATGTTCCTATGATGATGAGACAGTAGGAGACATCGAGGTGCCCTTAAGGTACAAACACTCAGTGAAACAATGGGTACCTAGGGATCTTCCTCAAGTAAACACTAATTTTTGTGTGAATGAGAGGATATATAGAATTGCACTGTCCTCATTACATGGATTGGGGTTGTTTTGCATGGATGGCATAAAGGTTGGATACGACAAATGTACAGAATTGATGGAGTATGTTGGACCTTCTTACAACTATAGTGATTGGATGCACCTTGTCCAATATACACGAAGTATGTGCAGATATGGGTTGTCAACAAATTATTTACAACTGAAAGACAAAGATCACAATAAAGGAGCAATGTTGTACATTAACAGAAGGCCAAAAATAACTAGGAATATTGCGGAAGTTATAAACAGTACACAACGAGGGTCTACACTTAAGCAACCCAACTGCATATTCGATGCACGTGAAGGAAAACATTTCTTTGTATGTGTCATTAAATCAATAGTTGCTGGGGAAGAACTGCTTATTAATTACAATTTGAATCGTGTAGACACAAACATGGTTAGTATGGTTGTGGTACATCCAACAATTTACCCAACCTTTTATTAATTATTTTAACATCTTTATTATTTTTTAGTTAGCATATAATTATAATTTTCTATTAAATTTCCTATGTTGACTTCGCAAGGAGGTGATGGGAGACTCATCACCTCGACAGAAGGTGAGAGGAGTACACGATCTGCAAGGCAACAAGTATACATCAAAATGTTATGTTTTAAAATTGTATTAGTGAGTATTTTCGTTTCGTTAAGTGATTTTTAGTATGTTTTTGATGCAGGGTTCTGTCAGGGGCACCTCCCTCCTAGTAGATGTTACTAGACCTACCTCAAGGCAACAGGTATACATCGATATTGCCATTGTAAAAATTTAGGATGGACAAATAGATCTATCGTTATGTATTTTCAATAGTATATTTGGTTCATTTATATAATCTTATCTATTTTCTATGCAGAGTGTTGATCAAGGAAGACAACCGACAATTGATTAGACAACTGCAACATCGGGGTAACATGTAGACATGAATGTAATTCTACATTTTAAATACTGTAAAATTGTACACATGTATAATGTGTAGCATAATGTTTATTTTGTTATGTATTTTTTCGTTTTTATGTCTGCTTTCATTATGATAATGTTGTCTACTTTTTTTGCAGGTTGATTATCATGGAAATTCCCCAGCTATTGATTAGATGACTCGAGCCTCGAGGCAACAATAAACCTAAATGTTTATTTTGTTATGAATTTTGGAGTTTTTACATACTGCGTTCATTATGATAATGTTCTATATTTTTTTGCAGGTGGATGATCAGAGAAAGTCCCCAGCTATTGATCAGACCACGCCCTCATCTAGGCATCAGGTAAACCTAGATGTAATTCTAGGAATCTATTATGATAGACATTTTTTGTTAATACAATTTTTTGCGCAGACTATTTCTTCAAAAACTAAGCAATGTTTTATATATTTCTGTTGCAGACAGGGGATTCGGTTTATGAAACACTAACTCAATAGTCTTTACAGTTTGATGTCTACCAGTTGATGAAAGATAATGAAATTAGTACGTCTGTAGACCCATTGAAGGTGCTACAGAAGACCATGGAAAAACAAAATGAGGAACTTGTTGAATTGTCATAGACATTTCCACAAACAGAAAAGATCAAAGAAAAGATTCAATTGTTAATCCAGAAATGTCGATAATTGAGAGTAAGTTCCAGAATAATAATGTAAATTCATTTAGTAATTTAGTAATTTATAATTTTATATGATATTGAACTTATAATACAATGGTTTGTATTTACAGGAAATTATTCAGTTTAACATTGGTGGTGAAGGCGTTGTAGGTCCCAATGACCAAACCATTCCACGCACACCACATACTGCTCCCTTTTTTTCCACTGAACAGTCAGCAACACACTCTGCAACACCCATGAGGCCAGCAGAGGGTGCACCCGATGTTAACCGCCCCACAACAGATGCGACAGAAGAAGGGGTGGATGCAAGTTTAGATACTAATGCTGATGTTGAAGCAAAATTTCTTGGATATTCTTGTGTCACTAGCACTAGTTCAACGGGGACAACATTTTTGGTGAACGATGAACTCGTTCCAATAAAGATAGAGAAGATTCCAGGTGATTATAGATTGTTCAATTTAGTTTTGATAATTTATTTCTAATATACTCATAATATCTTTTAATGTTGACTAATGAGTGCATTATTGTTTTGTAGGAAATGATGTATTTAATAAAAATCTAAATGATTTGTCCTTGGAGATCTTCGAGCCCACCATCCGCACAAGGTGGGACAGACAGGCAAAAGCTTTAAAGGATGAGCTGACTAATCGCTTGGGTGGTCTGTTCAGAAAAGATACCTTCGATACATCGAAGGTCCTATAGAAGGATGGACAACATCTGAATATTTTCCAAGACCAGTATAGGGTTCACCTAGAAAAGAACCCTAGGTATGAGCGCCCTTCGATGATTCCATCAAGGGAGTGGAAAGCTCTGGTGGAAGATGCAAAAGAGAAGGGTCTGAGAAGAGTAGGAAAGATACCACCGGGAACGGGGAGGTATGCAATACATTCCAAAATGCAATGGTAAGCCTTATTACTATTAGTTTTTATATTGAACTTGGAACAATGACTAACGTAATTCAACGCTTAATTAGGTTGTCAGACACATCAAAGGCCACCAAGGAAAGAATGGAAAAAATTGGTCAACATAAGCTTGGGCCTAGTGGTTATTCGAATTTGGCTACCCAATATGTAAGTATCGAAAACCCGATACTACATCCAAATAATATATAGAAAATTATTTTCATTTTATTCTTGCAAAACATGTAAAATTAATGACATCATGCAAAAGTGCAGGCCAACCAATTCAAAGAATTTCCCACTAAGGAAGACATGAAGCTTGGCTTCGAAGAGGGATTTGACGACGTTGTTGAACGCTGAAGAAGCTTTTCTGGGCATACTGTACAATCTTCTGTTGATCCATCTGGTGCACAGGTATATAAAAACTATCTAGTTTAATGATAATTTATTAATTCTCATGCAATTTATTCGTTATAAAAAATGAACATAAATTATTTATTCCTTTTTTAGCAGGAAAGTAATGATCCCGCTAATGTCGAGGATGTACACCAACCAGACGAAGATCATGCTTCAATTCCTGGTAATGGATTTATCAATATGCTATTGTTTTGTATAAATAATTGCAGATGATGAACATTAATTCTAATTCTCCATGATTCAACTGCAGAGCATGTAGATGCAGATAACACTGAACAGGTCGAGCCTGTACAGGATAATGATGAACATGATGATTTTCCCATTCCAGGTAAAAAAACACCTTTGTAATGTTTTTTTTAATGAATTACTTATATTTATAAAAATAAAAATAAATTAATGAAACATTTTTATTTATTGTAGAAATTCATAGCCCCTCTCTGCAAGTTCAACCTTGCGAGTAGTCTAGTAGGGAGACCGATGAGTAGATTCCAGAAGATGCGCTTCTGGCTAAATATGTAAAGAGAAGAAAAGTTAAAAAGAAGTGGCTAAATAAATTTTGAGTAATTCTTGTTTATAATAAAAAAATTTACATGGTTTTTCCCTCTATTTCATGAATGAATGGTTAAATGAATTTTTTTATCGGCTATTGACTAAATGAATGGTTTAATGAATGTTTTTTTCAGCTATTGAATGATTGAATGGTTTATTGAATGATTTAACAAATGGTTTAATAAAAGCTTCTTTCACCTATTGAGTGAAATAATTTGCAGTAAATAGTTATTTGCAAGTAGATGAATTGGGTTTGGGGAATTGAAAGTGATGTGAAAGGGGGTGGAGGGGCCATAAGAGATTCCACCTTCACATGGTTGGTCCTATTTAGTAGAGAATATTAAATTATTCTCGACACATAAAGGATCTCAATGAATGGGAAGGAAGAATAAATTAAAAAAAATCATTTCTATAATTGTAGTGTTTAAATTTTACTATTGATATTTGACCCCTCAATTCGAACTTGTTACACATAGTGTTGAGAAACATTTTCATAGTTAAGAGGCAAGAAATGGCGTTTTGATATGATCGATGGCCTTATATACATAGTGTTTTTGGTTCTCCATGTTTTATCAAGTGATCTATTATTAACAATTAATTTACTTGAATAATTGAATAGTATTGTAATTTACATTGTAATAGTATTGTATTTATTTAGATTGGTTTTGTTATTTTCATAAACAAACAAATATTTATTTGATGGGCCCTAACATGAAATTATTGCAACAAGAAAAAAATTGAAGTATGTTGAATGATGTTTTGAAAGGTAAAGCAGAAGAAGACAGTGGGGAGCTCCACAAATCAAGGTATAATTATGTTTTTTTTATTTGATTGAATAGTGTATTAGGTATTTATGCATGTGCACACATGCACATGTAGTTGATGATGGTGATTACCATATATTCAAGCTAACTTTGTTCTATCTGATCTATGAACTTACCTTAATTAGTTTGATTTATCAAGTTGTTTGCATGATTGAATAAGTTGGAAAAGAAACTTCTAATTTTTATGAGTTAGTAAGTTGTAGAATCCAGTCTTTTCACAAATATTTTTAAAAATAGATCTATTGTATTTGTAGGACAAGAAGTCCAAGAGTAATTTTATAATGTATATATATATCATTTCCTTTATGTCATTCTAGTAGTAGCATTAGAGTATGGTACTAGTGAGTTGTTAGAAAACCCTATTCTTTGCTTTAGTGTATTAGGGTGGGGTCAAGTTTCTTTTTGGGTTTACCATCCATAAAATGATGAAACTCTTCTTGCTAGTGCAACATCTCTAGGCCAGTGCCTTGCCAATTTCGTGGAGAAATTATACTCCTAAAATGCTCTGAATATTAGGTGAGAAGGACTCGTTGCCACTCCCCTCCCCCCTTATTCATTAGCCATCCTATCCAGCAATTCAGTTAGTGATCCGCACTCATTGCCACTCCCCTCCCCCCTTATTCATTAGCCATCCTAGCCAGCAATTCAGTCAGTGATCCCATCCATCCTATCCAGCCATCCATCGATCCCAACAAGACCAGCAACACCATCCATCCTATCTAGGAATATCAACAACCATTGAAGGGTTATCTTCCCAACTTACCTCATGATGCTATTTTTTTGGTTATCTTCTTTCCAAGCTAGGATTGTTGATGATGGGCTTACTCACCTACAAGGTGTCATCCATCATCGTCTTTACCATTTAAAAAAATGTATATACTATATATACATTATATTCCCCAGTTTCATATACAATTCAAGGTAGCATGTCTGTAGGTACTATCAATTTGGCCACCTTAGTACCAATGGATAACTCACTGTATCATTGCTCTTCATTAGATTTAGAGATTTTGATTTATGATAGGTTAGTCAATGCTACAACTAATGGAAGCAGAACAACATTGCATGCTTCTGATGATGCCTCAAGTAAAGAGAAGTGCTTGATAGGTTCAAGGTTTACTGGCTTCAGGAATGATACTTTTGACATGAATTCTATCTCTACCACAATAAATAGTAAAAGCTTGTTAGGTGGTAAAAGTGCTAGTCCTCGTTGTCTAATAGTGTAGCATGGAAAATGTATTTAGATGGTCAGGAATCAATCCTTCTCCCAGTGCATGGATAAGAAAGGGTATCTATCTGTACATCTGTTGTTTCTCAGTCCCCTCAACAGCCCTCTAATTCATTTTCTTCTATTCCTCACGAAATGATTCATTATATGAGAAATGAAGTAGTTCCTCAGAAAAATCAGCATATATATTCTCTTGTTCTTCCAAAAGGCCAAAAAATGTGTCAGCAAGTGAGTGGATCATCACCACTAGTAAGGAAGCAACACTTTGACAACCCTATGGTTCCTGGAACTTAGAAAACAAATGGAACAGGCTCCCAACTCCCAAAAGTAGTTCCTGTGTAGCTAGAAACAATGGTAATTTTAGTTCTGCATATTAAAAACAAACACAAAATACATATGCTTAAAATTCATGATTTTTTTATTTGGCCACATGCCAAAAAAAATTATTTATGTAACATTTTGCATGAGTTTCTTTTGCTAAGATCAATTAATTAAGAACTATTTAACTACATGAGCACCATCAATTATTTGGGCACATTGGGTTCTGATAGTGTCCATCCTTGTCTAACTTCCTTAGGAAAAAAAAATTGTGTTCCCAAAGTAGCAGGCTCAGGAGGCTAGTATTGATCAATTTAATATCAAGGAACATCATCCCATGGTGAATTCATCTATCTCCCAAGTCCATCTGTCACCAAGTGGAAGTAGTGTTCAAAACTCTATCTGAATGTATGGGTTCTAATAATGTTTGTTCTTCTCTAGCATCTTTAGAAAAAAAAATGTTGTGATCCCAAAGCAGGAGGCTGAGGGAGCCAGTGATGATCAAGTTAGTATCAAGGAGCAGCATCCAATAGTGGATTCATCTGTATTCGAAGTACATCTATCGTCACAAGGAAACTATGGTCAAACTTCTTCATCTACAATTAAAAGTATGGATTCTGTTAGTGTCCGTCACATGCCATCTACTTCAAGAAAATAATTTGTTTTCTTACACATAGAGGAAGTTAGTATTGATCAAATTAATATTAAAGAGAAGCATCCAATGGTGGATTCATTTATCTCTCAAGTGCATCAGTAATCACATGGAAACCTTTCAAACTTCTAACTCTTTAAGTAAGATTAATATAAGATCAGATAAGACTTAGATAATACAAACCATTCTCATACCAACAATACCGACGGTTGGAGGTTGTGGATAAAGGAAACACATCTAATGTCATTAAGAAGCTTTTAGAACTTGCACCAACAACTGCTTTGTTGTTAATCACATATTCAAGTTGGCTCTCTCTCTCTCTCATTCTAATAATGTTGATATGTTAAGTGCATGAAACACTGATTACTTGGCTACCCTAATATTAAAAGGTGTTGAATTTTGAGTCTCTGAATATTAATATATATTTATTCATCACCTCAATTTTCTTATTGTTTTAACTGTTTCTTAAGTTATCTTTTGGGACCATTTTTATGGTATACATTTTATTGTCTTTGTTATTGAATATGTTAGTGATATATTTTCTAGTTGTGAGCTAACATAGCTCACTTTTATCAAAAGGATGTAAACTTTCTTAAAGGAAAAATATTAGACTATCCTATTTATATTGTTAGTCATAAATAACTATATTTGAATTCATAGATGTGATACATGTTTTTTTATGTATGGAAGATAGAAAGCACGTGGGAGAAAAATAAATTGATGCATAGTTGATTCAAAGGAGTGATATGCTCAAAGTATACCTAGGTTCAAAGGTCCAGCTGATGGAATAGTAGTATGGGATTCCAGCCATGTCAATCATAGTATGATTACTAGTGGGTCAGCACCAATGTCAAAGGAGGTTGGGGGGACAATCATAGGAGACACTATGAACTTAAAAGGGGATCTTCACATTCAAGTGACAACAAGTAGGTTCAGATGTTTCTTTATCTCAGATTGTTCATTTGGTTGAGACAACTCAAATGGATAAAGCCCCAATTCAGAAGTTTGTTGATTATGTAAGCTCTTTTCAAACATATCTTTGTTAAATCTCATAAATTATATTGAACACGAGCCATAGTGTCTCTAAATTGGCCTCATGTTTTACAAACATTTGCAGAGAATACTAAGAAGTCATTTGGAAATAAGAAATCAAATTTTGATAATCATAATAAGAATAAGTAGTCTTTTCAATAAACGTGTTGTTGTGTTGTACTTGCAGATTGCCAGTTTTTTTGTTCTTGTTGTTGTTGCATTGGATTTTGTGAGATGGTTGGGATGGTAATATTTTTCATATCCCTTCCTAACATAATTTTACTTCAGAGCATGCGTTCTTATAATTTTATTTTGTTTGTATGTTTTATTTTTTATGTAAAAGAACAATTGAACAAGTTGATTACTTTAGTGCCCTCTTTCTGTAGGTATCTTGATGGAGTACTTGATTCCTATCCGAAAGAATGGCTACCACCTGTTAGTAATCACTTTGTTCTTGCACTTATGTTTGTTATCTCAGTTCTAGTCAGGGTAGGAAGTTGATGCCTATGAGAATGATGGGTGTGGTCAAGAAGGTCCTTAACAATCACAAGTATATAATATACTTCTTGCAGATAAAATAAGAGATGATATTTAATCATGCCAAACTATGCCCCCATCTTGAATTCATAGATAACAAATGAATTGAAGCTTCCAAGGTATGCACATTACTTCTCTTCTTTCACTTCATGGGAATTGGTAGTGTTTTTTTAATGAATGACGAGATTTTTTCCCTTGGCTTAGTCCTCAAATGGATAAAGTGATTTTAAGTTTGTTGTTTTCCAATTGTTTTCTGATTTTTATGTAATGTTTATTTCTTATTTATTCCGTTGTCCATGATACCATGTTCTAGTTTGGCATACTTTTTGGTTTGTCTGTGGACTTCTAAGTGGATGTTACTTTGTTGGGACCTTTGTCAAACATGACGCTGAGGTTCAGATGTTTTCCTTTATAACGACTATTATTGGTAATCTACCCAATGTTATAGAGAGGATATTCTTCCTAAGTTGTGAATATTAGACAGGGAAGCAGTCAAGGGGAGGGTTAAGTATGGGTTTAATGATTGTCACAATGCTTTATCTGTCATCTTAAATTCCCCAGAGACCTTTCAAATATTTTAGCATTTTTCATGCTTCAAGCGAACTCGGTGAATCAAAAATAGATCTAGTTAATAACATGCTTTGGACAGTAGCATAATTAGGACCCATAATTACAATAACCATTTGCATTGAAGAGGGTAACCAAAGTACGAGGGCACCCATGATGACTTGTAAATAAGATCAATATGCATAACTTGGATTTATATTGGTTTCTAGTGATCTTTAGT
Organism: Pseudotsuga menziesii; assembly: GCA_001517045.1. NCBI lineage: Eukaryota > Viridiplantae > Streptophyta > Pinopsida > Pinales > Pinaceae > Pseudotsuga > Pseudotsuga menziesii. The sequence goes on from LPNX011036483.1 coordinate 107,019, forward strand.
GTTATCAATTTATGGAGCCATGTTTATAATGTGTACATATATGTCTATAAGAAAGTGTAAAGCAAAATTGTATTTGCTATAATGAGTTTGCATAAGCTGGTAATTAGTTGACAATGATATGTATATGAATATGCTTCCTCTCTTTATCTGTGGAAATATTAAAGAGCTTATTTTGTTTTATTTTAATATGTTTAATTTTAGATATCTAGTTTTTGAGATTAGCAGTGTACAAGGTAGTTATTTGAGTTTAGCAGTGTTCAAGGTAGTTTTGTAATGTTTCAGTAAGTTTTAAATTTTTAGGGTTCTTTTAAATATTTTAGATTTTATGGAGTAAGTATTCTACTAAAGAGTTGGATTTTCATTAAGCTTACTAAATATTATGGATTTGATGGGATTACTATAAATGTGAATAATAGGCTTTCTTGACATGCATTTGACTTGTGTGTTCAAATTTGATTTTCATATGATTTAGGGATAAATCTTAATAATTTTGTAGGTCAATTGGGTGTAGCTTGAGTAGTTGAGAGAAAAGTTGTTATCCTCCCTGACTTGGGTTCAAATCTTATTTTCAAACATGCTTGCTCTCTCCTTGAGAAAATTGTTGACTGTTGACCTGGACTTGAGCATTAAAGATATGGTTTACCCTAGGTACCATCACCGGAATGAGGGGAAGTACCCAATGGGCTTCGTTGGGAAATATATTATGCCAAAACAAATTCCTAATAATTTTAATGTTAACAGCATGTAATTAGGGGCAAACTATTTATTAATACTTGGTCCTCCAATACCATTCATATTAATATTGTGCAGCCAAACACCTTGAGTTCACACTTACTTATATAATTGTCAAAGGTTTGTTCTATGTGGGTGAATCCATGGACCTGGGTAACACTTTTTGGCAAGTGCATCTTGCCAAAATAAAAAAAAATGTACCTCGGCTGAGGGCTTGTTAAGCCCTCGAACGAGGTATTAATACCTCGACCAAGGTTTTATAAAGCCCTCGACTGAGGTATTTTTCAGCCCTCAGTCGAGGTATTTATTAACCCTCGGTCGAGGTATAATACCTCGACCGAGGGTTAGTAAATACCTCGACCGAGGTATGGACCTTGACCGAGGTATGAACCTCGGTCGAGGTAAATACCTCGGTCGAGGTAAATACCTCGGTCGAGGTACGTTTTCAAAAAAAATTATAAAAAGGGGCCGCACGGGCCCCAAACGTCATTTTCAATCACTCGACCGAGGGACGCAGCTCGACCGAGAGACAGAACTCGACCGAGGGACAGCGGCAATCTACCCAAAGCAACCCCACCTCGTCAAAATGTCGGAGCCAAGAGGTAACCATTTAAATTGTTTTTCTCAATTTAAATGGAATTTAAATTTTTTTTTCATAAATTTATAAAATTTTGTAAATGTATATTTTTATAATTTTGTTTTGAAATTTAGTAAATGTATGTTTTTATAGTTTTGTTTTCAAATTTAGTAAATTTATATT
>LPNX011036485.1:3934-24008 GCA_001517045.1 Pseudotsuga menziesii
TGCTAATCTAATTTAACTCATCAACAGTCTATGACAGTCAACCGATAGAGCCTTAGTCACAGGAGGGGCGGGCCGGATTACCACTAGCTGAACACGGGAGAGATAACATGCCACCACCCCGTAAAACCTCATTGCCATAGATCAGTGCCGAAAGCCAATAGTTGATGCTTTCAATCCATCCAATGCAAGGTTTTCATTCATTCGATGCCGGGAATTGATGCGGCCTCCAGGTGGTGATGCACTATATTACAGGGACTACCGGTACTGCACATGCTTTCATTTTTTTTTTTTAAAACAGTCACAAGCATCGCTTAAGCGACGCTTAGCCTTAAAATCCGTTGCTTATCCGACGGTTCCGGACATCGCTCTTCCGACGCTTGTTTCATTATTCGACGCTTCTGGATGTCGCTTTTTCGACGTCTTTTCTTAATCTCCGTCGCTTATCCGATGGCCGTGTTGTTGCTTAACCGACGGCATGGATAAGATTTTCTTAAAAAAAATTCACTACTGTCTAAGAAAAGCTGTCGCTTAACCGACGCTTATTTTTTAACCGACGCTTATTTAGGTGTCGCTTAACCGACGGTTAATCAGGTGTCGGATAACCGACGACAAGTTTCCGACGCTTAAAAAAAAATCAAAGTGTCGTACATGCGACAGGGAAGTGTCGAAAATCCGACATGACAGCCGTCGGATTTTTGGTCGAAATGTAGTAGTGTATTTTTCCTTAGCTTGGCAGGAGGAGGGGTGCATTTGTCCACTGGAGCGTTCTGCATTGAGCTAGATCTTCAACAAAACTTTCATTTGATATTAGCGGGAGTAATCCTCACCATTTCAGCATTTATATACAATTTCTAGGTATGTTTTCTATTTTAAAAAAGTTTAGCTTCTTTCTTTCATTTAAAATTAATAAAAAGGTAAAACCTCGACCTCTTTCCTTAAAAAAAATTTTCTATAATTTAACCAAAAACTGACCTCTAGCTTGATCTAAAATTAACCTTCACATAACAATATTTATAACAGCTCTCTGGTCTCTCTTTGCCTTTTGTGGAAGCACTCCTGATGATGATCTCAAAATGAGATCGAAACGTCGAGCTTTAAAAGCATAAATGCAGTTTCCTCCTTACATTAACACTCACTGCATATGATGATATTTTCACATGTTTTCTATTTCCATTATTCCAATCCACCCCATCTTAATAATAATAAATCCCTCGTATTAAAACACTCATGTTGTGATTTACCTAGTTCTAGGTCACGGTCGTGTTTCATCTTCAAACCCAAGTTGGAAATATCATGAAACCTATTGTTGATGTAATTGTAACTTCGGAATGTATTCACTTGTATTTCTCATGTATTGTTACCTGATGTTTATTCTAGTTAGTATTTGAAATGTACTTGAGTCATGTCATGCCCCGATGCTCCTATCGGGAAGTTCTATAATGTAAACAAGTCATGTCAAGTCATTGTGGGTAACCCTCCTATTGGCTAAAGGTTAAAGTCCCCGTAGTTCCGGGGCACTAGGGTTATTAGACTCTCCTAGAGAGGTCGGCCCTAGTAGGGTTTAGTCAAGTCGGGAATTAGTATAAATAGAGAGTTGGCCTCTCTATTTATCACACATATCATACACACTCAATTGTAGTGCATAGTTGAGGAAGAAGAAGACATTGGGGCTAGACAGAAAGAGGTTACTGCTGTCGGGAGATCACCTTACTGTTTTGGGGGTTTACTTTTGGTGTTGATTCTATCTCTGAGGAAGTTGCGGGGTTTTCACCATTTATGGTTTCCTCGAGGATAAACACTGTGTTCATTGTCTCTTGTGTTTGATTTCTTTGCTTGTTATTCTCTCAGTTAAAGATCCTAATATAATGCTAGCTTAATGATAAAAATCTAACATTGTATCAGAGATAACCTGAGAAGAAGACACTATGCAGCTGTGGAAACTAGGGCTTCCTACTTTGTGGATCTCTCTCCACAGATTTTCAGCAAAAGAAGGTTGGAATAAATCTCCTCCTTAGGGTGCATCTTTCTATCGAAGCAGAATCCCATTCTAAGGTTTTTCAGTTTTGGACACGACACTGTTGCCGAAAATTAGGGCTTTTCACTAAAGAGGAATTTTTCAGTGAGCCTAGGCCTGGATTGATCTGCTCCCCAAATTCAAAGTTAGGGATCAAATTCAAAGCATTTGGTTATATAGAACTCCAGAAAAGCAAAACCCTAATCTGCTCCTAAACCAACACTGCAGGATTTCAGCTCCAAATCCAGATCCGACATCTTGACCTGGTAAGATCTAAATCTTTTGTATTTCCATTTGAGGTTCTCAGTTAAGATGTCTCATCATACCAAGCTTGATGAAAAGCTTGAGGGATCTGATAACTTCCGAGCCTGGAAGTATAGGATCTCCCTGGTCCTAGAAGAAAATGAGTTGGACTCCTATATCAATGAGGAGGTTCCAGTTCCAAAGGGAGATGAGGCTAAGGCCTTACATAAGAAGAAGTTGGTTATGGCAAAGAGGATTATTTCTAATTCAATCAAGGATCACCTCATACCACATGTGTCCTCCCTAAAGACACCTAAAGCTATGTTTGATGCCCTAACCAAATTGTTTGAAGGGAAGAACATAAACAGGAAGATGACTCTGAGAAACCAATTGAAGAATGTAAAGATCCAGAATGCTGAGACCATCCAATATTACTTTACAAGGGTATCTCATATCAAGGAACAACTGGAAGCAGTAGATGAAGAAGTGGAAAATGCAGAAATTGTGATGACCACCTTGAATGGTCTCCCTAGATCATGGGACTCTTTCATTCAAGGGATCTGTGCCAGAAAGAATTTAGTCAAGTTGAGTAGACTATGGTAAGAATTCTCTCAAGAATAAGCTCGGATAGCAGCTCGAGAAGAAAAGATGGGAAGTGAAGATCAAGCTCTCACAACCCACACCAAGAAAACTAGAAGGAACCATCATCACTCCAAAGGTAAGATATCACACTCTAGAAGAGATTTGTCTACTATTAGATGTTACACATGTGATGAGAAAGGTCACATATCCAAATTATTCCCTAATAAAGGGAACTTAAAGAAGAATAAGGGAAACAAGAGAAGACATCATGCTCATGCTGCAGAGGATGATGAACCTTCCACAAAGAGAATCAGACAAGAAAGTGATTCTTCAAGTGATGAAGAATATGTGCTGATCTCTGCTCTCACGAGAACTATTTCATATGGAAGCAATGATTGGTTCATAGACAGTGGTGCTTCCAAGCACATGACAGGATTCAAAGAATAATTTGTGAAGCTATCTGAACATGAGTCACCTCACAAGGTGAAACTTGGGGATGACTACCAATATCCAATAAAAGGTAGTGGTGAATCCTCCTATAAACTAGACTCTGGAAAGTCTATGAAGATGAAAAATGTATTATTTGTTCCAGGAATAAAGAAGAACCTCCTCTCCATATCTACATTGGATGCAAAAGGAATGAGGTTTGCTTTTATAGATGGCCAAGTTCTTATGTGGCCAAAGGGAAAGACTTTTGACAATGCAATAGTGATTGGGGAACAAGAAGGAGGTCTATACAAGTTGAAGGGCCAACTAGAACAAGCTTTGGTTCATGACTCAGTAGAACCAAATGAACTTTGGCATAGAAGACTAGCACATGTGCATTACAGGGCACTACCACTTGCAAGCAAAGCTGTTGAAGGTCTTCCAGAAATTCAAGCAAAACATGATGGGGTCTGCAAAGGATGTGCGAAAGGAAAGAATACAAAGAATACATTTCCAAGTAGCAAGAGCAAAGCTAAAGGAATCTTGGAAATCATCCACTCCGATGTATGCAGTCCAATGTCATCAAGTTCTCTAAGAGGGTATGTATACTATGTTTCTTTCATTGATTATTTTTCTAGGAAGACATGGATTTACTTCATGAAGAACAAAGATGAAGTATTCAGCAAGTTCAAGAAATTCAAATTATTGATCAAGAACCACACTGAAAAGAAGATCAAGACTTTTCGATCAGATAATGGGAGATAATTCACTTCAAATGAGTTCAAATAACTATGTAAAGACTCAGGGATTAAGAGGGAGTTGTCCACTCCTTATAATCCACAATAGAATGGGATTGCAGAAAGGAAGAATAGAACTATCATGGAAGCTGCAAGAGCAATGCTTCATGATCAAAATCTTCTTATGCATATTTGGGTAGAAGCAGCCAGAACAACGGTATGTACAGAACCGTACTCCACACAGAGTACTCGAGAACAAGACTCCTGAAGAAGTCTTCTCCGGCAAGAAACCAGAAGTCAACCATCTCAGACTATTCGGTTGTCCTGTGTACATACACATTCCAAAAGAGAAAAGGACAAAATTAGATCCTTCAAGAAAGAAGGGTATATTTGTGGGATACTCTGAAAGCTCGAAGGCTTACAGAATATACTTCCCAGGGTTCAAGAAGATTGACATCGGCAGGGATGTAATATTTGACGAAGATTCAGCCTACATTAAATCCAAAAAGAGACCTGCTAAAGAACCTGAAGAAGCAGAAGCACCCAAAATTCATGATACAACCATGAACGAAGAAACTCAAGAAGAAGATCGAGAATTTGAAGAACCACAAAGACCTATAGATCCACCTCAGGAGAAGAATCCTCGCAAGAGGAAACCTACTTGGGTACAAGAAATTATCTAAGTTGCGGAAAGATATGGGGCTCCAGAAGAGAATCACAGAGAAAGAAAGAGGACCAGATCCTACTCTGGGTATGTATCATTACTATGTGATTTCATCGATAAAGAACCTTCCAATTATGAAGAAGCAGTAGAACGGAAAGAATGGAAGGATGCTATGATCGAAGAGTATCAATTGATCATGAAGAATGATGTTTGGGATGTTGTCCCAAGACCAGAAGGGAATTCAGTTGTAACTTCCAAATGGATCTACAAGATTAAGCATGCTGCAGACGGTAGCATAGAGAAATATAAAGCAATATTTGTTTCCCGTGGTTTCTCCCAGAAAAAAGGAATAGACTATGAAGAAACCTTTGCACCTGTAGATAGATACACTTCCATCAGATCGGTACTTGCTCTGGCTGCAGTGATGAAATGGAAGATACACCAAATGGATGTCAAGATTGCTTTCTTGAATGGTGTAGTGGAAGAAGAAGTGTATGTGGTGCAACCACTCGGTTGTGAGACACATGACAGAGAGTCTCATGTGTGTAGATTGAAGAAATCCCTATACGACTTGAAACAGGCACCCAGGACATGGTACGGTAGAATTGATAGCTTCCTATCCAATTTCGGCTTTACCAAGAGTAAAGCAGATTCCAACCTTTACTACAAGGTTGAGGATGGCAACCCAGTGATGCTCCTACTATATGTAGATGATCTGTTTGTAACAGGTATGGATCGGTTGATTGCGGATACGAAGAGGAAGCTTGCTGCCGAGTTCGAAATGAAGGACTTGCGTATGATGCATTATTTTCTAGGCATGGAGGTGTGGCAGAATACGGATGGAATCTTCCTTAGACAAGGGAAGTATGCAGTAGAGATCCTGAAGAGATTTGGGATTATGGACTACAATGCATTAACCACACCTATGGCATCGAACCTAAAGCTATTGAGTGATGCTTCATCAGAGTCAGTTGATGCCACGATGTATCGTCAAATGATAGGGTACTTGATGTACCTGACGAACACGTGACCAAATATTTTCTTTGCTGTGAACACCTTGAACCAATTCTTGACAAATTCGAGACATGTTCACTTGATTGTTGCAAAGAATATTCTGAGGTACTTGAAGGGTACGGTTGATTATGGGCTCAAGTATAAGACTGATCAAAGGATTAACCTGGACGGTTATGTTGATTCATATTGGGCAAGCAATGCCATCGATAGGAAGAGCACTTCAAGGTGTTGCTTCAGTATGGAATCAGGTGTGATCTCTTGGTTTAGCAAGAAGCAATCATGTGTGGCACTGAGTACAGCTGAAGCAGAATATGTCGCAGCCTGTTCAACTAGTTGTGAGGTAGTATGGCTAAGGAAGCTACTATCTAATTTATTTGATCTCTAGTTAGATGCTACTTGTATATACTCTAACAACCAGAGTTGTGTGAAGTTGTCGAAGAACCTGGTGTTCCATGACAAGTCAAAGCACATCGAGATCAAGTATCACTATATCAGGGATATGGTGCAGAGAGGAGCAGTGAAGCTCTAGTATGTTGCGACGGAAAAACAGATAGCTGATGTGTTAACTAAGCCATTGGCTAAGGTGAAGTTTGAGTACTTCAGGGAGAATCTTGGTGTTCTCCAGATCGAGATTCCTCCGAAGAGGAAGTGATGTGTCTGTGCTGAGCCTTTCTGACATGGTGAGAGGATTGGTTCCTTCCATGGTCAGATGTAAGTGCTATGCATTTTCGACATGGTGAGAGGATTGGTTCCTTCCATGGTCAGATGTAAGTGTTGTGCTTTTCTGACATGGTGAGAGGATTGGTTCCTTCCATGGTCAGATATAAGTGTTGTGTCTTTCTGACATGGTGAGAGGATTGGTTCTTTCCATGGTCGAATGTAAGAGTTGTTACATGGTGAGAGGATCGGTTCCTTCCATTGTCAGATGTATGTGATGATCCCACATCCAGCATGAAAAATGGTTGGCTCTATGAAGACACATCTAGTATGAAAAAGGACTAGCTCTGTGTAGATCCCACATCCAGCATGAAAAAGGGATAGCTCTGTGAAGACACATCTAGTATGAAAAAGGACTAGCTCTGTGTAAATCCCACATCTAGTATGAAAAAGGAATAGCTTTGTGAAGACTCATCTAGTATGAAAAAGGACTAGCTTTGGGTAGATCCCACATCTAGTATGAAAAAGGACTAGCTTTGTGAAGACTCATCTAGTATGAAAAAGGACTATCTCTGTGTAGATCCCGCATCTAGTATGAAAAAGGACTAGCTCTGTGAAGACTCATCTATTATGAAAAATGACTAGCTCTGGGTAGATCTCACATCTAGTATGAAAAAGGACTAGCTCTGTGAAGACTCATCTAGTATGAAAAAGGAATAGCTCTGTGTGATTATACATCCAATATGAAAAAGGACTGGCTCTGTAGATGTACATCCAGCATGAAAAAGGGTTGGCTCTGTAGAACTTCTTGTGACGAGAAGAATCAAGAGATAGCACCCGTGATGATTCAGTGATGATCCAGATCTAGTAATGATGTCAAGTGATGATCCAGATCGAGTCATGATCTAGATCCAGTGATGATGTCCAGTCATGATCCAGATCCAGTGATGATGTTCGGTCATGATCCAGATCAAGTGATGATCCAGATCTGAAGATGAAGATGACTTGAAGAAGAAGATAACCTGAAGATGAAGATGACTTGAGGATAAAGATGACGAGGACTCAATGATGATCCAGATGATACAGAGAATAAGAATTGTGCTAAAAATTGTGTCAAAAGAATACCTTCCTAGTTAAGAGGGAGTGTTGATGTAATTGTAACTTCGGAATGTATTCACTTGTATTTCTCATGTATTGTTACCCGATGTTTATTCCGGGATGTATTTGTAATGTACTTGAGTCATGTCATGCCCCAATGTTCCTATCGGGAAGTTCTATAATGTAAACAAGTAATGTCAAGTCATTGTGGGTAACCCTCCTATTGGCTAAGGGTTAAAGTCCCCGCAGTTTTGGGGCACTAGGGTTATTAGACTCTCCTAGAGAGTTCAGCCCTAGTAGAGTTTAGTCAAGTCGGGAATTAGTATAAATAGAGAGTTGGCCTCTCTATTTATCACACATCTCATACAAACTCAAGTGTAGCACATAGTTGAGGAAGGAGAAGACACTGGGGCTAGACAAAAAGAGGTTACTGTTGTCGGGAGATCACCTTACTGTTTTGGGGGTTTACTTTTGGTGTTGATTCTATCTCTAAGGAAGTTGCAGGGTTTTCACCATTTATGGTTTCCCTGAGGATAAACACTGTGTTCATTGTCTCTTGTGTTTGATTGTTGTGCTTGTTATTCTCTTAGTTAAAGATCCTAATATAATGCTAGTTTAATGATAAAAATCTAACACCTATAAGGAGCATATTTCAACTTGATTGGACTCCATTTTCCCATCTAAAGTATTGGCCCTCCTTAGAGAAATTTTTCCTCCTTGGGTAAATCATCATTTCAGCTTAGATATCAAAGTGGGTATTGCGAGAATCGCCATTAAATGATATATCTAATATCTAACAATTATTTCTAGTACCTATATTGTTTCAATTTTGTCATTTACCCTTAGATTTGATTTTTCATAGATAAACCCTAGGGAAAATTGGGGGTTTTGCACATGCACATTTTATCTCTTGGAACTTGTTCCAATCTCTAATTAACCATAATGAATAAGATATTCCATCAAGATACATTTTCCATTCAACTTAGCTTATCCATTTTTTAGGTTATCTTGGTTATAGGGATGCCCCCTAGGCTTAGCTTTCCACTTGGTCTAAAGTGTTGGTATCATTGACCGATGTGACAACTCTTTCAGAGGACTTGGGTATCGTAGGTTACAACTTTGGTCACCTTCCCTCTACCATCATGAATAAGATCAACTTAAGGGGAAAATACAATATTTGCAAAAACAAGTCCAAGGAGATCATCATGCCCCAACTAACCCTAGAGTGATGAAAAGTACCTCAACGTCCCCCTTGGTTTAGATTGAAGCTTAATCAAAAGGATGATGTCATAGGGTAGTTTTGGCTAGAGAGTGTCTAAACAACTGCAGATAAAGGTCTAAGTGGTGTGTGAGAGAGGCGACGGACAAGGGATGGATTCCTTAGATGAAACATAGACCCTCAAGGTAGAAAACATGGTGGTTATGTGACCCAATGACCCACCCTTGGAAGCCTCAGACACCAACCCCAATGCTAAAATCCCCATAAAAGGAAGCTACAAAAGCCACTAAACCATAGCACTTCCAAGAGTAAATTCAAGAAGCCCAGTCATAGCCAACCATACACAAACAGCCCCACACTTGGCCTTTTGAAAAAATTTAACCCTCTTCTATGAAACGACCTACTAGAATGTTGTAAACTGTAGAAGCATAATAGGTGGCAATAATATAAATTTCCTTTTAAATCTAAAACATTGTCCTTCACTCTCTTCCAAAAAATTAAGTTGTTGTCAGCCAAAATTCAAATATCAAGAAGGATCCTATACAAGCTAAGGGACCCCTCATTTGTGTTCTTTAGAAGCAACCCAAAAACTTTATGAGTTTTGTGGAACAAAGTCTGATTAAGCTTACAAATGGCATGATTAACCAGGCTGCAACAAGAGAATTTTATATGGAAAAACTTTGTCCATTTAGAATAGAAAGACCAAACCATGCTCGCTAATAAAAACAAGCTACTCTAAGCTCATAAAAATAAGTATTTTTTGTAAGCTAGAATATATTTAAACTAGAAAATAAGATACAAAGAATTAGTATGTTGATTTGCCACAGGGTAAACCAGACCAGCTATACAACAGAATATTGTCATTTTTAACCAAAAGAGTTCTATTTCCCTTGATACCATTGTTTCCTAAGCTAAGAGTAAACCACTTATAACTAAGGATGTCTAGATAAAAGCTAGTAAAACTTAGAATAAAAAATGGGGAATCAATAAAGAAGAAATTAAGCAACTTGATCGTCGTTCGAAATTCAAATCATAGGAACCTATTGACCATGGACTAGAGCATGAGATGTTGAAGTGAATACGAGTCCATTGGTAGCCTTAACAATAACATTGAGCTTAGCATCCATTTTCCGCATTTGGGCCTAAATTTCATCAATCTGAAGTAGCAACTCATTGTGTTCCTCCTTCCTATCCATGACGACCTTCCCAATAGTGATTGTATTTGCTAGTACCAAGCAACAATCTTAAAATACTTGGTGTCTTTGGTGTGGGAGGTACCTATGTCAAGGACCAAGGGACTCACATCATGTTCAATATCCTCATTCGAAATAAAACCTTGTTCTATTTTCACCCAACCCTTATCCCAAGAGATTTCATGTTGAATGTCAGTTGGGATTTGCCGCCAGTAAGTCAACACAGATATTATTGCCTCCTGCATGACCTTGGGTTGAATGCTCTCTCCCATTCCTTTCAAACCACAATGACCACACCCTTTTACCTGCCATTGGTAAAAAAATATAGAAAACTTCCTCTCTGAAGATTATGATTTCTTTGAGGGTGGTTGGTTGTGAGCTCATTGTTCCACTTGATAGTCTTCCTCAAAAGCTCCTCAACAAGGAGGATGACCCAAATTGTTGTAAGATATGTAACCAATTTGTGCTAAAGTTGACTCTTGACTGCAAGAGAACCAAGCTTAGCTCATCTTAGAATTAGATGGATTTGGATTTATGTGGTTGGTGCAGCTAGAAGGAATGAGAGAGGAAAAGGAAGCAAGCTTACTGTAGATCAGTGATAGACCATTGGGTGATGAAGGCATAAACACTATGCTCATTGAAGGAAATTGAATTGCATATCAGACTTAAAGGGAAACTGAATTGCATATCAAACTTAAACCTTATACGATGGTAAATGGAAGACTGGGGAATATAACAGAAGGAAGAATGTCCATCAAATAGAGATACTCTCTACAAAATGGATTAGGCACTTGAACAAAACTCACATATCAAACTTAAAATAGTAACAAATATAAAATAGTGTATTAATTATAGTTTATTAATTACTAAGTGAAAGGGTATAACCCTTCACTATACATGCTCAAGCCTATAAAGGTGAGCCTTATTGTAAAATCTTATCATCTTATCTATTAACCATATTTATTATTACTTACCAACATGTGGGATTCAGATTACCTGTGAGCATTTTAGAGAACTTACATGCGTTAAAGAAGCCTTTTACTCTTAAACCTTGGGTTGAATGCTCTCTCCCATTCCTTTCAAGCCACAACGACCACACCCTTTACCTGCCATTGGGAAAAAAACTAGAAAGCTTCCTCTCTGAATATTATGATTTCTTTGAGGGTGGTTGGTTGTGAGCTCGTCGTTCCACTTGATAGACTTCCTCGGAAGCTACTCAACAAGGAGTATGACCCAACTTGTTGTAAGCTATGTAACCAATTTGTGCTAAAGCCGACTCTGGATTGCAAGAGATCCAAGCTTAGCGCATATTAGAATTAGATGGATTTGGATTTCTGTGGTTGGTGCAGTTAGAAGAAATGAGAGAGGAAAAAGAAGCAAGCTTACTGTAGATAGTGATAGACCATTGGCTGAAGAAGTCATAAACACATTTCTTATTGAAGGAAATTGAATTGCATATCAAACTTAAAAGGAAATTGATTTGCATATCAGACTTAAACCTTATATGATGGTAAATGAAAGAATGGGGAATATAACAGAAGGAAGAATGTCCATCGAACAGGGATACTCTCTGCAAAATCGATTAGAATGGCACTTGAACAAAACTCAAAACTCACATATAACATGTAGTTACATCAAATTCTTTGCTGATTATGAAACTATTATCCATGAACAGTCATTGATCCTCAATGTCTGCAATTTATTTAAGTAAGATGATAAAATAAATGGAAGATAAAGGAGTATAACCTTATGATAAAACAACTCTCAGTAATCTTCAATGGCAGGAATAAGTGTGTAACACCCCGGTTTTGACCATGTTTTCATTAAAAATGTATATGATGTATGTATTGTAATTAATCATGGTGTGGAGGTAAAGGAAAAATCCCCACCATCGATTTAACGTTTTGTGTTTCGACGATTAAAATCATTGTCGATGGTATATCATGTTATCGGCGCATTATAATTTTTTGCATCATGTAAATATGCATTTTAATTAAAATACCCACAACCAACTATGTCTATGCAACATTAAAAGAGATGGGGGCATGATTTCCTAAGGATAAGGAGGGAGAAATATTTAACCTTTGGGGCGATGGGGAAAAGCCAAATGTCAAAGGGAGAACCCATGAAACAGTCAACTACCTTTATTGTCTCATTCACACAATCATTTAATTCTGCCAGAAATTGGTTAAAGTAGTTATTGCATGGGGATGGGAAGAGTATGGGCAAGAAATTCGAATTGGGAGAAAACCCATTTTTTGGGAAAAAGGTTTTTTACTGATGGGGCAAGAAAACACCCAAAATTCATGCCCCTTTGGTCATACACCCACGTTTTCTATTTTTCCTCACCATTCTCCTTCACGTGGGCTTCCTTCATGCAGTTGAAGATTCATGTGTGTTCATCCTTCACGTTTGGAGTCATTTTCCTCATTTTTCCATGCCCAGAAATTCGTTTTGGTATTGTTCAGTAAGTGGGCAAGGAAGATTTACATTTTTCTTGCATTTTTCATGGATTCTTCAATGGATGGGAACCATTTTTACCTTGTTGAGTGGCCAAGAAGCTAGATTCACATTTTTGGGTTTTATAGCAGTAGTTTTGGCTCCCGTATTGCCATAGTCGCCTTAAAAAATCAGAATTATGATTTGGGTTTTTGCAGAGGTCGATTTTGGCTCTATGGTGTCATTAAACGATTGTTGAGATCGTATTTCTCTACTTGGTGTTTTTTCTCCATCTGTAAATCCGCTTTTGGGTTTCTCAACATTTTTCTAAATACCAGCAATTGGTATTTTGTTGTATGTGCACCCTTTCCTTGGTATGAATTGTTATGATCCTTGATTTGGTCTAAATCCAGTTAGGAGTGGAAGAGGTAAATTGCTTGATAAACCTAGTGCATGAGGAGCCTCATTGAGAGATCTTGAGGGCTGATTATTCCTTACTGCACATCCTGAATAGCACTGGAAGGGAATGCATAGCCTGAGGGACTGTACAACAGAGAAGGGGATGATTCCTTGTGTTGGGTGTGTACATGTTGGGAAAGCCAAGTAAGATCTTGTGTAGGTGTCCATAGCTCTATGGTTGAGCTCACTAGCTTAGCAAACAAGCATTTCCATCCCCTTGGCAGTCTGATAAACCCAAGCATAGCTTTGGCTTGACTGAGTTTTGACATATCTTTGGCTATGTGTGAGCATGCTTAGTTTTCTTTTCCTTGAGGAATCATGCCCAGCTTGGGGGTGGCAATGATGCTGAGAGATTGATGAGCACACTAGCCTATGGTTGAGTGGAACGTTGCAGCGGCATAGCTGGTTGCGGGAAGCTTCATTCAAAGATCAGTATTCTCATGTAATCACCCATGCAATTGTATTGTTTATATGAATTATGATGAACATGCTCCTTATGTCGAATGTATGTTTGCTTTCGCTATAATGTTAATTAATGATGTTAAACAATGCATAATTGCATCTTTTGCTTCAATGTAATTTTATGTTTACGTTTATGGGGCTAGTTGCCTCGGTAGATAGTATTACGGTAGTGTCATCTTCGTCGGTCGGAGGGTTGGGGGCGTTACAATGTGGTATCATAACCTCATGATTGCAATATTGGGCCTCTATGGGCCAAGGAAATCAATTAACAGAGGCAGAATTAACCCCTGTTGAGCACAGACTAACAGGGAGAATTTCAAAAAATCCTAAGTATGGAAAATATTGGATGACTTAGTTGAGTCCATCCGATACGTCGGATGACTTAGTTGAGTCCATCCGATACGTCGGATGACTTAGCCAAGTCTATCCAACAAATAAACCAAAGCAGAGAGAAAATTTTCAAAAATTTTCTAAGTTTGAATATTTCACTCATCGGCTCGAAGCGGTGAGTTTTGCCGATGGTCTCAGCTGGGTGGAACCGATGGTCTCGGCTGGTTTGAACTGATACATCGGCTAACAACCCAAAACCTAGCTGACAAGGAAAACGGAAAGAAAAATTTTCAAGGTTTTTCTGTGTCAAAATAATCAAAAGATGTTTGTTGAAGCAGAGCCGAGGTGTCAGCAAGGCTCACCAAAAGGGAGCCGACACGGCGGCAAAAAGAGGAGAAGAAAAATTCAAAAAAATTTCTAAGTATAGGAAATCTTGGGAAAAGTTTTTCGATGTCGCTCGGGAGAAGCTCTGCGAGGCATCTCGGAAGAAGTTTTTCGATGCGCATCAGAAGAGAAAATAAGATCGACCCGATAAGGCATTGGAAGAGAAAAGATGATCAGTTTGATAAGGCGTAGAAAGAGAAAAGAAGATCGATCCACCGAAGCGTCAGAAGGGGAATGAAGATCGATTTGCTGAAGCATCGGAAGGGAAATGAAGATCGATCCACCGAAGCGTCAGAAGAGAAATGAAGACTCACCCGACATGTCGGAAGAGTTGTCAATAGTGACTCGATGAAGCGGATGACTCATCGAAAGGGATTTGATTGGATGAGTTGTCTAAAGTTCATCCGACACATCGAGTGAGAAACCTGAATTGTTTTCAATTGGATTGAAAATTTGATTTTTTAGTGGGATTTTATGCACCAGATTGCGCGAAAAGAAAATTATGTGTTTTGACAAAGTTGTCAATTTAGTATTTTCCAAATGTAGGTAAGTAATTATGAACTCGTGATATTTTTATGCAGCTAATAGTTGTGTTTATTAACGCATTTTGCAGAATTATAGTCACCTTCAAAGGCAACATTCTGCATAGAGCAGTTTCAAAAATTCGTTCTTGGTTGGGCCAAGATGAGAATCGACGACATGAATGATGCACAGGACCCCTATGAGTTCGAGGAAGATGCTATGGGATAAAATGTCAGAGTTGGAAATGACAAGACAAATTCCAATGGGAGGAGAAATCAAAAGACTCCCCCAGATATTGCAACCACCATGAGGAGCCTAAGGGTGGAGTTGCAAAGTTGCAGAGAAGACAATGAAAGGATGCTTAAGGCTCAAGAAGATCAAAATCAGATAAATGCAGCTATACTACAGATTTTGACAGACATCCAGGGACAAATAAACTTTGGGAATCAGATAGCTAATCGAAAAAGAAGCAGGAGTAGTGCCAGAGGAGATTTCCATAAAAGGCCCCATGTCTCCATGAGGGCTTTCAGGGACAGAAGAAATACTCCATAATGGCCTACCAACAAGTCATCTGATTCTGAAAAACTCAGTGGGGATTCAAACTCTCCATCTCGCAGGAATAAGAGGAGGATACGTTACAAGAATGATTCGTGAGATGAATTCAAAAAGGCAAGGCCTCCTACTTTTAATGGTGAGGTCAACACTGGTCAAAAAGTTGAGGCTTGGCTTCTTGAGATGAGAAAGTATTTCCAAGTTCAGGACTACTTTGTAAATATGAAAGCAATGGTAGCTATATTCAATTTAATTGGAAGAGCATCCATATGGTGGGAACACCACAGACAAGTAAAGAAGGTTAATGAAAGAAGAATTGTGTGGAAACAATTCAAGAAATACTTCAAGCAGAAGTACCTCTCTAACAAGTACTATGATGACAAGAATAAGGAGTTCCATGAGCTGAGATTGGGACAACAGGCCATGGAAGAGTATGCAAATAAGTTCTTGGAACTATTTGTTGGTGAAATTGTCATTGATGCCAACATGGTCTTGCATTGAGAATAGAGAGGAGAAAGTAGAGGAGGATATGTGAGACTACATGCTACAACTAGAGAGCAACCATGATAACTTTTATTAAATATTGATTCAATATCAAAGTGGGTTAGCTGCACTATTTGATTGTGGTATAATAAGTTTAAAGTATTTCTGTGGTTTCAAGAAGTTGTGCATTCATGTGTTAAAATAAACATCATAGGTTAGTCAGGGATATACCAAAAGGGTAGATATCCTTCTAGCAATGATCTGTATTGTATGCCTGAACATGTTTGTGGCAACTACACATTGTGGTCAAAGATAGCCTTCTGAAATTTGCACAATAAGAAGCTAATATATTCCAACAATTGGAAAAGATGCCAGTGGACAGGGAATTGCGATCTAGTAAGAGGCAGAGATTTGAGCAGATAAGGACTGTTGATGTTTCTATTCGGCTCCAAGGTCGGCTGCAAATAAAAATCTACAAGTCGGCTTCAGTTTAAATTAAGGTGTCGGCCAAATGAAGATATAAGAGGTCGTCCCAATAAAAAATAGAAGTCGGCTAATTAAAATATTTTTTATATGGCAGGTTGGCTCCTTAATTTGTGGGAAAACCTCTATAAATAACGAGTCACTCATTTCATCTTGTATGTGTGAAAATTTCGGGGAAATAGCTCTGCGATTTTTTACTCAATCTCGTGGAAGTAGTAAGGAAATTTCAGGTGGAGTATTCTCTGAGGCAGCCGCAGATTAGAAAGGAGCAATTCGTGGCAGCAGAGAGGGATCATCTTTTATTGGTCCCATCTTAAGTGAGATGCAAATTTCTGGCAGCAGAAGAAAGGAACAGACCCGTTTTTTTTTTTTTGAAAAGGATCCAAGTTTCGGTGACCTTCTTGACTGACTTTTGATGGCAGACTAGACTCTCTCTCATTAGTCTAACAGCAGCAGTTGAACCAATTTTTCTTAGTAGACAGTATGAAGTTGAGTTTTAATTGACTGAAGTTCGTGAGGTTAACTTGCAGCAGCAGCAGAACAACCCTCTTTTCAAGGTTGTTACAGTCTGAGTTTTGTGTGGACTGAGGCATCCGAATTTTCAACAACAGTCATGAACTGAAGCAGTGAAAGAAAGATGATGTGGCATACCTACAGCAGATATTTATGAAGAGATCTGAAGGATATTACTAATGTTTTACCAGTTTTTTGTTTGTGTGGCAGTTGTATATGCCCTCTCCTTCTTTGCAATAATTTCAACAGAACCATGTACGAGTATAGATTCCTGTGAATATCATCTTTGTTGGAATGATTGTTACGAGAAATTTCAGGTGTGAACAGTAAATGCAATGATTAAGATGAAGACAGTTTTACCTCTATAGGTTGCACAGCAAACTTGGAAGTATGGTAATGCTAATGAAGCTTCAAAGTTTATAGGTAAAATTCACTGTGAGCATCCCAACGATTCCTTGTATTCTTTCACAGGAAATGTTATAATAGGAAAAGAGACTTATCCAATATCTGTTGAAAATGTTTTGCTAAGAGTGTGAACAGTAAAGAAGTAATGACATTTATCTTATGATGCAATGATTAAGATGAAGTGAACTAGCGACATCATGATTAAACAGTGTTTGGAAGCAGTCTGAATTTGGTGCAGCACTAGCAATAAACAGGGTTTACTCAGACACGTAGATTGATGGATGTGAAGAGAATTCATAACTGTTTCAGATCTGAGTTTTAGAATGGAATTTTTCTAGTGAATATTATGCAGCAGATTGTGACCATATTCGGACTGATATTCCTGTAGCAGCATATTCCCTATATCTCTAAACAATAAGCTAGCTAACTTAGCACTTAGTTTACTGATAACTTACTGCAGCAGGTGTAGTGGTTCCATAAGTAGCATGAATAATGATCTCTTATATGTGACAGCAAATAGCAAGAGATAGATTGTTGTACTGGTCTAATGGTACAATTTTTGAAAAAGGGGGAGCTAGATCAAAGACTGGAAGGGCACAAAGAAGGATGCATTCAAATGACCAATGATTGAGCCAGATCTGTGGTTAAAGCCACCACATAAGTAGTTTATTGGGTGTTGTCTAAAGATCTTCTCCACGCAGAAATTAAGAAAACCCAGGTGTGAGTCGTGAAACAAGTGCAGAATCTATAAATAGAACTTAAGAACAAAACAGGAGAAATACCTGCAATCAGATTTAGACAGAGTATCTCAGTAGACAGAGGAATTGATCCATTGATGTAAGGTACTAAGAGGTAAATGTTTTGGACATGCTTGAAGTGACAAGAAGACCACAAAACCAAGCGTAGTCAAAGGGGGATATTAGCTCAACCTATATGACAGAGGGACACCAGCAAATGAAGAAGTCTACATGAAAGGAGCAAATACCTCAGCATGACCTCCAGAAGTGTTATACACAGGCTTGATGAATCAATATTGACAGCTGCATTGATGAGTATGTTATTGACTTGATAACTCAGCAGTATATTGAGGAGCTGTGATTGATGATTGATGTGCACAGATATTTCAGCAGAGATTAAGACTATGACCAGCAGTAGTGATGATGAGCAGATGAACAAGAGAATTGATGAGGCAGTGAAGAGGATGAGCAGCAGAGGTTAAATGAGCATCAGTGAGCAAATGAACAAGAAATTGATGGGCAGCTGACCAGCAACAACAGAGATGAGCAGTCCTTGATAACTTGGCAATATTGAAGAACAGGTGGGTTGCAGCAGCAGTATTGACCAGTAGTAGATTGAAGAGACAAGTGATGAAGTAATGTAACAGTGAGCTTTAAAGTAAATGCAAGCTTGACTTGCATTTGAGGTTAGGATACCTCAAACCCTTCTTAGCAGGGTCTAAGAAAACCAGGCAGGGTCTTGGATCCAGAGTAGGTGCTCTATGTATCAGTAGGTGCTGATTTTTCCTAACGGTTGTAGCCGGACCAAAAATAATACAAAAAGATTACAAAATTATATTGTGTTGTGTTCTTGTGTGTTATGGTTCTTTATGAATGAAATGCTTATGCTATGTGAATGATGTTTATGAAATGATTATGGTAGAGTAATGGATTGATGAATTGGTAGCTAACCGTGATAAGCGAAGAAAGGTTTAAAATTTGGCTTCACACTGATTCACCCCCCCTCTCAGTGTCAACAATTGGTATCAGATCCAGCCTTCGTCACAAGCCTAGCAAGCTTGAAGGAGATCCTTAGACAATGGAGGGAAAGAAAGGGTCATTAAGCAATGACGTGCCTATACTGGATATTGCAGATTATTTCAATTGGAGGAGAAAAATAAAGGCTTATCTGAAGAAGTTTGGAGTTTGGGAAATTGTCATCAATCCACCCGCTCCATCAAACAAGAAAGGAAAATCAGCTGCACAGAAGGAAGCGAAGAAGGACAACACTACAACCTTGAAGTTCCTCATGAATGGACTTCCCAGTTCAGTGAAGGAAAGTGTAGGAGATTACACTTCGGCAAAAGACCTATGGTTCAAGCTAGAGAGTGAGTATCAGAAGGCAAGACCAGAACCCGAGAAGACAGATCAGAAATCAGAAGACAAGCCCCCAAAAGAGCTAAATCAAGAAGAAGATAAACAAGAAGAGGACTCCAGTAAAGGTATGAACTCTTGTGATTATGATAGCTTGCGTGATGAAATTGAGAAGGTTCTTGCAGATGATGATGAAGCATTGTTGAAAGCTAAACAAAGAATTATAAACTATGTATGCAACATAGATCTCAGAGCAGATTGGTTCTTGAACAAAGTTGATCTTAATCAGTCTGATTACAAGATGTTTAGAACGACAACCTTTGATTATATGGATAATCTCCAAAAGCATAATGTTGAACTAAAGGAGTTGCTTAAGAAACTTAAGCATGAAGGAGTATGTTGGCTGAAATTGCTGAAGGAAAAGGAGGTAGAAAAGGAATAGCTAAAGATTTATTTGATTGATCTAACCCTAGAACAAAAGAACCATGAAAAGGATTCAAAAATACTTGAAGAAGCAAGAGAGGTAAATCATGACTTGAAGACTCAGCTGGAGGAAGCCAAGAGGACAGAAGAAATCTTGAAGAGACAGCTAGAAGAAAAGGAGGAAACAGTCCAGAAGCTGGAAATGCAGGTAGTTGGTCTCAGGAAGAAAGGTAAGAAAAATGAAGCCTTGGTCAAGCTCCAGGACAGTTCAATTGTCCTAGATAAGATCTTAGATTGCCAAAGATCTCCCCTCGACAAAACTGGTCTTAGTTACAAGAAGAACAAAGAAAAACTTGAAGATGACACTTGGTCTCTAAAGACTCCAGAAGCAGGTCCATCAACGTCCAAAGCTGCCCCCCAGGCACTTGCACCTGACAACAGGGATTTTGGAAGTTCAAAGGTGAAACAAGGAGTTAGGTCTGTTCATCAAAGCAACTTCATAAATGAAACAACTACAAGACCCAGGTATGAAAATGGCTTCAATGGTTATTGTTATTCTTGTTCTAATTTTGGTCATAAGGCTATAACACATATTTCATTAAATTTGGAAATATTCTATTACAAGGACTTCATCCACATTGATTTTTTTTGGAAATCTCTAAATACAAATTCTATTAAATCT
>LPNX011036502.1:0-10831 GCA_001517045.1 Pseudotsuga menziesii
GATTATGCATGTCATGTGACTTCACTTCTATTAGCTGTAAATGTTTCTTTGTAGACTATGCCTTCTCTTCATGAGAAGCCTCATGCTACGAATCTTGCTTGGTATCCCACTATGTTTCCATCTACTGCATGATAGAACTATGAAATTCTCTTCAGGTCTCGATACTACGCCCAAACATCATTCTTCTTGAACTGAGCTTCCCTTTCTTCTTGGTGGCTGGAAGGTTCTGCATCAATGATGTCACTGCACTCATCATATTATTCTTTGTCTTTGAACTGTCGTCACTTGTTCTTAGGAACAAGTCTTCATTCTTCTTTGCTTGTAGGTGATTATGTATGTGATATTTCCTACAAGTCAAATGCAATTGTATGGTTAGAAAAATTTCATAAGGAATATTTATACTGGCAAACACTTATGCATAAATATATGATCATGCAACTACTTTAGCCAATACAACATTCATCCATATCTCATTGAAACTTTCTAGATGCCTTCCATCTCTACCAGGACAACATTGAGATTGTGCACTAATCCAATATGTCAGCAAAGAGGTTTCATTCTAGATAAGTAGCAATGGAGAATTTGTATAGCCCCATGAGCTACTTACCCATCACATGCATATTAGTAGTATTCTGTCATTAATGCAAACATCCTATCATGCATAATACAATAACTGAATATAAACAAATGCATAACAAAATAATATAATGAAATGACAATTGAATACTTATCTTTATTTGTTTCGAGGGTAGACTCCTTCTTGAGACTTCAGCTTCATCGTCTTCTTCATTCATAATAGCATCATTTCTTATCCAAAAGATAAGGTGGATAAGAAGTTCTTCAAGAGTTGAGTTCTTTATATTCCTCATTGATTGAGGGATCTTCTTTTGGATGGCGATATCTTGATCTTCAATTGCACCCCTCTTCTCCTCTCTTCTTTTACCGCTTCAAGTTGTTCTTGATTTGAGAGACTCTTATGACTACATGGTCTCTGCATTCTAGATCTTCACATTCTTCAACTGGATTCTTTAGGTAATATTCTGATTTTTGTTCTTCCCTTCAAATAGCTTGAAATTCCATTCTGCAACCCCATTCTGTTGTGGATTATAAGGAGTTGACAACTCCCTCTTAATCCCTACTTCTTTGCATAGCTCTTTGAATTCATTCGAAGTGAATTCTCCACCATTATCTGATCAAATGGTATTGATCTTCTTTTCAGTATGGTTCTTGATCAAGGCTTTGTTTTTCATAAAGTAAATCCTTGTCTTTCTAGAAAAATCATCAATAAAAGAAACATAGTATGCATACCCGCTTAGTGAGTTTGATGACATTAGACCGCATACATCGGAGTGGATGATTTCTAGAGCGCCTTTGGCTTTACTTTTGCTGCTAGGAAATGTCTTCTTTGTATTCTTCCCTTTCGCACATCCTTTGCAAAATCCATCATGCTTTGTTTGGAATGCAATAGGTAGTGCTCTGTAGTGCACATGTACAAGCCTTCTATGCCAAAGCTCATTTGGCTCTACCGTATCATGGATCAAGGCTTGTTCTGGATGACCCTTCAATTTGTACAAGCCTCCTTCTTGTTCTCCAATTATTACTGCATCATCAATTTTCTTTCCTTTTGGCCACATGATGACTTGACCATCGATGAATGCAACCCACATTCCTTTTGCATCCAAGGCTGAAATGGATAGAAGATTCTTATTAGGTCCTGGAACAAACAATACTTCTTTCATTGTTAGAGACTTACCAGAGTCTAGCTTGTATGAATATTCCCCACTACCTTTTATTGGATATTGGTATTCATCTCCTAGTTTCACCTTGTGAGGTGATTCATGTTTGACAGTCTTACAAAGGATTCCTTGAATCCCGTCATATGTTTGGAAGCCCCACTGTTTATAAGCAAATCATCATTTCCATGAGTAATGTTACCTATGAGAGATGATATCAGAACATATTCATCCTCGCTTGAAGAATATTCACTTTCATATATCGATCTCTTTCTGGATGGTTCATCATCCTCTGCATCATGAGCATGATGTTTTCTTTGGCCTTGTCTCCCTCTGAAACTAGAACCTCTATACTCATGTAGGTGTCCAATTTAGTTTCTTCAGAGAGATCAAATACTTCTATGATTGGAAGTTGTCAACTTCACCAAGCTCATCATCAAGCTATTGTGATAGATCATATTGAAATGAGAACCTCAAATGGAAATACAAAAGATTAGATCTTACCGATTTGAGGTGTCTGTCCTTGTCTCGGAGTTCATTGATCTAGGGTTTGTCGCAGAAACCCTAATTTTCAAAACTTAGAAACTTTCAGATCTGATTGGACAAATAGATATATCTCTTCAAATGAAGCTGTCCAATGTACTCCTTTTCTGAAAACAGTGGAGGGAAGCTCTCAAAACAGGAAGCCCTAAATTATTGATTTCTTCTGCAGAAATTCCTGTTACTGTTTCTATGATATATCCAAAATTACTAATCTTCTGTGTCTAAAATTTTTCACTAAGGTAACCTCACATGTCCCTGATCCAAAACCATAGGTTTCATCAGAATTGGTTTCACCATTTGGGATTTATGATCCTTTTCCCAAGGTGACTTGTTACAGGACTTTTCAAAACAGCAAATTTCTATGGCGTTCCACATGTCACTGGTTTATCTTCTGAGTCTGATATTCGGACCACTAAAATTAATATTCGTTCCCTTTCTAGAACATCTTCAAGAATTCCATTTGGACCTCTTTATCTCAAGATATTGTAGATCTCCCCAGATGTCCTGTTCAGGGTTGAATTCTGGAAGAGGCTGGAACCCTAACTTGGAGAGATCATATCTCCTAGAGTACAGCGAATATGAGTTTTCTTTTTGTACACAGGATTCATCAGGATTTTATATTTGGCACCTACAATTTTTAGCTTCTAATACTTTTCCAATCTTAGAATATAGTGACTGTACCAAAACTTAGCAGTTTTAGTATTTAGGGTTTCTCCTAGCTCAGGGTCAAACTAAGGTTTGACTTTCCTGGAGTTTTACCTAACCAAATTTCTTGATCCAGGTATCTAAACTTCGGTTTTGATGAGAAGAATAACCCTATTCTGGTCTCACTCAAAAATTCATCTTCTGTAGAAAGCCCTAATTTCTGCATCGAAGACTGAAAATGCTCGGAATCAAATTCCGCTTTGACAGAAAGATGCACCCTTCAATGGGGAGTCATCTTAGCATACTTTTGCTGAAAATATGTGGAGGAAGATCCAAAAAATAGGAAGCCCTAGTTCCTGTATCTTCACAATGTATTCTTCTCAGGTTAGCTCTGATACCATGTTAGATTTTCATCACATTTAAGCTAGCATTATGATCTTAGGATCTTTTCACTGAGAGAATAACAAGCACAGCAATAAAACACAAGCACATCACAAGAGACAAGAGACACAAAGAGTTTTCCTCAGGGAAACCATAAAGGAGAAAACCCCGCAACTTCCTCTAAGATAGAATCAACACCAAAATAGTAAGAGATCTCCCAAAACAACAGTAGTCTTTTGTCTTCTGTCTAGTCCCAAAATTTCCTTCTCCAATAGTGCGCCACACTTGGGAGAGAAAGTGATGTATTTCAAAAGTGATAAATAGAGAGACTCTCACTCTCTATTTATATTCATTCATTCACTTGAATTTCCTTTTTACACGTAGGCTCAACCTAATAATTACTACTCGAGCCTACACCTTAATTAGTGTATAATAACTCAAGTGCCCCGAAACTGAGGGGACTTACCTAATGACTTGTTATGACTTGATTACATTATTAATCTTCCCGATCGAAACATTGGGGCATGACCACATGACTCAAATACATAATAGAGACATCCCGGAATAAACATCGGGTTACAATACATAAGATACATAGAAGAATACATTCTGAAGTTACATATACATCAACAAATGCTAAGTACAATCTTTGTCAAATGAAAAATAGGGTATGCCACTACATGAGATGCATAAATATATATTCCTTTCCAAATGTCAATGCAATCCTTCCTATATGAAAGCCTAAAAACAACTCTCAACCAAGCAATCCAATGCAAGTACCTCCTCAAATCCATATCTAAGATGCAACTAAGAGTGCAACTACTTTGTATTTTTCAATATAAAAGAATGAAAAATGCAATAAAAGTCATCTAAAACTCTCAGTCTCTGCAGCAAGTATAAAATACAAGCCCAGCAAGACACCAAGACAAAAGGAGTAATGCACTAATGGCAAAACAAAAAAGGAAAAATGACTAAAACTACTTTCAAAGAAAAATAAATGAAAAAGCGGTCTCTAGTCACCAAAGAAGCATCCAACATACAACATCAGACCCAAGGAAGACTCAACCACACTCACAACCCACCAAGCAACTTCCCACAACATCAGACTCACCAAAAGGGAGGATGTACGTGACTGTATAAAGAACAGCTGCATATGTACGCGACTTTTGGCCAAAAACCCGCGTATACAGAGAAGGCAGTGGTAAAAAGCAGGCCAAGGCCAAACCAATAAAGGGGAGTGTCAATGGATGAACATACTATAAAATGCAAGACAGAAACAAGGAGAAACAAAGAGCAATCCAATAATATCAAGCCCATTGTGCCTGCAAACCCCAAATAAAAACAAGGAACGTCCCCAGCAGAGTTGCCAATGCTGTTACGGAGAGAAATTCCTATGGCTTGGGGTACCACAACAGACAAATTTGACTCCAAAAATCAATCTTTCCCAATATGCAATAGAAATAAAATGTCTAACACTAAAGGATCAGACCTCGTACCTTATTCCGGAAGGTTGAAGTAGATCTTCATTGAGCTTTCCAATCTTCAGCTTGAATTGATATAATACTTCCTCAACAACAAGTAAACAATACAAGCATACTATATATCATGGTGTTAGATCTATTCTAGCATATATAATAAATAATGTAAAAGCATTTGACATATTCCAATGGATACAATATTCAATCAAATACACATCATTGGACAAGGAAAGATAGTTCTTATTAATATAAATCAGAGATTACAAGATAGATACAACCTTTGACGGCACGTCTGCGAATCGGAGAAACTGAATCCCCCACTTGGGCCTCCACCACCTAAATCCTCCATCTCATGATAGCAAGCTCACTAGCAAAGGGCAAGCTTGGGAAGAACACAACAGTGCTCCAAAGGGACAAAGGGATGCAGACTCAAGCATAAATTCCGGCAATAATGGACTATAGTTTCGTTGCTTTCAATCTCTCTATATGCCTTCAATGTACCAAGGGGTTCCTTATATAGATTCAAAAGGGATAATGAAGGCTCGAATCCGAGCGATCTCAAGGAATATGGAAGGCCAGGAGTCAAATGAGTTGGATCCATGTCAAGGAAAACTCCAAAAGGATTTGGACTATGCACACATCCCGATGTACATGGATACAGGGGTCAAACTCGCGTATGTACGCGGTTATCGGGGAAAAAGCCGCATATATAATATTTTATATAGTTTTTAGGGATGATCAAGGAAACATCAAAGGATAAAATATGGTCCATCGGGTCTAAAGAGTCTACAGCAGGATAGGGGAAGGCCATACAAAGTGTGATTCACCTAGAGTGGTGAAATCCGCTATAACAGGTTGAAAACTAGTATGGGAGGAAACTCAAAATCCTCATATCTCAAAATGGTTGTGAGTATGTCAATTCTAAGTTCATTCAATATTGTAAAGATGCAAGTATTCATATTCCAAATTCTATCCCTTACACACCACATCAGAATGGTGTTGCTGAGAGAAAGAACAGATCACTGAAGGAGATGGCAACCTGTATGATGGAGGCTAAGAATTTTCCACCAAAGTTTTGGGATGAGCCTATAATATGTGCATCCTACATCCAGAATATGGTGCCTCATAAGCATATTGATGGTATGACTCCTTTCAAATCTTGGAGTGGGCACAAGCTAGATGTGACAGTTGGAATTCTATCCCAAGCCTTTGAGGAAGGAATTGCAACCCCAAAAGAGGAAGGAATTGCAACCCCAAATCCAAGAGTGCATTTTTGTTGGGTATTCTGGAGATTCAAAAGGGTACAATATGATCATCTTGAGCACTAACAAATCTTTCATTGAAATAAGTGTTCAATTCCAAGAAGAGCCTTTAGCAGCAGTTGAAGTTGGAGAGTCCTCTTCACCACCAGAACCATTGATTGTAAGTGAAGAGACTAATGAATTTGTTGATTATAATATGTCTGATAATGATGATCTGATTGCAGATCTTAATAGTCCTAAAATACCAAAATAGGCAGCAAATACCATTCATGTAGCTGGAGAACTAGCTAGAAATCCTAGCGACACTAAGAGGACTAGATCTCAATTTGAGAGTGCCCTTTGTGTGAACTATCCTCTATTTGATGAGAAATTATATCTGATGGTTGAATCAGATCCATAGACATATGAATGTGCAACACATGATCCAATATGGAAAACAACCATGAAAGAAGAATTCATCTCGCTCCAGAAGAACAACACTTGGGAATTTGTTGATCTTCCCCCCAGGGAGGAAACTAGTTCAATGTAAGTGGGTTTTCAATACTAATTTTGCTACTGATAGTTCTCCTTTGAAATAGAAGGAAATATTGGTATCCAAGGGCTACTCACAAGTACATGGTATTGACTACAATGAAACCTTTGCATCGGTGGCAAAGATGGACTCCATAAGGCTAGCTCTAGTCATTGCAGCTTTGAAACAGTGGAAAGTGCATCACATGGATGTGAAGTGTGCTTTCCTAAATGGATATCTCACTGAGGATATTTACATGCAACAACCTGAATGTTTTGTTTCTAATCCAACTTTAGTGTGTAGGTTAAAGAAATCATTGTATGGGCTCAAGCAATCCCCCAAGGATTGGTATGCCAAAATTGATGGATTTTTGTTGTCACTGAGTTTTGTTCAATTTAAGTATGATCCTAATGTCTATTTGAAGCTGATTCATGGTTCTTTGATTATTATTGTTTTATATGTGGATGACCTACTGATTACAAGAAGTTCAAAGAAAGAGATTGCCTCGTTGAAGGATACAATGAACCATGCATTTTCTATGACATATTTGGGATTGTTGAGCCAATTCTTGGGTCTCAAAATTGCTCAATCCCAGCATGGAATCAAAGTACATCAGTCCAAGTATGATTTGGATTTGCTGAACAAGTTCAAAATGAAATATTGCAATCCAAGTAAGACTCCCTTCCTTTTAGGAGTTAAGCTTGAAGAAGCAGGTTCTTCTCCTATGGTAAATAATACACTGTATAGGAAGTTGACTGGGTGTTTTATTTATCTTACACACACTCAACCTAATATATATTATGCAGTTAGTGTGGCTTCAAGACACACAGATCAGCCTCATGAGATCCACTGGAGAGCAGCCAAAAGTATCCTAAACTTTGTTCAAGGAACAAGAACTCATGGGATCTTCTACAAAGCAAACTCTGATCTTGATTTGATTGGGTTTAATGATAGTGATTGGGAAGGTGACAACACAGATCAAAAGTCTACATAAGGATATGTGTTCATGCTTGCAGAAGGACCAATCAGCTGGTCAAGCAAGAATCAGAGTGCCATAGCACTCTCATCTACAGAAGTAGAGTATAGAGTTGTAAATGCAGTAACTCAATGTTTGTGGTTGCAGGGGATACCTAGAGAATTTGGCTTCGAATCAAAGTTTTCAACTATTATCTACTGTGATAATTAGAGCACCATTCGAATCTACATTGATAAAGTTCAGAGACAGCGAACCAAGCACATTGAGATCCATATGCACTACATCAGACAACTTGTGCATGATGGTACCATTGATCTACTCTTATGTGCATCTTCAGAACAAGTAGCAAACATATTCACCAAAGTTTTTTGTGAGAATACATTCATCAATCTCAAATCACAGCTATGGATTGCTGATCATGCTGTGAATCATGATTGCTGACAAGATTTCCAAATTTTATTTTTCTTGTCCATGTTTAAGGGAGGATTTTCCCACTCGGTTTTTGCCTCTTTCCTTGGTTGTATGGAAAAGAAATATGTAAATGGTGACTAAGCCTTATTGCTAGGCCCTATAGTTTTTTGATGTTTACTCATAAATTCAGGATTAAGGGGGGGTGTTAAAATAATCAACCCATAGTTACCTACATTAGACATTAATTTAATTATTTTTGTCTTAATACCTAGTTTCCTAGATTCCATTCTATGCTAGTTTCCTTCTACATGTCCTAGAAGTCAACACATGCTAAAAATAAGTCATGGAGAAATTGGGAAACATCCTAGAAACCCAATTTACCATGTCTTATTTATTCCATATTATCTAAAGCACATATCTGCTTTTTTTGAAAAGCTGCCTTGTTTTATTTCTGATTTAAGGCAAAAGGAAAAGCTAGACTAGGTGTAGTTTCCTTGTTTTCTCCCACTTCATCCTCACTCATTTTCTCCAATTAAAAGCATGTATGATTTTTATTTCCATCCCTATTTAGTCTTCCCACTTGACTTAGCAAATTTGTGAGCATCTACCTAGATTTGGAAACTGCTTTATGCACCTATGGAAGATTTAACTAGTTTTGGTAAGCCTGCTTTTTGACTATTTCGAATGGAATATTTATTCATTCAAATCTCTCATGTAATTATATATTCCAGATTCCATATTACTTCACAAGGTTGGCTATTGTACACTTACTCAATACAGATTAGTGTTATGCTCCAATTTCGGTCTCCTTGGGTGTGCATTTTGCATGTTTGATTAGCAATTTTGTGTGTAATTGTTCTATCTCTTGGGTTCAATTTCCATAGTTTGTTCAATGTTACCGAAGGAAATCTATTGGGTCAAGTTATTTCAAAAAAAGGGTTCTCAATAGACCCATAGAGAATTAAAGCAATAGAACATATCCCTTTACCCCATAATAAAAAGGGTATGCAGTCTTTTATGGGGACAATTAATTTTGTGTGAAGGTTTGTGCCAGACTCTGCTCAAATAGTCAAACCTTTTCAACAAATGGTCAAGAAAAGTGTTCAATTCAAGTGGACTAATTCAGAGAAGGATGCATTTAATAATATCAAGACATCCATAACTCATGCACCATCACTTAAAAGTCCCAACTTCGAAAAGGATTTTATCTTGTCCACTTTTGCTTTAGATGATTCATTAGCAACGGTGCTTACACAGAAAGAAGAAGGGGGAGATGACTACCCCATATTGTTTATGAGCACTGGTATTCAAGGGGCTAAATTAAACTATCCCACAATTGATAAGAAAGCCTATGCATTTTTTAAAGCAGTGAAGCAATTCAAACCTGATATACTTAAGAACCATACCAAGGTAATAGTTCTGCACCCGGTAGTAAGATATCTTTTTGTACAAAAAGAGTTGGGAGAAAGAAGAGGTAACTAGGCAACTTCGTTGCAAGAATATGACTAGAATTTAAACCAGCAACCATAGTTAAAGGACAAGGGCTCTGTAAATTGATGGCTAAGAGTCAAGACAATGAAGATAACAATTGGGATAATGAAGCTGAATTACACATGGTGTATGTATGTCCTTTATTCACAGCTCCACACTCATGGTATAGATATTTAATTCATTATCTTCAAGAATGATATTTGCTGGAACATTAGAATCCCAAACAAAAGAGAGCATTATGCCTAAAATCATCCTTATATCAGATTATTGATGGAGTGTTGTTTAGGAAATACTACGATGGAGTTTTTCTCAGATGCTTGGAACGTGAAGATGCAAATAAGGTTGTGATAGAACTACATGATGGACTTGCTGGAGGCCATTTCTCGAAAGATACAACAACACATAATATTTTAAGAGTTGGGTATTATTGGCTGAATTTGTTTAAAGATGCTCACTCTCATGTCAAGAAATCTGATACTTGTCAAAGGAGCGGTGGAAGACAAGCAAAGGCAGCAGGACCTTTGAAACCAATTATTATTTCAGAACCATTTGAGCAATGGAGGATTGACATTATTGGAGAGATCAATCCAAATTATTCATTACAGCA
Organism: Pseudotsuga menziesii; assembly: GCA_001517045.1. Taxonomy (NCBI): domain Eukaryota; kingdom Viridiplantae; phylum Streptophyta; class Pinopsida; order Pinales; family Pinaceae; genus Pseudotsuga; species Pseudotsuga menziesii. The sequence continues at coordinate 10,039 of LPNX011036502.1, forward strand.
TAAGTACATCCTGACAGCAATAGACTATTTCACCAGATGGGTAGAAGCCATTCCATTACGAAAAGTGAATGAAGATGAAGTTATGGACTTCTTGGAACACCATATTATGACCAGGTTTGGGGTTCCAATTTCCCTGGTTTTATATAATGTTTCATATTTTTCATCTATTAAATTGACTACATTTCCAAATGAAAAAGGAATTAAGCTACATGTTGTGCCCCTACCCAACAGCCTTTAAAAAAACATTATTTCATCAAATAAAATTGTATTTTATTTTTTATGAAATGTTTAAATTTCATATGGCAAAACTAAAGAATTAACAGCTATTGAAATGGTAACATTCCAGGAAAAATGAAACATGAAATTCAATGTTTTTAAAGAAACCTTTGTGAACTATGGATTAGTTCACAAAATCACTATTTTGAAATTATTATTTTGAGTGGATAAGTGTTAATAATTGGTCATAACTTAGTAGTGATTTCTTATCCAATCATTTATTATTCGATTATGTGGTTTTGTTTTGAAATTGGAAGGCTGATTATTGTATTGATGACACCTTATAAATGGGTAATTTTGATTCAATTATTCAACTTGGTAATTCTGATTCATTTAACGATGGATATTGAAAAATAAAACCATGCATTCAATTTAAGAGTTTGAAAAATATTTTACTAAGTCTATCTTATTATTTTTACTACATTATTAAAAGTGTTGAATAAATAAAGATCAAATAAGTATATTTATAATTAATAGACTTTATTTATTTTTTATTATTTATACAAGATAAATAAAT
>LPNX011036502.1:10892-21722 GCA_001517045.1 Pseudotsuga menziesii
TATTTCTTTTATTAGGTTTTTTGTTTTTCATGTGCAGATGCTAAGGAGATTGTCATGATTCTGGAAATTGCCAGGAGATGAATTTTATTCTCTGTCAGTTATTAAAAACTCATTTTCAAATAACAGGTGTTTTTCCAGGCCACGTTGTGAACAAATGGAGACAGATCTGAAAAATCGGCCACATGGGTTTTTCTCAGAACGGACCCATTTAGTTGTACATAGGGGGATTTTGCCAAAAGGTGATGGATTCTAGGAGATTTCGGGGATTTTCTGGACGCAATTTTTGCAGCTGCGGCCGGCAAAATTTCACCTGTGTAAAACCTAATTTGGATTCCGTTTTTGGTTATTTAAGCAGACTGGAATTTGCTAGAAAGGGAGGTGAATGTGGGGGCTGCCAAAGCTGAAGAGATTTCTCTCTTGTAAGCTCAGAAAACACTGCTGCCTGAGGTCGATAGTTGATGGAGAGGAGACAACAAGACTGTGGTTTGATTTATTTGCAATTTTAGACAGCTATCTGTCTTGAGCTACGATATATTGAACTAGTGATATTTTTAATATATGTTTACATTTTGTATACTTGGCATATAGTTTTGATATCTATCAGTCTTGTCATTTCTTTTCTATTTTATCTATGTTTGTTATAATTCTCTAAAGAATTTTGCAAATATACATGTCCTATACGATTATCGATTTTTAATGTTTTTGATCTTGCTGATATGTCATGTTGTTTAATTAATGATCGATATCATTGTTTATATAATATGTAATTATTACTGTATGGTTTTGTTAATATTTAAATTTCTTTAAATATTATCAAGTGTATTCATGCAATATTCTTATCAGCATAGTTCGATTCCAGGTTTAATATTCTTTTCACTCTTGATAAGGATAAGATCGAAAATAGATTAATATGCTGTTTCTTTTAAATTATTTTATGGAAAACAGCCATTGAATTACATTCAGGTTCTTTCCTGATTTTTTGTAATTAATGTATATTTGTTAATAATGCAAATTTTATAACTCATTTAACATGTTTGATTAATTTTTGATTATTTATAAGTTCAGTTAATTAAATAAATTTGTTTCATAGATTAATTTAATTAAATTACTAATTCATTATTAAGTAGATTAACTAGTTTAATTTGTACATTCATAGGTATTTATTAGATTTAATTAACCAAAGCAATAGCTCTATTTTATCTTTTAGACTTAGTTTAGTTAGACTTTCAGGCTAACAGAGCCTTTAAACCTGTCGGAAACAACCATCCCAAACAGCTTGGAGCCTGTTTTAAGGATCCCGGTCTGGGTTGTCTCCCCCGTTGCGTGCATAGTCACATATGCCTGTCAACACTACACTATTTTGTTAACTACAATCCACAAGGAAATGGTTTGGAAGAATCTACAACTAAAAACCTCATTGGGATTTTGAAGAAAATGGTCATAGAAAATCAAAAGAGTTGGAACCTAGATTTTCCTAATGCACTTTGGGCTGATAGAGTCACACCCAAGAACTCCTTAGGTGTGTCACCCTACACTCTCATCTATGGGAAAGAAGGTATCCTGCCTCCTAATATTCTGTTACCATCCTCTAAACTATCCCAAGAACCTAGGGGAACTAACAATGAAGTTCTGCAAATCCGAATCCATAATCTGGTAAAGTTAGAGGAGTCTAGATCCAAAGTAAGAGAGAGGTTTAAACATCATCAAGAGATGGTGAAGAAATGGATTGATAAGCACAAAGTTGAGAAAAAGGAATTTGAAGGCGGTGATTTGGTTCTTAAGTGGGATCACCCACATGATGAGAAGGGAAAGCACACTAAATCTTAGCAATTATGGATAGGCCCTTTTCATATTATAGAGAAGTTAGGCCCCTCAACTTATAAATTCCAACATTTATAGGGGTGTGAAGAGAAATTGTGAGTAAATGGTTTAGTTCTCAAGCTATATTTTTCTTAATGTTTTTTGAGTTTTCTTTTTACATGAATAAATGGTTTGATTGTGTTTTTCTTTGCTTTGTTAAGATTAGTTCTCTTGATTTACATTTTACTTGATTAAGATTCAATTTCTTGTAATTTTTGGCTTGTTTTTTCTTATGTTTCAATAAATCAGCACAAATTTTTGTATTGAAGTTCATAAGAGTTCTCCATAAACTAAAATATTTGACCAAATACTGCTTTCTATTTGCACATACATAATGCTTAAGGATCCTTTAAGATTAGCAGATTATCTGAATAGATTATGAACACATTGAAGTCTTGTTTAATCCATGTAAAATAACTAAGGTCAGAAAAGTCTAGAATACTATTTTGAGGCTCCATTCACTTCACACTAAAGTCTTTCCTAGGAGGCTAATAGGAAAAGACCCATGGAGAGGAAGCAGGGTAAATAGTTGTATTATATTTAAATGATCCCATCCCACAAATGAAACCCAAAAGGACAAAAGAGTCAAAATCTCCTAGGAAGAAAACATATATCAAAAGACATACTGAACAAAATCAGTTTGAATAGGATTGCTCGAAAGTTCTTCTCCATCCGTGAGTTGAAATAAAAATATTTGTCACAAAAAAGGACACTATGGAAAGAAGAACCTAAACCAAATTTCAGAAAGAAAGAAATCAGGGAGGACTCAAAAGGACAAAAGTCCAGAAGCATCAAAAGAATGAAAAATGGCATGGGAATGAGGAACAAACGAATATATCTGTTCACCATCTTTTACAATCCTATGGTGTTTAATTTGGAAGCTATCCAAAGGCAAAGGTAAAATAAAATTCATATCTTGGCCTCAAAAGAGTTATCGAGACTATGAAAGCCTAGTTCCCCTTTTCCATTTGGACCATAATCAATGTTTTAAAGTTCATAAATCTTGTATTCTAGAAAATCTAGGCATCTTAAAGAAATCTAATAAAGTGATCTAACAGGATACCATTAAAGCAGTTGTTGTTCCAAATTTCATTTGTTCAGAGATCTGTGTCCGCCAGGTAGTCACCAATTGTTGCAACTGCCACTATTATTGTAATAACCCAAAAATTTGTAAAAATTTAAAATTTTTCATGCAACATAAAATGTCAAGGTTGTTATTTCCAATGAACCATTAACTGTTAGCAGATACTCAAGCAATTATAATAACACAGAGCATTTCTTTTCTTTGATTCTGCATAAATTATTAGTTTATCTTAAATTAATATGTTAGGAATGTTAAACACAACAGTTTATCTTATTCAAAAGGTGAGAAAAGAATATTGTATCTTAATCCGATGCTAAGTGTGTTAATGTCTTCTTTTGTCAAGTAGGAAAGAATCTTAGATGAGATCGGGGCTTACTTAGCTTACATCTAACACAGTGGAATGATAGTTCTTTTACAGGTTCCAAACAGGTAAGCATTTAGTTCTAGTAAAATTCCAGATCTAGAAAGATAATCCACTAGCATAGGATAAAATGCTAGTAAATAAAATGTTTGTTTGCAGCTTGACCCTGTAAGAGGTAATGTTGGTATTGCTAATGTTATCAAATTGAATAAAGATGGTAAAAAAAAATTGTGAAATGATGGGTTATGTGCACTTAAGTTCACTGCCAATATGGGATCCAATTAATTCTTCCTTCTTGAATTTTTCAACTATATGCTTATATGTTTAAATTTGAAAACGTTTAGAAACAATTCTACTTCTGTTCATAAGACATAAGGTCCTAACGTTTTTATAAAAGGGATGATATGTTGCACATACTTGTAACCCTAAATACACATTTTTGTGTAGATGTTGAATTATGGTATTTGTTCATATTTATTTGAGTTCTTGTAAATCTTTAAAAACTCTACATTAGTAAATCTTCTAAACCATGTCTTCTTACCTAGTTCTCTAGTATATAAACCTATCTTTATATGAACTTTCAATTACAATGATTATAAATTGTAATTTCTAAAAGTATTATCATCATAGTAGGTGTTTAGAGGAAAACTTATAACTGCTTATGATATAGTTAAACTATACATAAAACTCTATTGTAAAAGAACCACTTTCCAAAATCCAAGAATTTAATGTTGGGTATTTCTAGAGAGGACTAAATTACCCCTACCTAAGATGTCTTACTTCTATTTAAGTGTAAACATTGTTAATACTTTTAAGAGTATAGCTAGAATATTATTATTCCAAATTTTCTAGTATAATGACCAAGTTTAAAAGCTGTTTCTATCTATCCTAAGGTTATAACCTAGAAATCGAAGGAAGGCAAAGTATTATTACAATGCAATAATGTAAAAATGGATTTGACTTAACACCCCAATGATTTTATGCAGGATAAGATCGAGACTTTATACTATAGCCCAATACCCATCATTTGAAAAGTATTTGCAGGACACATGGTTGATGAGTAGGGATTAGGGTTTCTCATTGACTCGATCTGCCATATATCTTTCCTAAACCCTAACTTTGCGCTTGTTTGTCAGGGTTGTGGAAAGGTGGAGCAAAGAGCTAATGTCCACCATAGCTTGATGTCAATTCTCCACTATAGAAAACTTGCACATAGGCCCTATAACCTTATTTAGTTAGTGTAGAGGAGTGGGTAAGAAGATGATAGCTGTTGTAAGTGGTTTCCACTTGTGTAAGGAGTATTGTGGGTTTGTTTGTCTTCGTCGTTGTTCTTTTTGTGTGAGTTTTAGTTCTGTGGGAGTGTCGAAGATATTGAAAGTAAAAAGGGAGTCATCACTGAGGTTTTTACTGTGTTCTGCACAATCCCATTTGTAGGGATTTACCTTCTCTGATTCACCATTGAACCAGGCTTGAGTGGCTTCCACGACTTCACTATTGCGCGGTTTTATAAGGTAAAAACACCCTGTTTTCTTTTCAGTTTTTAAAAGACAGGGTTTTCATATTTGTTTGAAGAAAATAAGGGTAAACTAATAGGCTAATGTTTTCCATGTGTAGGTTTCCATAAATTTGAACATGAAGTTAAAAAGAAATCACTACCCACAGTCTTTGGCAAGAGTGTTTCCCCCTAGTAAGCCTCGGTGACAATCTGGGGTTCTTCCTACACATAAATTATGGTGGAAATAAAGATAGAACCATTATGTGTGGTGGTTGATGGCTCAGTCGTGGTTATTAGTGATGCTATTTTTCTTTTATTTTGCAAGTTTTAAAATCCCTAGAGGTTGTTTTATTGAATGGATATGGATTTCACAGTCGTGACTTCATGATTTTAGTTTTATCCTTCTCGGCCTGAATTGATATATATGGTAATAGATTTTAAGATTTTGGATCTAAGTCATGACCATACTGTCAGGCCAATTGATGGTTTCTTGAAGATTTAATTTGGTTTTTACAGAAGATTGAATGGCCGTAATTTTAGCAATTTTCGAAATGGTGAAGGGATTTCATAGATGTAACTAATGGTTGTTTATTTTTTATTTTGTGACTTCTGTTTATAATTGAAGAAGTTGTTTTTGGTCAGGCTTTAAATCCTAGATAGATAATATAAAAGGTTGTAGGCCATACTATATTTGTTCAATTTCGTTTTTTTTATGAACAAAGGAAATTTTCACTGCTTAGTGTTGATTCAATAGTATTTCAGTTTGGTTTATATTTAGGTATAATTGGTTTATTGTAAATATTTTAATGTTATTTACTTTTTCGATGGACGGAGTTACTAGATCGGTAAGATATTTTGTTTCTTATTAAAGGACTATATTTGAATAATCTTTGGTTTAGAAATTATTTTACTAGTAGTAAAATTAATTATTACTGTAATAAATTCTGGGAAAAATACTGCTAGGTTTTAGTATTATAAAATTGTGAATTTTACCCTAGTGTGATAGTACAGATCTCTTGTAAACCCTCATTATTTCTAGAGGTTTGCAGCGTTAGTAATTTTTGTTTACAGTAAACCTAGTTATAATGAATGACTAACTAGGTAATTAGATAACCTAAATTACTGTGTACTAGGTTAAACCTAATTTAAATATTTTACTATTCTATATTATTTATTTAAGTTTACTTATTGAATTTATAATATGTACTTTACTAGTTTTGGTTGTGTAAATATTATACATACTAGTACTTATTATTTAAATTTATTCTTTACCTATAATTAGATAATTTAGATATTTTCAATAGACATTACAAATACAGCTAAAATTCTGCAATTAGATTACATAAAAACCTATAGAATTAATCATTTGCATTCAATTTTATTTAAATATACTTATCTGAATTAAGCATACCTGTACCTTGCAAGAGGCGTGGAAAAATACAGTTTGGGTAATTTTCCTATCTATCAATTAACTCAGCAATATCTCTACTGATTTACCCTAATCTAACTAGTTACTAACTTTCATAGTATGAATAACTTTTCTTTCTTTACTAACTTTCACAGTATAAACAACTATTCTTTACTTATCCTTAAGAACAATAAAATAACAATATACTAATCATGAGAAACTCTTAAACTTTTCTGAAGACGTAAATCAAATAATAACTGAACCTAAACAAGTAGAACCTATCAAATAGATGAGGTGACAACAACTTAAGGAGGTTGTTCCTCCCAAGCAACTCCTGGAGAAGAGCTATTCTGCAATTCTCAGGACCCCCAAGATTGTCTCCTATTCCTCCTAGTAGAGTACTGGGTGAGTGATGCAGTCTTGAGATCCTCTGCAACTTTACTAAGTGTTCAATAGTAACTCAGTCCTGCTTATAGCAGTAAGAACTTCAGCTTAGAATAGCTGCACAAGTTCAGTCTTCAACACTTATCCCCTCAAACTTACTTCAACTAGTCCCCTCCATCGAATCCACATGTGCACTTCATTCACTCAAAATGATCACAAATCCAAAATGAGCAGCCTCATCTATCTTCAATGGGAAGTTTTATTAGCATGCCTAGGTATTTTGGGTCCGTTTTTACTTAATGAGCCACCTGCTCCTATTCCACTTTCTTTGGGAATCTTGACCGTAAATATAGGGAAGTTATCTCCTGCAACAACTAGAAATAGTTTGAGGATGCTGCCACTTGTCAATATGCTCTCAACCTAGTCTCCTCCACCAAGTGACCAGTAAACACTAATTTAACAGCTTCCCTAAGCTGTTGTCTCATCTTTTATTTATTTAATAATAAAATATTTTGCAATACATTAAATTATCCTTGACCCCACTTGGTCATTAATTAAAAAATTTAACATAAAATTGCTTTGCAAATTGGGGCATGTGACAATTATCCCCAATTTTTATTTTTACTTTTAGGGCCCCCCGTATTAACACTCTATTTTAACACACTAGTACAAAATGAGAAATTAGCTACTAGGTGACTAAAAATTCTAGTCACCACAGGTTTTCCAAGTGATTTACTACTAAATATGAGCAATTTTGATTGAACCAACTATAAACGACTAAAATTAATGACTAATTTAGTCACCAGTTAACAAATATGACTAGATAATAAGTGACAGAGTTAAAAATGACTAAAATAAACGACTAATTTAGTCACGTCATAAAAAATGACTAGCTAGAAGAATATGAATTAGTCATTTTTAATTGTGTCATGGAAAATTGCAAATTTGGTAATGAAGTGTAATTTTTGTAAGTTTTCTACCTTCTATTAGTAATATTAGTGCCATGCACCTTGATCTTCAAAGATCCAACAAAGCAATTGCATGAATTTTCTCTTGACCATCTTTATCACTGCTGCATCATTGAAGCAAACTTGTTTAAGCGCGTTCCAAAGAAAAATTATGTTCCTACATCAATTACGAATTAGGTACTAGAACTAGTACCATATCGTTGCCTAGATAGAAGCATGATAGCCCTACATCCCCTCGATAACCGTCCAGTCGAATGAGCCTCCTCCACGTAGACTTACCAAATGCATCCACTGCATGACCAAAAAAACACGTTAACTTCGTATTTCTGGGCTGAAGGCATTGTTCGACCCCTGTTCCCCTGTTTTTGCACTCAATACCCTATTTTTGCAGACAATAAGCCGGTTCAGGATCTCACAGTGACCAGTCGGAGCGCTTCAAAGGTATGGTTCTTGCCGCTCCGATTGTGTTCATCACTCCAATCAATAACCAGTTGTTATGGTTTTTTACAAGTCTCAATGCCGAGCAGGATGGAAATTGTGGTACTGGCATGATCCTCCGTATATGAATCTTATAGTTTCAAGCTAAGGATGGGTGTTGGGAGTGGCACTAATACTTTTTCTAAACTTTTAGCCTTATGGGGGCTTTTATGGTTCGTAAAAAAAAAAATATTCTCTAGCTTTTTATTTTTGGTGAATCAAATTTCATAATTGATTGGGCCAGAGGTCTCACCAATTTGCAGTCACTGAGTTATGATTGTTGGTTGAAAAGGATTGGGCTCATAAAGAATTGTTTTCTTTATTTATCCTTCAGGCACCTGTACAGAGAGTTCAATTCTGACGTGGAGAACCTATCGAATCTTGCGATAGGAGACTGCCCTAGTATTTTTCACTTATGTAAGTACTCAAACAGAATCATGATTACTGAAGGTCGCTTTACCTGTTTCTAGTTTCTCCATTTTGGTTTTGCCTTGGACTGTTTTAGGTTGTATCTGCATGACAACTCTTTGGAGCCCTGCTATTTTTTGTCTCATAGTTATTTTGTCTTTTCCACATTTTTGCTTTCTACAGGTTGATGGGTAGAATCCCTCTCGTTTATTTTTGGATATTGTAATGTTTTACCCAGAGCTTCAATATTGTCTTCTATCCTACTTTGAAGGGGATTTTACATGAACAACTATGATGTAATTTTGATTCTTATGAATAACAAATTATATATTTTTTTACAATGAAAAAAAACCATTAATATAGAAAGATCCCACCATGTTTCTTTCTATATTTACAAAAACAATTTAAAAAGCTATATTTTAACAAAATATATAATCTAAATTTCAATAAATTATAACAAAATATATAATTTATATTTCAATAAATAGAGATTCCATAATTTTTTCATTTACACCTTGGAAAAAACACAATTTAAAACAACCTATTTTGACAAATATATAATATATATTTTTATGTATAAATTTGTTTCCATTTTTTTTGTTTAACCCGTTCTTTAGGTTGTTTTCATTTTAAGCTTCAGATTGAATTGCTTTATGTTGTTTCCTTTTAAAAGTTTTGTACACTTTGGATTGAATAAGGAATGGAGAGAACCAACAATGGCAGGCGGGAAATCACAATCACAATCTTTTCATTTCAGCATTTATAGCATTTCCGCTTCTGTAATTTCCTCTCCTCTTTCAATGGCCATGGAATTTCCGCTTGCTGGTCCGTGTTCTCGTTTTGTGCTTTCAAGATGGATCGTATCTTCTCGTTTGGTGTGTTGTGTCTTTCTTGAATCTGGATGTCGGTGTTTGAGTCTCGAGAGTAGGCATCTCTGCCCGCGTCTATTTGTGATAGAGAACGGTTGTCGCCTCGAGGGAAAATGGATTAGGGGGTTGGATATGATTCTTTCTATGATATTTATTTATGGTCGTACGTCCGTTTTCTCCCCATTTGTCTTTTTTTTTCATTTTTGATGCTATGTTTGGAGGGAACAATGTACAAGAACATGCTACAATCTATAATAGATACGATTTAGAGAGGCTCGTTCCCATCATTATTACACTAGTGGGTTTCTCCTACAAATATCGCTATTACGCTTCCACTCCTCACTCACCTCACCTTTTCACTTGAGTCCTCCTCCTCTTCTTCTTCTTCCTCCCGTGGGCTCTCTGATTTACGCCCTGAGCACCCTCATAAGGAAGAATTATCTCTGAAAGTCTTTAGAAACCTCGGGAAAACAATACCCAGTTTTCCCTCACCTGCACAGATATATCTATGTTATGTAGAAGCAATTATAAAATGATTTTTTTGGTAATCATGTGAAATACATAAACATGCATTCGCCTACCTCGGGAAAGGTAAACCCACTCAAGAGAGCTGGGATATTGTGGAATTGAGATGGTGTTGCTTCCAATCATGATTCTGTAGAAGGAAACAGTTGCACACTCTAATTCCTCATTGTCTTCTACGCTGGGAAACTTGAAGGTTCCACCTTTTTCACAGGTAGGAGCAAGAGAAGCAAAGGTAGAACATTGGGTAGGCTAGATTGAGCTTCCCTGAACTTAAAGAGATTGGTGAAGTCTCGTGAAAAAAAACATTATTTTGGGTTTACGAGTATAGGACAGTCGGAGGTCGGGACTCAAACTCTCAACATTATCTGATGATGCGACATTAAAGGAGGATGATCTGCACTCTCTGTGCTGAGGCCCAGTTAGACTCTAGCAAATAGGGCCCCCAAACCTCTAAACCATAGAGAACCGAGGGTTGGACAAGGCTGTCCATGCGTCCAAATGTGAAATTTGTGGATTTTCACCCTGAATTAACTGAGATTAATAACCTTTAGGAGCCATCTCACCATTCACCATAATGATTCCCTTTGAGCTGCTGATGCAATGCAGATTAATAATCTCCATCTGTTTTACAAGATTCAAACCTTTGTAAACGGCTGAGTCTTCTGCTGTATTATTTGTAGTTTCACCCAAACCGCAACTTATTCGAGTACTTGTTTTCCTCTTAGGTTGATGGTGAGTCCCCACTACCTCCTCTGCCCAGGTTATGTTTGGTCACCCTGTTCACATATTGTTTATGATCGCACTTGCTTAAATATATATAATATTTCATTCATTCAGGAGATGTATCAAGTCTTCCCTCATTTGTTCTTTGCATGTCTTTGATCCCATTGATTGCTATTGGTCACCTGACAGGACATTTATAAGATTCAATATCAATTCTATTATTAATGATGGATTGCCATTGTTTTTCTCTAGTCTCTGTTTGGCTCTG
>LPNX011036505.1:0-135000 GCA_001517045.1 Pseudotsuga menziesii
TAGTTTGACATTATGATATTAAATACAATTGAGTGAATATATAATTTAAAATTAAAAAACATGAAAATGACAATATATTATTTTATAAAAAATTGTGAAAAGATATTTTTATGAATTACGAGTACTTTACTTGAAAATGACAATAATATTATTTTATGACAAAGTGAATTGTGAGTACTTTACTTGAAAATAACAATAATATTATTTTATGAGAAAGTGTGAAATGACTTTTATTGTGAGTACTTCACTTTATGACTTAAAAGTACTTGTACCACTACCTTGGTTAACTATGGATTTTCATCCACCATAGAAAATGTGACAAATAAGCATTATTAACTCATGCAATGCCACCTCAACCATGGGGGATGATGTCATCTACTAGAATGTAATTGGTTTATTTTTATAGTACATTTTGGGCTTTTTGAGGCCCATTTTTGACCTCAAATTCTCTCTAATGCAAGTCAGAAAGTAGAAATATAGCTAAAAATCTAAGGAAAATTAGATTTTCGATTCCCAAAATCGAAAAGTGGAATTAGGGAAGGTGGATATCAGAAAGTGGAAATATACCTGAAACCCCTAAGGAAAGTTGGATTTCCAATTCTTGAATCCGAAAGGCAGAAGTCAGAAATTGAGAAGTCATAAAAACTGATACCTATCATTTTATTGACATAGAATGATTTCTAACGAAAGTTGGATTTTCGATTCTCAAAATAAGAAAGCGGAAATCGGGAACTCAAAATTTGGAAAGCAGAAAGATAGTGAAAGTTATAAGGAAAGTTGGATTTTCGATTCCCGAAATCGAAAAGCGAAATTCAAGAAGTCGCATGTCAGAAAGCGAAAATATAGCTAAAAAATCTAAGTAAAATTAGATTTACGATTCCCAATATCGGAAAGTGGAATTAGGGAAGTCAGATGTCGGAAAGAGGAAATATAGCTAAAAACTCTAAGGAAAGTTGTATTTATGATTCCCGAATTTGGAAGGCAGAAGTCGAAAATCAAGAAGTCATAAAAGCTGATGCCTATAATTTTATTGGCATAGAATGAGTATTACACAGCATTTTCATTTAGCCTAAAAATTGATACCTATCATTTTATTGGCATAGCATGAGTATTACAACATGATGAAGCCACATAACCAATACAAGTCACAGTCCTTTTACAACAAAGAAAGATTCATAATCAATTAAAACAGAGCAAGGGTGTTTCACCATCCCATAAGCAACATCTTCATTTAGCCTAAAAACTGATACCTGTCATGTTATTGGCATAGCATGAGTATTACAACATTATGAAGCCACATAACCAATACAAGTAACCATCCTTTTGCAATAGATAAGGATGCCTAAAAACTGATATCTATCATTTTATTGGCATAACATGAGTATTACAACATTATGAAGTCACATAACCAATACAAGTCATGGTCCTTTTAAAACAGAGCAAAGATGTTTCACCATCCCATAAGCAACATCTTCATTTAGCCCAAAGCTAGATACATATAATTTTATTGGCATAGCATGAGTATTACAACATTATGAAGCCACATAACCAATACAAGTCACAGTCCTTTTGCAACAGAGCAGGATGCCTAAAAAATGATACCTATCATTTTATTGGCATAGCATGAGTATTACAACATTATGAAGCCACATAACCAATACAAGTCACCATCCTTTTAAAACAAAGCAAGGGTGTTTCACCATCCCATAAGAAACATATTTATTTAGCCTAAAAACTGATACCTATAATTTTATTGACATAGAGTATTACAACATTATGAAGCCATATAACCAATACAAGTCACAGTCCTTTTGCAACAGAGCAGGATACCTACAAACTAATGCCTATCATTTTATTGGCATAGAATGAGTATTACAACATTATGAAACCACATAACCAATACAAGTAACAGTCCTTTTGCAATAGAGCATGATGCTTAAATATCTATCATCCTATTGGCATAGAATGAGTATTACAACATTATGAAGCCACATAACCAATACAATTCATAATTCTTTTAAAATAGAGCAAGGGTGTTTCACCATCCCATAAGCAACATCTTCATTTAGCCTAAAAACCGATACCCATCATTTTATTGACATAGAGTATTACAACATTATGAAGCCACATAACCAATACAAGTCACGGTCCTTTTGAAATAGAGCAAGATGCCTAAAAACTGATACCTATCATTTTATTGGCATAGCATGAGTATTACAACATTATGAAACCACATAACCAGTACACGTAACATCCTTTTGCAACAGAGCAAGATTCCTAAAAACAGATACCTATCATTTTATTGGCATAGTATGAGTATTACAACATTATGAAGCCACATAACCAATACAAGTCACATTCCTTTTAAAACAGAGGAAGAGTGTTTCACCATCCCATAACCAACATCTTCATTTAGACTAAAAAATGTTACCTATCATTTTACTCACATTTAAAAACCTATTTAGACATGTACATATATACCATGAGTTAAATAGATTTGCGGAAATTTAAAGACAGTAGCAGAAACTATTTGTAAAGTCAAATACGATCCAAATAAGTTCTTTCCACAATGAATATTCAAAACAATTAAGGCGAGAGAAGGAATACCTGCAAATTTAAGAAGGTGCAAAAACCTCTATTGGAAACTCTCTATTGTAAACAAAATGCAACAAAATCAATACAAACAAAGCAAATGAAAACAATAACAAAATAGTGGTTACCTGAACGCTTGTTTATATGTGCAAAGTAAATGCGATGTAGCAGCAAATGTCGTAAATCAAGTATTGTAGCAACACCTTGCATATCGTCATAAGGTGAGCCAACTGAATATTTAGGCCCATGTCTGAATCAAATGATAAGCTTTCTTGCATTAATGGAGCAACAATGCATTGATGAGCCATTAATGTGGATGAAGGGACATGGGCAAAGTGTGTTCCATCCACTAAAGCAACAGTGAAATGAAACCACGAGAAACGAAAAACTGTTGGAATGAAAATTTTGCAAAATCCTGGCGTAAAATCTTGGCAAGGGCTATGTCGAATTGAGAAAAATAATCTGCAGTGAAGGATAGTGAAACCTATACAAAAAAATATGGCAGCACCAGTCGTTTAGGGAAAGAGATAGAAGTCTAGTGAAAACAAACAAGCCACCTGTCAGAAAAACATGCAAAACATCAAGTGGGAAGAAGGACCCATAACTGGAAACCAATCCATCAATTCCATCAATCCATTCACGTGCAGCATCGACCATAACACAGAGGACACTTGTGGTCTCCGAGACAAAAGTTCCAAAATCGAGATTGCAGAATCGGGGACCCAACTGAAGTGTAGTAAATAAAAAAAAAACAAAATTGACCCAAGAAGGGTAAATGACGCGAGACACAACACTTGTTCATCCGTGATTCATTAAGCCAATGTGAAATGTGTCAAAATGCTATTGACCAGGGAGACAATGAATCTTCTAAGACTGCATCTTCATTGTGAAACGCCTTCAACGTAAATATTAAGTTTGTGGTGTAAAAAATTTTTACTAAATTTTTTTATTATCAATTATAATTATTGCTTTTAAGAAAAACAATTAAAAACTTAATTTAAATATTTTGTATTTTTTATTATAATACATTGTAAAAGATTTATGACAATACACAAGATTATAATTATTTATAATGGTAAATAAACAAATACATAATAAACAAAATAAAATAAAAAACATTAAATGAAAAAGTTGTTGAATGTTCTATCTTATAAGATAGAATTCATTGATATTACAATGTGATTAACAATTTTTCACAAAAATTATTTAATTAATTTTATTATATAATAATGATTAATAAATTTTTAATTATAAATTAATAAAAATTATATAATAAAAAGTAATAAAAATCATCATAATATGAATATAAAGTAATATTTTTAAATTTTATTAAATTGTTGAATGCTCTATCTTATAAGATAGAATTCTTTGATATTGCAATGTAATTAACAAATTTTCTCAAAAATGATTTAATTAATTTTATTATATAATGATTAATAAAGTTCTAATTATAAATTAATAAAAATTATATAATAAAAAGTAATAAAAATCATCATAATATGAATATAAAGTAATATTTTTAAACTTTATTAAATTGTTGAATGTTCTATCTTATAAGATAGAATTCATTGATATTGCAATGTGATTAACAAATTTTCTCAAAAATTATTTAATTAATTTTACTATATAATAATGATTAATAAATTTCTAATTATAAATTAATAAAAATTATATAATAAAAAGTAATAAAAATCATCATAATATGAAAGTAATATTTTTAAATTTTATTAAATTAAAAATTATATTGCTAATATTTAACATCATAAATTAATTTTATATTTGTGGACTATATTATTAATGAAAAATGATTTTAAAATTCTAAATTTTAAATTTTTATCATGTTATTTGTATTAAAATATAAAAATTAATTTTATATTTGTAAACTATATTCTTAATGAAAACTCATTTTAAAATTCTAAATTTTAAATTTATTATCAAGTTATTTGTATTAAATATATACTAGTAGTATAGATCGATATTAACTATGGTTCTACTAAGCACTGAGAGGGATCAAGTTCTCTTGAGATGCAAACTCTTTAATTTACAAAAAATGTCTAATAAGTATTCCTACTTTGAAATGGCCAACTTGCTTAAGTAATTTCAAAATAGGGTAAAAGACGAATGAGGTGAGTCACATTAATAATTAATAATAAGTATTCCTACTTTGAAATGGCCAAAGAGACGAGGAATCTTATAAGACTGCATCTTCATTATGAAACGCCTTCAACGTAGATATTAAGTTTGTGGTGTAAAAAATTTTTACTAAGAATTTTTATTATCAATTATAATAATTGCTTTTAATAAAAAAAAGTTAAAAACTTAATTTAATATTTTGTATTTTTTATTATAATTAATTGCAAAAGATTTATGACAATACACAAGATTATAATTATTTATAATGGTAAATAAACAAATAGACAATAAACAAAATTAAAAAACATTAAATGAAAAAGTTGTTGAATGTTCTATCTTATAAGATAGAATTCATTGATATTGCAAAGTGATCAACAAATTTTCTCAAAAATTATTTAATTAATTTTATTATATAATAATGATTAATAAATTTCTAATTATAAATTAATAAAAATTATATAATAAAAAGTAATAAAAATCATCATAATAGGAATATAAAGTAATATTTTTAAAATTTATTACATTAAAAATTATATTGCTAATATTTAACATCATAAATTAATTTTATATGTGTGAACTATATTATTAATGAAAAATGATTTTAAAATTCTAAAATTTAAATTTTTATCATGTTATTTGTATTAAAATATAAAAATTAATTTTATATTTGTAAACTATTATTAATGAAAACTGATTTTAAAATTCTAAATTCTAAATTTATTATTATTTGTATTAAATATAAATAATTTTATAAAATTAAAGTATATATAAAATTGATTCTTAAAATAAATAGTATATATTATAATTTAAAATATCAAAAAAATAAAGTATAAATGTTGGATTAAATTATTTTTTTCCACTTATATTATAAATATATTGTAAAGTCAATTTACTTTATGTTTTATTTAGTTAATGAAAAAAATTAATGTTTAATTTTATATATTGAAAATATTAATTTTCAAAATATAATAAATTTTTATAAAGTTATGTTTTACTTAGTTAACCAAATAAAAATTAAGTTTTTTAAGATTTAATTTTATATATTAAAAATATTAATTTTATAATATATTAAAAGTTTTCTTTTATTAACTACCAAGTGTGATGTGAGTTGTGATGTTATCATTTTTTCCTACCAAAGTAGGGATATACTACCATACCTATTGGTTAATCAAATTTTATTGACTTACATTAATTTGCTTCTTCTCTACAAATTTTAATTATTAATTATAATATTTTAAAAAATAAACATAAATATTACAATTTTTTAAATTCAATAATTTTGTTTTCAATTGGCTTAAAACATTTTTAATGAGACATAATCCCCATATGAGGAGTAGAGTGTTTAGAAGAAGCAAGTTGCACCGATATAATTTTAGCTTGTATAATTATTATCCTTTTATTTTAAGAATTTTTAAGGATTTTTGCTTTAACATGAGTATTATTGTTAACACCGATAAAATGAAAATCTTGATTATAAAATCTAAGAAAGACACCTATGCAAATTTTATTGATGTTAATAGAAATCTAGAGGAAGTGACTTCTTACAAGTATCTCAGAAATGATATTCATCACAAGCTCAATTGGAACTATAACATTGAGAAAATGATTAATGGAGGGTCGAAAGCTTATTTTGGTCTTGAAAATAATTGTAAATCAGCCAATCTCGTCACGTGGGATAAAAGAAGTTCCTCTTTGAAACTCTTGTCATCCCTGTTATCTTGTATGGTTGTGAAGTATGGGGGTGCAACATTTATAAAGAATTTTGGAGGAAGATTGAGCAAATCCAGAAGCGGTTTATAACTATAACCTCAAAATTAAAAGCAATATGCATTATCCTATTCTCCTCATAAAAGTGGGTCTTTACCCCATCGAGAGCATGGCTATGACTAGGTACTTGGTGTACAAGCATAAGGTAAATAACATGGGAAACGAGAGATTTCCTAAAATTACTTTAAACTCAAGTCAAAATCAATTACGCTTAAAGCAGTGTTGGTGTAAAGATACCATGGCTTGGTTAAACCATTGGGTCATTCATGAAAACATTTTGCAGAACATTGATAATGTCAAAAATATTATGACTTCTAAGTTTAAAGAGAAATTGTGGTGTGAAGAAAATTTAGCAGTTAAGAGAAAATTAAGATACGATAAGGAGGTCATTAATCCTAATTTGGAAATCATAAGTATCTCTCGGTAGTAACTAGCTCACGGAAGAAAATTAATATAGACAAGATTAGAACCAACTCTCATGAACTCCATAGTGAAAGAAGGAGTTGATATATTCCTAAAACTTCATGGGCATAAAGGGTTTGTCATCTGTGTGAGTCTATGAGCGTTGATGATGAAAAGCACTTTCTCTTAGAGTGCCCTTCTTACATCCACATTAAATCCGAGTTTCATAATATTTGTTACAATACAAACCTTTGTAACCTCCTAACTTGCCAAAACTTAGTGAGCTTAGAAAGCTTCTTGACAAGCATTTTGATTTTAAAGTAAACCAAGTATTCTTCCTTCTTAAGGTTCGATAAACCAAACTTGGATTTATTGAACGTTAATCATCATCATCAACATTAAATAACATTATATATAATTGAATAACTTGCCTACAGCTACCTATGATATTAAATATAGTTTGATGACTTGTTTAACCCAAGTTCCGTACATCTAACCCTCAAGTTCATCCAGTTTTACTTTGTCCACCATCATTAGACCTCCATACTTTACAAGGACCCATTATTCTTCGAAAGGAAAGCCTAATCACAATGTTAGTTTAATTATTAAACCTCAGCTTTATTAAACCTGTGACGTTATCGAACATTTTAATGTTAAACTCAACGATGAAAATCTTATTAAATTACTTCAGCTATCATTGTTCTTATTATATTAGTAGCCATTGCTCTTATTAAACTACTTCAGTTATCCCGCAGACGAATTGAGGGAAAATCAAGCATTTCCGTCTTAAACTTTGCGCTGCATTCTGCTTAGGAGTAATTCAGAGTATCTTTCGATGAATTCGTAGGTTTTCTGCTGAATCTAGGGTTATTTATTTAAGGGCGTTCTGCATTTTGTTTCACTTTCACAACAATTCTATGTCCACCATGCGTTATGGTAAAGAGTAACTTAGGTTATTTTTAGATTAAATTTCTGGCTATTTTGGGTCCACGATCCAAGGATTTCAAGTAAATTGCTAGCGATTGCTCTAATTTAATATTCATAACATTCAGCTTAGACCAATAGCTTAAGTGAATCCAAACAAAGATATAAATTTATATTTTGAATTATTTAAGTAAATTGCTAACGATAGCTTTAATTTAATATTCATCATATTCATCTCAGACCAAGAGCTTAAGTGAATCCAAACAAAGATATAAATTTATGTTTTGAATTATTTGATGAGATATTTTTTTTTCTTTTGAGAGAAATGCTAATGAGAAGCTAACTTTTAAGTGATTTACCTAGTTTGTTCTTGTTATAGGAATTGATACTTAGCTAACTTTTAAGTGATTTATCGTGGATTTGCCTAGCTTGTTCGTGTTATAGGAATTAATATAGATTGATTTTAATTTTAGCTCTATCAAAGGCAGGGGAGGATCAAATCACTTGAGGTGCAAATCCCTTTTAAAATCTTAAACTTGAGGAAATGTTTGTACATCAAAGGATTTGATCTCTCTTAGCACTTAATAGAGCCAAAGTTAATAAATTACCACATTGAAATAGTCTCATTCCAAAAATTAAAAATTTATTTAAACCAATTTAACTTAATTATTTGCAAAAATAAGCATTAATTAATTAATTATGAAGTAAAATATTTGTAATTTACCCAATTATTATTAATTTGCAATAATCACAAAATTAATATCTAAGTTATGTTCTATTATTAACTTAATAATACATAATCCAAATCCTACAAATAAACAAAAATTACAATCATTCATTGATTATGTAGTAAAATATTTATTTTCCTAAATTTAATTATAAAAGTGTATTTCTGGTTGTAAAGTATAAAAGGTAGATCCTACAAATAGGCAAGACTTGCATTAATTTATCAATAATGTAACATGTAATATCTAACTTATTGTTTTATATTAACTTACCAACATTCAACATGGATTTTTTAAATAAGTTTTAATTTGAGTGGAGACAGTAGGAGACCCTGTGCATAATTTTGCAACTCGTTTCGAACTCTAAGTTGAGTCCATCATCAAGAGTGTCTCCAGAACCCAAAATTTGTCCAACGACTCCCTTCCATGGAGGGAGATAATGGTTTGGTTTATGTTTATGTAGGTATTCATCATGAGTGGAGACAGTAGGAGACCCTACATATAGTTTTTCAACTCGTTTTAGACTCTAAGTTGAGTCCATCGTTAGGAGTGTCTCCAGAAGCTGAAATTTATCCAACGAATCCCTTCCATGGAGGGAGATAATGGTTTGGTTTATGTTTGCACAGGTATTCATTATGAGTGGAGACAATAGGAGACCCTATGTATAGTTTTTCAACTCATTTCAGACTCTAAGCTGAGTCCATCGTCAGGAGCGTCTCCAGAAGCCAAAATTTATCCAGCGACTCCCTTCCATGGAGGGAGATAATGGTTTGGTTTATGTTTCCACAGGTATTCATCATGAGTGGACACAATAGGATACCCTGTGTATAGTTTTTCAACTAGTTTCGAACTCTAAGTCGAGTCCATCATCACGAGTGTCTCCAGAAGCCGAAATTTATCCAGGGACTCCCTTCCATGGATGGAGATAATGGTTTGGTTTAAGTTTCTGCAGGTTTTCATCATGAGTGGAGATAGTAGGAGACCCTGTGTATAGTTTTTCAACTTGTTTCGGACTCTAAGATGAGTCCATCGTCAAGAGTGTCTCTAGAAGCCTAAATTTATCCAGCGACTCCCTTCCATGGAGGGAGATAATGGTTTGGTTTATGTTTTCGTAGGCATTCATCATGAGTGGATACAGTAGGAGACCCTGCGTAAAGTTTTCCAACTTGTTTTGATCTCTAAGCTGAGTCCATCGCCAGGAGTGTCTCCAGAAGCCGAAATTTATCCAGTGACTCCCTTCCATGGAAGGAGATAATGGTTTGGTTTATGTTTATGTAGGAATTCATCATGAGTGGAGACGATAGGAGACCCTGCGTATAGTTTTTCAACTCGTTTTGAACTCTAAGCTGAGTCCATCGTCAAGAGTGTCTCCAGAAGTCGAAATTTATCCATTGAATCCCTTCCATGGAGGGAGATAATGGTTTGGTTTATGTTTTTGCAAGTATTCATCATGAGTGGAGACAGTAGGAGACCCTGTGTATCGTTTTTCAACTCGTTTCAAACTCTTATTTGAGTCCATCGTCAAGAGTGTCTCCAGAAGCCGAAATTTATCTAGTGACTCCCTTCCATGGAGGGAGATAATGGTTTGGTTTATATTTCTGCATGTATTCATCATGAGTGGAGAAAGTAGGCAACCCTGTGTACAGTTTTTCAACTCATTTCAAAATCTAAGCCGAGTCCATCATTAGGAGTGTCTCCAAAGGCTAAAATTTATCCAGCGACTCCCTTCCATGGAGAGAGATAATGGTTTGGTTTATGTTTCCGCAAGTATTCATCATGAGTGGAGACCATAGGAGACCCTCTGTATAGTTTTTCAACTCGTTTCAGACTCTAAACTAATTCCATCGTCAGGAGTGTCTCCGGAAGCCGAAATTTATCCAGCGACTCCCTTCCATGGATGAAGATAATGCTTTGGTTTATGTTTGCACAAGTATTCATCATGAGTGGAGATAGTAGGAGACCCTGTGTATAGTTTTTCAACTCATTTCATAATCTAAGCTGAGTCCATTGTCAAGAGTGTTTCCAGAAGCTGAAATTTATCCAACGACTCCCTTCCATGGAAGGAGATAATGGTTTGGTTTATGTTTCTACAGGTATTCATCATGAGTGGAGACAGTAGGAGACCCTGCATATAGTTTTTCAACTCGTTTCGGACTCTAATTAGCTGAGTCCATCGTCAGGAGTGTCTTTAGAAGTCGAAATTTATCCAGCGACTCCCTTCCATGGAGGGAGATAATGGTTTGGTTTAAGTTTCCGCAAGTATTTATCATGAGTGGAGATAGTAGGAGACCCTGTGTATAGTTTTTCAACTTGTTTCGGACTCTAGGCTGAGTCCATCATCAAGAGTGTCTCCAGAAGCCTAAATTTATCCAGCGACTCCCTTCCATGGAGGAAGATAATGGTTTGGTTTATGTTTCCGTGGGCATTTATCATGAATGGATATAGTAGGAGACCCTGCGTATAGTTTTCCAACTTGTTTCGATCTCTAAGCTGAGTCCATCACTAGGAGGGTCTCCAGAAGATGAAATTTATCCAGTGACTCCCTTCCATGGAGGGAGATAATGGTTTGGTTTATGTTTCCACAGGTATTCGTCATGAGTGGAGACAGTAGGAGACCCTGTGTATAGCTTTTCAACTTGTTTCAAACTCTAAGTTGAGTCCATCATTAAGAGTCTCTCTAGAAGTTGAAATTTATCTTGTGACTCCCTTCCATGGAGGGAGATAATGGTTTGGTTTATGTTTCTACAAGTATTCATCATGAGTGGAGACAGTAGGAGACCCTGCGTATAGTTTTTCAACTCGTTTCAGACTCTTAGCTGAGTCCATCATCAAGAGAGTCTCCAGGAGCCGAAATTTATCTAGTGACTCCCTTCCATGGAGGGAGATAATGGTTTGGTTTATCTTTCTGCGTGTATTCATCATGAGTGGAGAAAGTAGGCGACCCTACGTATAGTTTTTCAAATCATTTTAGACTCTAAGCCAAGTCCATCAATAGGAGTGTCTCCAGAAGCTGAAATTTATCCAGCAACTCCCTTCCATGGAGGGAGATAATGGTTTGGTTTATGTTTTGGCAAGTATTCATCATGAATGGAGACCATAGGAGACCCTGTGTATAGTTTTCCAACTCATTTCAGACTCTAATTTGAGTCCATCGTAAGGAGTGTCTCCAGAAGCCAAAATTTATCCAACGACTCCCTTCCATGGACGAAGATAATGGTTTGGTTTATGTTTGCGCAAGTAGTCATCATGAGTGGAGATAGTAGGAGACCTCGTGTATAGTTTTTTAACTCATTTCAAACTCTAAGTTGAGTCCATTGTCAGGAGTGTCTCTAGAAGCCAAAATTTATCCAACGACTCCCTTCCATGGAGGGAGATAATGGTTTGGTTTATGTTTCGATAGATATTCATCATGAGTGGAGACAGTAGGAGACCCTACATATAGTTTTTCAACTCGTTTTAGACTCTAAGATGAGTCCATCATCAGGAGTGTCTCTAGAAGCCGAAATTTATCCAATGACTCCCTTCCATGGAGGGAGATAATGGTTTGGTTTATGTTTCCATAGATATTCATCATGAGTGGAGACAGTAGGAGACCCTACATATAGTTTTTCAACTTGTTTTAGACTCTAAGATGAGTCCATCATCAGGAGTGTCTCTAGAAGCTAAGATTTATCCAACGACTCCCTTCCATGGAGGGAGATACTGGTTTGGTTTATGTTTTCGCAAGTATTCATCATGAGTGGAGACAGTAGGAGACCCTATGTATAGTTTTTCAACTCGTTTCAGAATCTAAGCTGAGTCCATCGTTAGGAGTGTTTCCAGACGCTGAAATTTATCCAACAACTCCCTTCCATGGATGGAGATAATGGTTTGGGTTATGTTTCCGTAGGTATTCATCATGAGTGGAGATAGTAGGAGACCTTGTGTATAGTTGTTTAGCTCGTTTCAGACTCTAAGTTGATTCCATCATCAGGAGTGTCTCCAAAAGCCGAAATTTATCCAGCGACTCCCTTCCATGAAGGGAGATAATGGTTTGGTTTATGTTTCCATGGGTATTCATCATGAGTGGATATGACCAACATGGATTTTTAAATATTTTAATTTGGTTTTAAAATTTTATTTTATGACCAACATGGATTTTTAAATCTTTTTATTTGATTTTAAATTTTTTATTTTATGGGACAAAGTTACGTTAAGTTACAACATCTCCGTCATACGGGTAACCAACATATTTTTCGTCACATAACCCAATATATTTTCCATCACAATCTTCCACTTACCAACTATTTAATTCGTTACTAACTTTAAATATATGGAAATTGAAATTGAAATTCAATATATATCTATATAAATGTATTTTACAATCTACTCAATATAAATTTGAAGTCAATATGTTTTTGGTTTTATAATTTTTTTTTAATATATTTAGCCTTTTGAATAAACATGGTGTGACAGAGGTGACAATGACTTAACACATCTCATCCACTTTGGTTGAATTTAGAAAGCCCCTCTAGAAACAATTTTTATTTAAAAATATAAAAATATTTAAATTAAAAAAATTATATATGATATTTTATTATTATTATACCTGCCTCCGGCTGGTATATTGTAATCGTTCGATTTCAAACCGCGTTGAATTTGGGTATTACTTGGTGTTTTTTGACGCGGCTTTAAAAAATCAAACCTGTTTTCCAAAGTCTGACTTAGGCGTTTGCAAAATATTTGTTTTAATTTTGTTAAAAATCTATTTTTCTAAACAGCTGATTGGTTGATAGGGGATGATGTCAACATTGGGGTTTGGTATCTAGATTTGAGTCGCTTTAAAAAATCAAACCTGTTTTCCAAAGTCTGACTTAGGCGTTTGCAAAATATTTGTTTTAATTTTGTTAAAAATCTATTTTCCTAAACAGCTAATTGGTTGATAGGGGATGATGTTTGATAGGGGATGATGTCAACATTGGGGTTTGGTATCTGGATTTGAGTCGCTTTAAAAAATCAAACCTGTTTTCCAAAGTCTGACTTAGGCGTTTGCAAAATATTTGTTTTCCAAAGTCTGACTTAGGCGTTTGCAAAATATTTGTTTTAATTTTGTTAAAAATCTATTTTTCTAAATAGCTGATTGGTTGATAGGGGATGATGTCAACATTGGGGTTTGGTATCTGGATTTGAGTCGACATGTGGCAAGATGACATCATAATATAAAATTAAAAAAATAAAATTTATATCCCATCGCCATTGCCACGCGTTCATTCTCAAGGTCCACGCGTTCATCAGGGATTTGTACATGCAGAATTTGCAGCTTGAAGTCTTGGTTGTCTCTGCTTCGGATGAGTTTCTTGATGGTCCAATCGAATGCATTTTTGCTGCTGATGGAAGGATGACGGTACCCCTTCAGAGAGGACTGGTTCACGCCCATCAGTATACGAGTTGGACCTTCCTGCCCTCCTTCCATTCTATTCTATTCTCTCTGAAATTTCCTGCGCGTGACCTCCTTTGCAAATATTACTCCACTTCAATCGTGCTAAAGACATATTCAAAATACACTGAGCAGTGCAATTATATAGCTATAGACACTTCGAAGTTTCGAATCAATGAGAAGTCCCATTCATGCAGGATTTCCTTGCCATTTGCCATAGGTCCTTTGCCTGGGATGACGCGTCACACTCTTCGATTTTGAGTGTTGGAGTTGCATCAGCCAGCCCCGAGACCGCTGGAGAGAGGAAACCCTAATTTAACGTATCTAGAATCCAGAGAGTGACCTGGTAAATAAATTAATTTAACATGCACAATATGTAATCCATGCACGTTAATTAATTAAACAGATGCTTTAATTTTAATTAAGACACAAAAGCCCTCGCCGTTTCTGCTTCTCTATTCAGTATTTTACTATGTTTCTTACCGAAACAAAATTAATGTTAGATACGTTCGGATGGCCGAGTTTAAAAATTAAGAGAAAAAAAATAGAATACACATGGATGGT
The DNA here is from genome assembly GCA_001517045.1 of Pseudotsuga menziesii. Lineage (NCBI taxonomy): Eukaryota > Viridiplantae > Streptophyta > Pinopsida > Pinales > Pinaceae > Pseudotsuga > Pseudotsuga menziesii. The sequence goes on from LPNX011036505.1 coordinate 14,524, forward strand.
TGCATAAAATAATATCCAGCCTGCTATATTCAGAAATTGGCCTGAAGCCAAGATAAGGAAACAAGGGAAAAAACAACACAGTATTCTCCAGCCATATAGAATTATGTGAATGGTTGCAGTATCTTTATTAATTCACAACATTATTGGAAATTGATACACAATTATGCTTCTACTGCACACAGAAATCAAGAAGAATCAATCTCTCTGAAACAATATTTGAGCCCAATATGAACAATGCATGCATGCGTATTATTTTCTCACTGATCTAAGTTGCCGACTAGTTTCATGACCGCAAGTATTATATATATATATATATATATATAATACGTGTTGGTTTTCTTTTCAGTCTGCGTTTTGGTATCTCTCACCTATTTACAGATCAACAGATTAAAAATTAAATCAGCTCTAACCTGGACACTGGACATGATCACAACTGTAATTTTATTACATCTGACTCCACCACGGCTGGGAGTTTGTGTCAATTTCAGAATCAATCTATGGAATATATTGTAAACCCATGACAAATTAGTAACGACTAACTAAACCTGGCATTATCAAGATGAACTTAAAGTTGTGCTAAATTTGGTCCAGAACTGCAGCAATTCGGTGGAAATCGGGATGAGACAATGGAGTACTTAGCATTGTGGCCCTGTCAGCGAGTCCCTGATACTCAGTGTTCTGAAGTTGTTGCCATGATATTGGGAAAGTGCAAATACTGGGTAATTTCGGCAGAACAACTATTCCTAGACTCAGCACCTAAACCATAGGATTCAATACATACCATGAAACAACAAAAAAACAACAACCCATTTTGAAAGGCGGAACGCCAGCACAAACAGAAGAAGCATGAAATCTAAAAATCCAATGCACAAAACTTGGATTGACCCATGAATTCTAGAGCTAACATAATGTTTGTAAGAGAATCCAGCATGACTTAGCTTCCTACCATTTCAAAGGGCATTCAATTCAATATAAATCAATCGATCATGCAGACAATATCACTGAAACAAGGAAACAAGTGACATAATCCCAAATCAGAGGGCAAGACAGTGAAACCAGTTCAACAGACCCATAGCTGTCCAATATAACAATCTAGACCAGGACTAAATACAAAGATATCATCATTGCCCACCTTGGAGGCGAGCACTTGAACTCCTGCATACTTTACATCCCAGTTGAATTTAGTCATTTTCCATCCCGTTTTGCCTAGAGGACCGGCATTGTCAGTCAAATAGTTCATGTAAGACAGATCTCCAGTAGCCTCGTGAAGCCATGTTGCTGCCCAAAGAAGCTCATCCTGCAAAATACAACTACACCATCATCAGTAGGAAGAGGAAGATGAATGCTCACAAAACAGGTACCATCCCAGATCCCCCATTGCTTAACCGACATTGAACCAAACAAGTACTGTCCCAGAGAACCCCCATAGCTAAGCAGGAAATGAACCAAACAGAACTTCAAAGTATTCCAAAACAGCAATCCCACAATAGAATTGGGGTTTAAGCAGTCAAGATTACCCCGTATCCACTCTTGGAGGCATAGTACTTCTGTGCAACACTAATGTTGCTGTCATATTTTCCTCTGTACTGATCAGCAAATGCAAAAAGTTGTAGAGTTCACACCCTATATTCGTTAGCCAAAACACACTGATACAGCTACAAGTAGAGTGCTTTGATAGCTCCTCAGGAATACTGTCTTCCAGCTTATTGCTGTTCAAATCTAACCATATCAAGCTTTTACAGTTCCCAAGTTCTGGAGGAATGATGCTAGATAAAGAATTTGTTGTAATATCGCAAGCCTGTCAAGCTGACCAATCCACGATGGGATAGGGCCTGCAACCTGTTGCTTGAAAGAGAAAGCCATACAAGGTTGCGGCAATTTTTTACACTAGAGGGGATAGTACCTGTAATGAAATTATTCCGTACATTTTTCATGGATACCTGGAGTGGAATACTTAATTTTTGAAGCTTTGTTCTTGGTCTGGTTGATTTGCAGAGTCCACGAGAGGAGGATCGAGCTTTAGGGACCATCACCCACTAACGACCCAGCAAAGACTATTGACCTAGCACTGAGCATGAAAGAGCTCGCCAGAATGCTCCACTTGGACTGCATGCAGACAAACTTCAAAAGCTGCATGGTTTCTTGCAGCTTGGTGGCAAGCTCCAGAATGGATGTGCGCTTAGCTTACACTTCCACGTGTTGGGATAATTTGTTTCACGGATCATGTGAAGATAAACCATAACAAAGTTAATACTTATTAAATGATTGCTTAAAAAACCTATGTGAAACTGAAATCTTAAATAAGTTTATAAAAATTATTAATTTATAGTTTGAATTGAAATTCAATATTTACCCAACCAAACTTACTGATAACCCACGTTAAAATATAATAAAAGAATTTCTTAAACACGAAAAAAAAACCAAGTAAGACTTCAAAACCAACACATATATTTTACCTTTTTATCAATTTAATAACTGTCCACATAACATGGTGGGGCTCATATTTCTCCAATGAAATTTCTAATCAACCTGAAAATTAGAAACTTAATGAGGCATACGAAGGCTCTAGTCCACTTCTCCTTTATATGCTTTGTTGTTATTCATTGGAAATGGGTCCATGCATGCCATCGAAATTAATTGATGTTCTCTTAATATGATGAGTATTTTAAATAAATAGTAGTTTGATTTATATTTCATTTTCCACCTATACTATCTTATAAATTGAAAAGATCTCAAAACCTAAACAAGTGGAATAAGCAACAAAGTTGCTTAGTACGTGCCTCCTAAGAAGAGATTGAAATATATAGCAATAGGATAATTTTGCTATAAAAATATATGATGAAACAAATATATTTACAATTTGAAAGAAATTAAAACAAAAATGAATTAAAAAATGTCCATTTAAATACGATATAGGTTATTGCAATGTAGCATAAAACAAGCATATTCAAGCTTCCTTACATACTTCTAGTAATACTCTTGACTTATGTTATAAAAATATGCAAGTTTCTTTATAGACTAGCATAAATAGGAAATGAGAAACAATAGCTTATAAGATTATAAATTAATATCATACAAGTTCCATTATTCTTTGGTGCTATTGTGTGAAAATTCTAAATTTTCTTACGGCTAACTTCAATTTTTTTTTTTTTATGAAACTGTCTTTACCTTGCTTGAACTTGAGTACATTATCAGTGAAACTTTGTAAACAAAACGAAAATTAAAATTCGTAAATTAAGTAAATTTTTATTTATGCTTAATTTTCTTCGATATAAAATGTGTTGGTTTTTTCAAAAGTTTCAGTTAACATTTTATCCTTCATTTAAAAAATATTTTATTATTATAAAAATCTACATTTTCGAATATAATTTTATTTATTGATAAATCATGCTTCAATTAATTATACTATTAACTGTCTACTTTTTGTAACAAATTTATTTTAACCTATCTGCTTTTTGTAATATAATTATAATAAATTCAATAATTTTGAACCTTTCATCAGCAATTCTTTGCTTTCTGCCTGCAATATTCTAATATCGCATATTTGAGAAAAGGCACCTCAACCTTATCTAAAGAGAATAAGTTTGTAGTCCATTGAATATGAATGTTAACTTGGTCTTAGTTCAGTTTTTGTTTTTATAATGGTGAATCATATTATTTATGACGATATATACATTGGGTAAGAAACAGCTTTAAAAGTAAACTATTTATTGTTTTTGTATATATATTTTTCCAATTTATATTTTAATTATGTTTTAATTATGTTTATAGATGTTTTTATTTGAGATTTGGGGTGGATTACCGAGTATTTTATGGATAAGGTTCATAGACGTTTTTGACTAGAGGAAGATTGATTATATGGCAGTCGTTAAAAATTTGAAGTAAACACTTAAAGAAAAGAATATAGAAAAGCACTATCACTATATATTTTCTTTAAGCTTGGTTTGATAACTAATTAATTTATAGACACATAGAAATATAAACAACACAGTTACAAGATGTAACAAGTAATGCAACAACCTATAAACAACAAGTAATCTCACATAGAAATATAAGTACCATAGCAACAAGTAATACATTGTTGCGAGTTTGAATGTTTCATAATTTCTTCAACTTTTAGCTTTAAACTATATACAATATTACAATAAATATTTCTAAGAGGTAGGTATAAGCAGCCTTGCTACTATTTCACTTGTTTATATTTAAAGCTATTTTAAATATTTAAAAACTACATTTTAAGAAATTTGATATTGATATTTTAAAATTTGTTTTACTATTAGACACTAACATTTTTTTAAAGATTAATAATATATATTTTATCAAAACTCATTTGCTTTTATAACTAAATGATTAAACTTTTTATTTTTAAATTAGATACTATTTTATTTTAAGGATTAACAATATATATTTGATCATAACTCTTTTGTGCCTATAAACAAATGATTAAGCCTCCTATTTCACAACATTTTGAGCGATTATAACACGAATATTCCAAACCTAAAAGCACTTTAAAATGATAAAATCAAACCATATGAAATCCCTAAAACCAAATCATATGAAATTCCTTGAGGTCTTTCATTCCCCATTTGAAAGTATTATGAACAAAGAATGTTCCCCACAAAACCCTCAAAATGTATCCCTCTAAGATGGGGTTATACAAGATAACATTTTGCTCAACCAAGTGAAAGAGTACATCTTTTCATATTATAATTCACTAAACTAACATAATCCTAATCACGGAAGTCCCCTGGTCATTGTTAAAGCATGGAATGCCCTTGTTGGACCTTGATGTAAGTCATGTTTTCTAGAATTATTTAGGGCCCTCGTACAAAGTTGAGGAACCCTTTAGATGCAATCATTTCAAAGAGTAAACCAAAGTTCCAAATGAAGGACACATCATTTCCCACAAGGCTATATCATAGTGGTAATTATTAAAAGTAGAAAGTTCTCTATACCATGAAATGGATTTCCTCCAAACCATTCTATTGAAATCACAATGTCCATCTTCTGAGAACCATTGATGCTGGACATATTTTTTTCTTTCTTGGTTTTGTCTATTATAATTTTATCCACATCCATTTAAATAATTGTTGGTGGACATTCATTTAGCTCACAAAGAATATGAAAAAATTCTAATCTACGAAAGGTCTTGGAGATAGACTTGATTCTTTTGATTAGCCTAGCCAATCTTAAGTTTTGACTCTGACTTGTTGCATTCATCACCTGGAATATTAAACGATAGTCTCTAAATATAATGGCTTCATCAACTCCATTTTCCCTTAGTTGCTTGATTCCTTGCCACAACCCATAGGCTTTAGCCATGTTGTTAGAGTCAGTCCCTATATTCCAGTAATATTCTATTTCTATTCCCCCCTAAGGAAAATAATAACCCCTCCTCCTCCTGCCATTCCTAGATTCCCCTTTGAGGCACCGTCGAAGAACAATTTGAATATCTTCTTCTCTTTCAACCATTTTCCAAATTGAGATTTATCTAATCTTATTTCCCAGATTTCCAACTTCTTCATGGGAGGGTCTGTCTCTCTAGTAGAGAAATTAAAATAATTCATCCAATTAACTTCATTTGCAGTAGGATTGGCTCTGTTCTTGGGGGTCAGCATGACCTCCATAACTTCTCCAATAAGAGCGTGCGTCTTGGTTACAATTTTACCTGGGTTGTGAGATTTATTCTGCAATATTATATTATTGCATTCTATCCGAATATGCCAGCATACAATCTTTGGCAACTTCATCTAGCTCTCCTTAACACCTTTTTTATTTACCAAATATCCTTTGTACAAATTTTCCCAGTTAATAAAACAATGTTGAGCATTTTTAGGCAGCACAATCATGCCAAACCATGGAGTTTTGTATTTGTTATTGAAGTCAACTAAAAGAAAACCATATGAAATCCATTGAGGAGTTTCATTACCCATTTTAAAGCATTAGGAACAAAGAATATTCCCCACAAATCCCTTAAAATTCCTCCCTCTAATATGGGGTTATACATGCTAACTTTTGGCACAACCAAGTTAAAGAGTGTGTCTTTTCATATTACAATTCATGAAACTAACATAATCCCAATTATGAGAGTTCCCTAGTCATTGTCAAAGCATGGAATTCCCTTATTGGTCCCTTGAATTAAGTTAGGTTTTCTAGAATGAGTTGTACTTATAATATGTCCTTTTAAGGAGTAAACCAAAGTGCCAAATGAAGGATACATCATTGCCCACAAGGTTATATCATAGTGGTAATTATTAAAATAAGGAAGCTCTCTTGCTTATAAAATGAATTTTTTTCCAAACCATTCTATTGAAATCATATTGTCCATCTTATGAGAAATAAAAAATTTCGATGTTGTCCCTTATAATTCACATCAAGTGGAGCTAAATTTGTAGCATACACACTTATGTTTCTTTTGTGTAGTTAAAATTGAAATATTTCTACCATCATTGGGAAAATAAAATGGTCATCTTCTATGAAAATTTTATGACAATGTATCACTTGGTTCATTCATTTCATTCCAAATCTAATTCATCGTCCACCACCAATGATTCTCTAGAGGTAGTGCTCTCAGAGACATCTATGTCCAAAGTGTTTGACATTTTCTCTACACAAGGTAAGCAAGATGTAATACTTGTTATGGGAATATTTAGGTAACACACCAATAAATGAATCAATAAACCAATGAGGTGAATAAAGGGAAAAATATTATTTCCCTAGAAATACCTTATCCTTTCCACCATCTTATTCATTTCTTAACAATACCCATCATGGTTTACAATTATTAGAGTCGCATCAATGCTTCACACTTCGAAAAAGGCTATCTACAACTAGCTACACTATGTGGCCTATTGTGCACATACAAGGTAACATTTATATGATTTTTTGTGATGTATCTGGTGAGGATAATATGAGATACCTAAGGAGGTATCCAAGGGGATAAAGCCCACTCGGTAGTTGGTGGGTAAAACATATGCCCACTAGATAGTCAAAATAAATAATATAATAAGAAGGGTTAGTGAGCATATGAATACTCATGAAATAGTATAAATGCACATGAATTTCATTGGATGCAATTTTTATAGAAAGCATGGCTTGTGGAGTGATTCCTTCCAGAAGAAATAATTAATGGTGTTAACACATCCTTAAGGATCTTCTCTAGATATTGTGTTCATTATCTTATTATCTATTGTGTTTTTCTCAGTTAATGTTTATACTCTTTGTTAAAATCTATTAAGGAGAATAACATTTTTGGCCAACTTTGGATGAAAATCTATGCTAAGAGGCAGCAAATTGTTTCTTCCTTTGAGCTATCTTGTTTCTTCCCATCAAAAGTGTTATTCATGTTAAGTTTTCTTAATTGCTTAGATGATATTCTAAAACAATTTACAATAGTAGGATAACTGAAAGAACAACAAGCACAACAACACAAAGAATACAAATATTTTCCTTGGGGAAACCACAAGGGAGAAAACCCCACAAAACATCCTAAGTATAGAACTCAACCAGGATAGTGTAAAACCTCAAGATAACTTCTCCTCTCTCTCTTAGACGCACTTCTTCTTCTCTCTCTAGAAAACTTGCTTGAGTGAAGTGAGTAGAAATGGAGGTGCCTCACTCTTTATATTTGACTCTTGAATTATCCTAAAACCTAACTAGGTCGACTTGTCTAACTGACATGTCCGACTTGTCAAGTAAAGTACCAAAATAATATTTATTACAATGACTCATGGGTACTATTGACCTTACTTCCATTCGGGGGTTTACATTGATTCTTTCAATGACTCTTACATGACCAATTACATCAGTGACACCTCCTGAAGGAGGAATAACAATAATACAAATAGAATATATTTTGAAGTTACACTATTTTAACACTCCCTCTTAACTAGGAATGTATTCTTCATGAGCATCAACCACAACTGAACCTATACAATATATGGTTGATGAGTCTCTATATGTCATAGGAAGTTTTGGAACAACATCACACATCTTCATCATCAATATGGGACTTCATCGTCGTCTGGAGCATCATCAGTATATGGATACTGGGACATCATCATCTGCAACATCAGTATGTGAATACTGAATCGTCATCTGCAATACCAGTATGTGAATACTAGATCATCATCTACAATATCAGTATGTGAATACTGGATCATCATATGCAATATCAGTATGTGGATATTGGATCATCATCTGCAATATCAGTATGTAAATACTGAAACAACAACATCATCATTATCATTTTAGTGCTAAAACAACATCATCAAGAAATAAATGCTAGATCATCATCTGCATTATTAGCATAGAGATGTTGAAACAAACATCATCATCATAAACATAGAAATGTTGAAACAAAATCATCATCAGTAGCATAGAAATGTTCAAGCAATAGCATCATCATCAACATAGAAATGTTGAACCAACCTCAAAATAATTAGCATAGAAAATGTTGGTATTAACACAGAGTGCTAGAATCTCATCGTCTTCATCAGCATGGGAATGTTGGTAACAACACAAAGTGTTGGAATCTCATCATCCCATCAGCATGGGAATGCTGGTATCAACATAGAGTGCTAGCATCTCATCGTATTTCCCTTAGGACATCTGAAGCAACATCGCGGTGGGTTCTCTGGTAGATCCACTCAAGCATTTTTTTGACTTACTAACCCTTTCAAGCCAACAAGCCTAGTCAGATATATGGATCTCCCGAGGGACCAAAAAATCATTTTCTGGCTTACTAACCCTTTCGGGACAACAATCCTAGCCAGACTTACTAATCCCCCTAGGATAGAACAAGCCTACTTTGTCTTACTAACCCTTTTAGGCCAAATTAGACTATCCAGACATACCCTACGCTAGGTTGAGCTACCACAACACTACAATATAAAACTTACTACATCTTTCTCACTCCCTCTATCAAGGGAGGTCCTTTTGGACTACACCAAGCTTTTCTTGAAAGTATTCAAAATTTACACAAGATGGAGGCTTAGTCAACACATATGCCACTTGTTCCTCTATAGGAACATACTTGAGATTTATAGCTCCCTTCTGCACCATATCCCAGATGTAATGATATCTAATTTCAATATGTTTTGACTTATCATTAAACATTGGGATTTTGGTCATCTTAATACAACTCTGATTATCAAAATGGATATTAGTCACATCTATATTTGCATCAAATAATCCTTCCAACATCTTGTGAATCCATACTAATTCGCTATAGGCTGCACATGCTGCAATATATTCAACCTATTTTGTGCTAAGTGCAATAATGGATTCCTTTATATTGAACCATGATATCACACCCGATCCCAAACTAAAATAACATACTAAAGTAATTTTTTTTCTTCGGAATTTCCTTCCCAATATGAATATGTTAATCCATGTAATATGGTCTCGCCATCTAATGCATATTTGAGACCATAATCCAATGTACCCTTTAGGTTCCTCATCACATGTTTTGCTTCCACTAGGTGAACATGTGTGGGGCTCACCATATATTTTCTTAAGGTGTTTACAACAAAACATATATCTACCCTCGTATTGGTCAAGTACATTAGTGAACCAATAATATATATGTATAAGGTAACATCCACTATCTCCGAAGAATCATCATTCAAAATATTCGAGTTTATTGTCATCAGAGTAGTCGTAGCCTTACAATCCATCATCCAAAATATATGTAGGATCTCAACTGCATATTTTACTTGGTTTAGGAAAATCTTGTCTAGATACTGCCATACTTCAAGACCTAGAAAATAGTGCATCTTTCCAAGGTCTTTCATCTCAAACTCTGCAACAAGCTTCTTCTTACATTCGTTGATGGGATTGTTTTCACCTGTCAAAAATAAATCATCCACATATAGTTGTAATATCATAATCCCATCATCTTCAACCTTATAGTATAGGATGGAATATGCTTTACTCTTGGTAAAGCCCAAACTCATCAGGAATCCATGAATTCTTCCATACCATGCTTTGGGTACTTGCTTCAATCCATACAATGCCTTCTTTACTCTACATACATGAGTAATCTCATCATATGTCTCAAAACCTTGTGGTTTTTCAATGTATACTTCTTCTTATATCACTCCATTCATGAAGGTTTTCTTTACATCCATCTGATGTAATTTCCACTTCTTCTTGAATGCCAAGGCAACGATGGTCCTTATTGAAGTGTACCTTGCTATTGGTGAAAAGGTCTCCTCATAGTCGATTCCTTCCTTTTGAGAGAATGTGTGAGTTACAAATCTTGCCTTGTACTTCTTTATACTGTTGTATGTTGAACCTTTTGTTTTGTAGTTCTATTTCAAGGATATTGTTGAATTGTTCTTCAGCCTTGGTACTACTTCACATACATCATTCTTTATAATGGATTGCTATTCCTAGACCATGGGATCTACCCATTCCTTCTACCTTGTTTCTTCTTCAAAGAATGTAGGTTCTTTGTCAACGAGATTGCACATCAAATCCACATAACTGGGGTATGGCTTTGGCTTCTTACTTTCTTTGATGCTTCCTTCTAGGACACCATATCTTTCAACTTCTTCAAGTATTTCATGTGCCCAAGTAGACCTTCTTTTGCGTGAGATCATCTCACTAGGAAAATCCTCATGTATCTGAGGTCTATCATGTCATGATCCTCAAGTAATTATTCTTCCTCATCATTTCTAACTGGTTTGGAGATTTATGTAGCTCTAGGAGCTTCATGATCCTCTTCATCTTCTTGATTCTTCCTTGATTTTATGAAGGCTTTATATTAGTCAAATGTGACATCTCTGTTGAGTTTAATTTGATAGTATACTAGGATATAGATTAGGTAAGCCTTTGATTGATCACTATATCCTATAAAAACCCGTTTCTTTCATGAAGGATCTAACTTCGATATCTTCTCCTTGGGAATGTCTATGTATACCAGACAACCAAACATCTTTAGGTGACCGAATTCGGGATTTTCTCCGGTAAACATCTCTTATGGAGTCTTATTTCCAAGAGGATTGTGGGAGATTCTATTATGTACATACACTGTTGTTATATATGCTTCTTCCCATGGGTACATAGGTAAATCTTGGTCATGGATCATGGATTTTACAGCTTCCATGATAGATCTATTCTTCCTTTTTTCCACACCATTTTTTGTGGATTATAGGGGATGGTGAGCTCCCTCTTAATTCCAACTTCTTTGCAATATTTGTTGAATTCACATGATGTAAACTCACCTCCATTACCTAATCTTAAGGTCTTGATCCTCTTTTGAGAGAGGTTTTCTACAAGAGCGTTAAATTCCTCGAACTTTTCAAATACTTCATCTTTCTTCTTCAAGAAATAGATCTAAGTTTTTTGGGAGTAGTCATCAATAAAGGAATCATAGTAAACATACCCGCTTATTGAAGTAGTTTGCATTGGTACACATACATCTGAGTGAACGCTGTCTAAGATCCCTTTTTCTTTACTGATATTGCTTGGAAAATGAGTCTTAGTGTTCTTTCCTTGTGCACATCCTTTGCACACACCTTCATGGCTTATCTAGATCTATGGTAAACCTATTACCACCTTGCTCACAATTGGAAATTCTTTGTAATGTATATGAGCAATCCTTTAGTGCCTTAGTTCACATGGGATTATGGTGCTGGTCATTAGGGTTGAATATGCATTCCCCTTTAGTTTGCAAAGTCCTCTTTCTTCAATTCCAATCACCACTGCATTATCTATAATTTTCCCTTTTGTCCACATGAGGAATTCACCATCTACGAAAGAAAATCTGAAACCTTTCTTATCTAAAGTTGAGATAGAAAGGAGATTCTTCTTTAGCCCTAGGACATATAAAAAATACTGCATCTTCATGGAATTTTCAGATTCCAAGTTATAAGAGTATTCACCCATTCCTTTGATGGGATATTGAGAATCATCTTCGAGCATTACTTTATGTGTGGAATCCTTTTGTACAAGACAAGAGAGTGAATCCTTGTAACTTGTCATTTGGTTGGAGACACCACTATATACTAGCCAAGTATCACTACTAGGTGAAAATGAACCTATGAGTGCTGAAATCAAAACATACTCTTCACAGGAATCTTCATATTCTTTATTTCTCTCCTCATCTTCTTGATTATCATATTCATCTGCATGAACTTGGAATCTTATGTTCCTCTTCTTGAGTTGTTCTACCTTCAGGGGACAGTTTATGGAGGTGTGTACCATCTTGTGACAAGTGAAGCATTCATAATTTGGGAAGTATTTCTTGATCTTCTTATTCTTGAAAGACCCTTGAGTTTTTTCAGGAGGATGATTATAACTCTTCCTCTTTTTATTTCCTTTGGTATTGTAACATACCTCAAAATTCAAAAAAAAAAATTCTATAACCATATATCTTCAGACATATTAATAAAAATTCCTTAATTGTTATGAGAAAATACAAATAAAAAGAAACCCTGGCCATATTTAATGGTCAAATTCATCATTTCACATTCCTTTTTGGGCTTATGGACCACTGTAACTCGTTCCTCCATTTGTAGATCCACTCTGCAACCAGAATAGTCATTTTCGCACTAAATTCACTTTTCTACCTTCCGCCTTCTAGGCAGAACTTAGAAATCAAAAAAACATCATATCTATACCTTCATTTGACCCCTTTTCTTCTTCCCCATGCCACACAAGATTTCCGCACCATTAATCCTTACGAAAACATCCTTGACCGTCGATCTTGATTTGATGCAGAGATAAGATCCTGGAAACTCCAAGTCCTGTTATCTAAATCTTTGTCATTTCTGTGTTCTGCATTTTGCATTGACTTTCAGCACCATTGATCCTTGCAGAAACATCCTTGACCATCGATCTTGATTTGTTGTGGAAATCGAACTTCAGAAAATTTACGTTCCATAAGTATTAATTCTTGATCTTCTGCCTTCTGCATTCCGCACCGAATTTCTGCACCGTTGATCCTTGTGGAAACAATCATGTCCTTCGATATTTCTTTGATGTGGAAATAAAAAATCAGATGCTTAACACTTTACCTTGTCTTTTTCCTAGTTCCTGTCTACTTCCTTTCACAACTTCTATAAACCGTTGATCTCTTTTGTGTCTTTAATCCTAACCGTTGATCTGATTTATTTTATGGATTCCCAAGGAAACCTTTGTGATTATCATCAGCTATTGATCTTCCCTGTGGATAAAATCTTGGCCGTTGATCTTCTCCTTTGCATATTCCATAATGAAACCTCCACAACTGTTGCTGGCCGTTGATCTTCTTGTGGATACAATCTCGATCATTTATCTTCTAAATTTGTGGATCAACATTTACTGACTTAGGCAGACTCAATTCTGTAACAAATTCCTTTGGATAAAAATTTCGTTCCCACTCTCGCCTGTTAAACAATTTACTATTTAATCAGCGAAATGGATTGTTTACCTCTCGATCATTGTGCCCACCAAATCAATGGTGGAATCCAAAACTATGAAGTGCATTTGATTAAAATTTTGTGCACATCCAAAGCTACTAAAAAATCGCAACTTCTCCCTACGAAATCGTTGTGGATCGTCAATCTATTTTATGATTAATCTCAGTGGTAGATCTCGATCTTAAATTCCAGCGATCAAATTGTGATTTCGTAACTCGATCCCTCCTTTATATTCCTTTCTCTGTCTCATGCGAAATGTCCTTCTTTCCCTCGATCTTCTCCAAGATCGATCTCCACCACATGATGAAAAGCGATTTGTTTAGGTTTAACTCGAGTGCTTCTTCTAAGTGTGAAATCTCTTTTCAATCGTTGATCTAATTTCTCTTATGGATCAAAGTTTAACTGTGGATTCAATGAGTTTCTAGTTGATTTGAGGTTTAATTCACTGTAATTTAGTTGGATCTGGAAACTATCTTAGTGTTTACAACCTTACCTTGATTCCGTCGATTGAACATATTTTGAGAACATTTAACCCATTGCGCTAAGTTGCTTATAGGATTTGTACCATTTAATTATGGTTTTTCTCCATGCAAAACAATTTCAACCACAATATTGAATAACTCAAATCTAAATTTAAACAGGCGTTATAGTTTGATTCGGCAACCTAAATTTGTAATGCAGAATTACAGAAGAATTATAGAAAACAATTACAGAAGGGAATACATAGCAGACAAAGGATTCAATCCATTAGATGAAGACTCATCAATTTTAAATCAGTCAAGCATGACAGATCAATGAGAGTTAGACCTAAGTATTTCAACTCAAAATGAAATAATAATTACTACAGTAGTTCATTACTAACATTTCCTTGATGCGGGTATGTATGCTCGATCTCGGTTACATTGAGAATAATTCTAACATTGTAGAAATCTAGGATATACAAAACATGGAAAATGAATATACATAAATGCGTAAACAATATTGTCCAGAAATATAATCGCAATTTAACGTTTCACATATACATCCTACTGCATCTAAATCATTCATAAGAAACAGAGTAGGAACCTGGTACCAACGTTGAGAAAACAAAAGTGCATAATATGTTCCTCCCAACCAACTTTGAGAGTAGCCAAATTACTTGCTTCAGAACCATCGATCCTGTTCGCTAAACCACAAGAGAAAAATATCTTAATGCGTCATCTCTTGCATTATACAGATGCTAATCCACATCCAATGCTATCCTCCTGCTGCTCATGGACATACTATTAAATAGCAATTTTCCTAGGACTTGGTCATTTATGAGCCTCCTTCTCTTTAGCAACTAGGAGTGCAGAACTGATTTTTATGGATGATGCTTCCTGCATCTTGAGTTCTCACTCAGTGGTATTTTCTACTTGTCATTTTCCTCTCGTGGGTCAGCAAATAATCTTTGAACAACTATATCCACTTTTCTTCCCCTTCAGCATATTTTATTAAATAGGGAATGTTTTATTACAAAATGTTTTATTCTTGACCTTCCTGTCAAAGAATAATCAAATTATAATCAAATTATTTTCCAGCAGAATTACAAATTATTAATTCAAGGGGTATTGCATACACCTCCCCTTAAAAGATAAAACCATCCTCGACGTTATAACCTTTTCTTTCATTCATCCATGTCAGCCTCTTGGAATAAATCTAGATATGCCTCCTCCATATTACTTTCCAGCTCCCAAGTAGCTTCTTCTGGAATAAGGTGCTTCCATTGCACCTTTACTTGTCTGATGGTCGGGTTCTGGAATAAAATTTCTCTCTTGTCAAGAGTGCGCTATGGTCCCACTTGGTACTCTCCCTCTGTTTCCACCTTCAATTTCGACCATGGAAGTCTGGTGGTCTACTTGCCAAGTTTCTAGTGCAACACAAATTCTGGGCATGCTTCTAGCCATATCCCCAACTGTAAATGCTTCTTGGATAGAATGAACATTAAACCTTTGTTTCCTTGATGGACAGTCTTAATAGTAGTGTTGATCTCCAAACTCCCAACATTTTAAGGGTTCTTTTGTGCTAGGTTTTTATTAGGAACAATTGAGAGTACTGCAGAATCTTGAGTTTTAAAACCTTTGTAATTATTACCCTGATACCCTCTGTGATTATTTCCTGTATTTTTGTAGAACTTATTTTGTTTTATTTTAGAATCAAAATTATTTGGTCTTTGATTTTTCCAATCTGGTATACTTTCCCTTTTATTTTTGTTTAGGTCAAATTTTTTTTTTGCCTTCCTCATCGCTTCCACCAATGTCTTTGGATTTTCATATTCAACCTGTTCTTTGAACATGAGGGGCAGACAACTAAGGAACCGGTGTATCTTGGGCTTCTCATCAATTATGTAGGGGACATATCGAAGTAATCTTAAGAACTTACTACAGAGTTCTTTCATTGTCATGGCTCCTAACCTTAGTTCATAAAATTCCTTGGCTTTTTCTTCATAATATTGTTTAGATAAATATTTTATTTTAAATCATTTCTCAAAAAAATTTGAGGTTACATACCTTTATTTTATACCCTTAACTTTATTTATGTCTTGCCCCCATATTTCTGCCTTTCTAGTAAGATTATAAATGGCCATTTTTTCTTTCACCTCATCTCAGTAATTATATATCTAGAAGTACTTTTTCATAATGGACAACCAGGCCTTTGGCTCCTTGTCCTTCTCGATTTCCCCATTAAACATGGGTGGTTTAATTTTTTTGAACTCCCTAGAGATTTCCTCATAGGGTCTGTACTTATTCTTCTTTTTATTTTCGTCACTGCTTTTGCATAACTCTTGAGTTTTTCTATGATGTTTAATTGACTCTTCACTTGAAGTGTCAGAGTTATGGATGGAAAATTCCAGCTTCCTACCCTTACATTTATTATACATAGGAGTTTTAGGCAGTTCCTGATCAAAATCCTTATTTTTATCTTTTTCTTCATTATGGATTTTTGCTAACAAGATAGTGTTTAGTCCTTCTTTCATTGTCATGGCTCCTAACCTTAGTTCATAAAATTCCTTGGCTTTTTCTTCATAATATTGTTTAGATAAATATTTTATTTTAAATCATTTCTCAAAAAAATTTGAGGTTACATACCTTTATTTTATACCCTTAACTTTATTTATGTCTTGCCCCCATATTTCTGCCTTTCTAGTAAGATTATAAATGGCCATTTTTTCTTTCACCTCATCTCAGTAATTATATATCTAGAAGTACTTTTTCATAATGGACAACCAGGCCTTTGGCTCCTTGTCCTTCTTGATTTCCCCATTAAACATGGGTGGTTTAATTTTTTTGAACTCCCTAGAGATTTCCTCATAGGGTCTGTACTTATTCTTCTTTTTATTTTCGTCACTGCTTTTGCATAACTCTTGAGTTTTTCTATGATGTTTAATTGACTCTTCACTTGAAGTGTCAGAGTTATGGATGGAAAATTCCAGCTTCCTACCCTTACATTTATTATACATAGGAGTTTTAGGCAGTTCCTGATCAAAATCCTTATTTTTATCTTTTTCTTCATTATGGATTTTTGCTAACAAGATAGTGTTTAGTCCTTCTTGAGCCTTCAGAATTCGTTTGGTATCTTCCTTAACCTTCTTAATTTAGATATTAATTCATTCACAATCCTTTTTAATTCAAATATATTGTCTTGACTTTCATTTAGATCTACCTAGAACTCTCCATCCCTTAGATTACCCTCTTCATTTAAATGTTGTTCCGGTCGATGTTCCTCTTCTACAAACATTCCCGCTCTACCATATTTCCTGCAAAATATATTTTTACTTCTCTTTTCTGTGTAAGAGAATTTTCAAGACAAAATAAACATGAGTTAGTTTGTTGTTTTCTATAGCATTTTTGTGTTCAACCCATTCAGGCCTAGTTCTGAAACCACACTTTGATACCATACGTAACATACCTCAAAATTCAAATATAATTTTTTTTCTATAACCATATATCTTTAGACATAATAATAAAAATTCCTAACTGTTATAAGAAAATACAAATAAAAATAAACCATGGCCATATTTAATGGTAAAATTCATCCTTGCACATTCCTTTTCAGGTTTAGGGACCACTGTAACAGTGATTCCGCCATTTGCAGATCCACTCTGCAACTAGAATAGTCATTTCTGCACTAAATTGACTTTTCTGCCTTCTGTATTCTAGGCAGAACTCAGAAATTGGAAAATAAACATATCGATACCTTTATTTGACCCCTTTCCACCTTCTGCATCCTGCACAAGATTTCTGCATCGTTGATCCTTGTGAAAACATCCTTAACCGTCGATCTTGATTTCATGCAGAGATCAGATCCCATAAAATCCAAGTTTTGTTAACTAAATCTTTGTCATTTCCACGTTCTGCATTTCGCTTTGACTTTCCACACTGCTGATCCTCCATCGTCGATCTTTCTTTGATGCAGAAATTGGACTTCAGAAACTTTACGTTTCGTAAATCTTAATTCTTGATCTTTCGCGTTTCACATTCTACATCGTTGATACTTGTGAAAGCAACCTTGTCTGTCGATATTTCTTTGATGTGGAAATAAAAAATTGGATGCTTAACACTTTGCCTTGTCTTTTTTCAGGTTCCCTCCTTCCGCAACTTCTATAAACCATTGATCTCTTTTGAGGCTTTAATCCTGGCCATTGATCTTATTTATTTTATGGATTCCCAATGAAACCTTTGCTACTATCATTAGCCATTGATCTTCCCTACAGATGAAATCTCAGCCATTGATCTTCTCCTTTGCAGATTCCATAATGAAACCTCTGTGACTATTGTCACCCGTTGATCTTCTTGCGGATACTATCTCGACCGTTGATCTTCTAAATTTGTGGATCAACATTTACTCACTCAAACAGACTCAAGCCTGTAACAAATTCCTTTAGATAAAAATTTTGCGCCCGCTCTCAGCTGTTAAACAACTTGCTAGTTAATCAACGAAATGGCTTGTTGATCGCCCGATCAATGTCCCCACCAAATCAATGGTGGACTCCAAAACTATGAAGTGCATTCCATAAAAATTTCATGCACATCCAAATTTGTTCAAAACCCTTAAATTCTCCTTGCGAAATCATTGTGGACCTTCGATCTATTTTATGATCGATCTCGGCTGTAGATATCGATCTTAAATTCCAGCTATCAACTTCTGAATTCGTAGCTCGACCCCTCCTTTATCTTCCTCACTCTTTCTCCTACAAAATTTCCTTATTGTTGTCGATCTTCTCCAAGATCGATGTCCACTGCACGATGAAAGGTGATTTGTTTAGGTTTAACTCGAGTGCTACTTCTAAGTGCAAAATATATTTTCAACTGTTGATCTAATTTATCTTATGGATCAACGTTTAACTGTGGATTCAACGGGTTTCTGGCTGATTTTGGGTTTAATTCATTGTAAGTTAATTGGATCTGGGAACTATGTTAGTTCGTACAACCATACCTTGATTCCATCGACTAAACATAATTTGAGAACATTTAACCCACTGCACTAAGTTGCTTATAGGATTTGTACATTTTAATTATGATTTTTCTCTATGCAAAACAATTTCAACCACAATATAGAATAATTCAGATCTAAATGTAAACAAGCATTATAGTTTCATTAGGAAACCTAAATTCGTAATGCAAAATTAAGGACAGATCAGTGAAAATCAGACCTAAGTAATTCAACTTAGAACGAAATAATAATTGCTACATTAGTTCATAACTAACATTTCCTTGATGTGGGTATGAATTCCTAATCTTGGTTACGTTGAGAATAATTCTAACATTTAACAAATCAGAATATACAAAACATGGGAAATGAATCTAAAGAAATGCATAAACAGTACTATTTAGAAATATAGATGCAATTTAACACTTCACATATACATCCTACTGCATCTAAATCATTCATAAGAAATAGAGAAGGAACCTAGTACCAAAGGTGGGAAAACAAAAATGGAGAAGCTGTTCCTCCGAACCAACTCCAAGAGCGGCTAAATTACTTGCTTCAGAATGCCCAAGCCTGTTTGCTGAACCACAAGAGAAAAATATCTTAATGCATCATCTCTTACATTTTACAGATGTTAATCCCCGTCCAATGCTAGCCTCCTGTTGCTCATGGACATACTATTAAATAGTAATTTTCCTAGGACTTGGACATTTATGAGCCTCTTGCTCTTTAGCAACTCAACTAAAAGTGCAGACCTGATATTTGGGGATGATGCCTCCTGCATGTTGAGTTCTCACTCAGTGGTCTTTGCTACTTGTCATTTTCATCTTATGGGTCAGCAAACACTCTTTCAACATCTATCTCTACTTTCGTTCCCCTTCAACATATTTTATTAAATAGGGAATGTTTTATTACAAAATGTTTTATTCTTGACCTTCCTGTCAAAGAATAATAAAATAATAATCAAAGTATTTTCCAACAAAATTACAATTTATTAATTCAGGGGGTATTACAGGTATGGGATTCCAAATATTGACCTTCATTTTCATTAAGCTTATCTTCTCTGAATGCTATTCTTTCTTCTTCTTGAACACATTCTTCCCATAACTTTCGAAACTTGGTTAGTTTTCTTGTCGAACATATTCCTTGAATGAAAGATTCTAATTCTCTTGGGAGACCATTCAAGGTGGCCATTACAACTTATGTTTCTTCTATCATGTCACAAATAGCTTCCAGCTTCTCCTTGATTTGGGATACTCTTGTGAAATATGATTGCATGGTATCTGACTTCTTAACCTTCAAACTTTTGAGTTGATTTCTTAAGGTCATCTTCCTATTGATATTTCTTCCTTCAAATAGGCTGGATAGGGCATCAAATAGTTCCTTACATGTCCTCCTTGAAGATACTTGAGGGATCAAGTGATATTTGTTGGATTCATCTACGATCCTCTTAGCCTTGATCATATCCTTCTTGTGTGTGGCCTTTTATTCATATCCTTTTGGTTCTGCAACTTCCTCCTTTATAAATCCTTCTAGATCATTCTCTTCTAGGATGAGCATGATCCTATGCTTCAATGCTCTAAATTTCTCAACACCCTAAAGCTTCTAATAAAGCTTGGTATTTTTTATCATCTTTAACATAATGAGAACCTCAAATGGAAATATAAGAACCAACACCTACTTAGAGAAATTTGCTTCTGGCCGACCTTCTTTGGGATGACCTAGGGCTTGATGGTAAAACCCTATTTTTTCAGTTGGGATCACTTGTAGTGTTGATTGGTGGAAAATATGTTCCTCCTCAAGGAAATTTAGATTGTATCTTCCTTTTCTTGATATTGATGACAAAACTTTGGAAAAGTTGAAGCCCTAGTTCCTCCCGCCAACATTGTTGAGCCCAAAAATGAACTTGGAATTCATTTATGCTTTCACAAAAAGATGCTCCCTCCTAGGGAGAGTTGATTGAGCCCTCTTTTATGGTTGATCTTCCTAGGGAATTGTTCGGAATAACAAACCCTATCTGCACAATGCCTCCTTTCAGAGAGGCTCTGATACCATGTTAAGTTTTCTTAATTGATTAGATGACATTCTAAAACAATTTACAATAATAGGATCACTGAAAGAACAACAAGCACAACAACACAAAGAACATAGATATTTTCCCCGGGGAAACCACAAGGGAGAAAATCCCACAAAATTTCCTTAGTTAGAACTCAACCAAGACAGTGTAAAATCCCAAGATAACTTCTCCTCTCTCTCTCTGGCACACTTCTTCTTCTCTCTCTAGAAAACTTGCTTGATTGAAGTGAGTACAAATGAAGGAAGTGCCTCACTATTTATATTTGACTCTTGACTTGACCTAAAACCTACTTGGGCTGACTTGTCAAGTAAAGTACCAAAATAATATTTATTACAATGACTTATGGGTACTATTGACCCGACTTACATCTGGAGGTTTAAATTGATTCTTTCAATGACTCTTACACGACCAATTACATCATTTCCACCTCCTAAAGGAAGAATAACAATATTACAAATAGAATATCTTCCAAAGTTACAATATTTTAAGAATTCCTTACTTCCTTGATATATTTTGCAATTTTCTACAATATTTTATTGTTCGAAACTCTTATGTAGGTAGATCTATAACTACATTAAATGGTCTTAGACTAGTTAGGGGTCATTTTGAACTACAAATCTTGCAAGAAAAGGAAGGAATTGGTACATGATATTGTTATCATCCTAAATGGCACTTCTTCGTCTTAGTGCTGACATTCCCTATGTTGGTACACAAAAGGACACTGTAGGATTGAAGTTTTCCTAAACACTATAGATGGGCATGCCATGAGATGCATTTATCCTTCAACCAGCTTGCCATATTATTTTTCTAAGTGTTGATTGTCGTACGTGACTCTCTTCATTGAAACTCACGTATGTACGTGATTATTCCTGTTGACAACTCGTGTACTGTAAGCGACTATGTCCATTACAACCCGCGTACAGATCCATACGTGGGTTTCCTTTAAGCAACTAGCATGTCATACGTGGCCTATATTAATACTTGTGTACATCTCCATTCAACATTAAAAAATATAAATCATGATTAATGGAGATTAGCTGGGCCCTAATCATTAACTACCCCAACCATCTCAACCTCCTTAACCTTCAAAACCACTTTATTTCCCAAAGTATAAATAGAGGCCTTGGGGAGGGCATTAATCAATCAATTTTGGAGAGAAAATTTATGCTGGTGGTATATCTTCAAAAGTCTTGGAGTAGCACAACTCAAAATCCTTTGGTTGTAGAGGATTCCTGGTCTTAAGCGTTGGGTTGTACACTTTTCTCATTCACTGATTGTTAATAAAGAGAATTCTTCTTCAAACATTATGTTGAGTCTCTTTCATGTATTATGGTTGATGAATATATTTGATTAAGCATTATATATATTATTTGTCCAACATGTCATATATACATGTATAATATTGTACTTGGAGAATTTGCTCTTTGCAGGTGAAGGAGGTGCATCCCTGAAAGCTTTAGATAGAAGCAGAGCGGAAGAAGATAAAGCTTGGATCAACTATCAATAATCATGTGAGTCCAATATTTCTTCCTATTTCCTTTCTGCAATTAGCTAAAGCTAATTGTCTACAAGTTTTAGAAGTAAGTTGGTAACCCCAGACCCTAGGTTACAAGGGTGTTTATTCCTGAACAACAGAACACGAAAAAACCTGCAATTTCCCTGTCAGCTTTAAAGGTGGGCATTGCCTCTGCCCATTTCGTAAAATAGTCCACAGTGACAATGATATATTTGTGCCCCCCAGCCAAGGTTGGGTTACACGTCACGTAATCAATCCCCCACTTCATGAAGGGGCCCACTGATATGACGGAAAATAACAGAGTGGGATGTGATCGCATCTTTCTGGTGTAAAGCTGACAAGGATGACAGCGCTTCACTGCTTCCAAACAATCTTTAAGGACTGTGGGCCAGAAACAACCGGCACGTAATATCTTCTGGGTCATTGCTAACCCAGATAAATGACCCCCACACGCTCCAATATGGGCATCATTTAGGACAAGCTCCGCTTCCTCATGGGTAAGACATCAATGCAAGACGAAATCTACCTCCCTACGGTATAAAGTATATCCTATGATGAGGTAGTTCTTCGCATGTAGGCATAGTTTATGTCGATCTTCCCACGAGAAAGCTGCAGGATACTTCAAAGTCTAGAAATAGATAAGTATATCTCTGTACCAGGGGTCAGAGGTGGAAATAAAAAAGATGTGCTCATATGGGAATGAGTCTTCTTCAATAGCTACATCTTCCTCTACTGGAAATTCTGCAATGAGCTAAGCAAAAACTAAGGATTTTTTGGATTTGGCGGACTGAAAATCCAAGTCAAACTCTTGGAGAATGACTATCATTTTGTTGAATTTGCCTCCAACTATCCATTGAGACAAAACATATTGAAAATGATTAACATCCGCCCCTACCGTCGTAGTCCTCAGTAAGATGTAGTGACGTAACCTCTGAACAGCATAAACAGCTTTTAAGGCCAACTTCTCGATGTGGGAGTACTTAAGTTTAGGTCCGGATAAAGAAAGACTGAGATAATAAATGACATGCTCTTGGAGCTTATCATCCTCCTGGACTAGGAATACCCCTATGGTCAACTCAGATGTGGCCAAATACAATATAAAATCCCTAGAGTAATCTCGCGGACGCAATAATGGTGCCGACGACAAAGCTTTTTTCAATGCCTCAAAAGCGAGTTGTGCAATTTCATCCCATACAAATGGGGGTCCTGTTTTAATAGGCGCATGAAATCCTTAGTAATCTTGGCATAATTTACAATGAAACGTTGAAGAAAATTGGACTTCCCCTACAGGCTCTAAAGCTACCTGATAGAATGAGGAGGAGGCAGATTTATAATGGCCTCAACTTTCAACAGATCCACCTGAATGCCTCTATTAGAAACAATGAATTTGAGCAGTCTCCCTGACTCGACACAGAAAACACACTTGTGGGGATTCAAGCAAATATTATAGTATCTGCATTGTTCAAAAATTAAATGCAAGTTATCTGGATGATTGATCTTCTTATGAGAATGTGTAGGTAGATCGTCAAGGTAAGGTTCGACAATGGCTTTAATATCATGAAAGGAAAAATTCATTTCCCGCTGAAAGGTTGCCCTGGCATTTTTCAATCCAAAGGGAATTTTCTTGTACGCAAAGGTACCCCAAGGACAAATGAAAGTTGTTTTTGTTGAAATATTGTAACTTCGAACAATATTCTATATGTATCTTTTGTGGTCCCCGATGGTCCTACAAGGAGAACCACTTGTATTACATTGTACCCCGATACTCCTAATTGGAAGAACTAATAAGAGTCATGAGGTAGTCCCCTCTAATTGTAAAGGTGGGTCATCAGCACCCCAGTGTGGTTACTTGAGCCTACATGTGTAACTCGAGCCTACATGATTTAACTCGAGCCTACATGTCAAATGAGTTAACTTAAGTGAACGGATGAATATAAATAGAGGTGTAGTGCTCCTCATTTGAGACACACACTCACTTGGAATAGCGCACTTGTGGAGGAGAGAAGTTGCTGGAGAAGGAGGATAATCAGGTTTTTGATCTCCTTATTGGTTTTACCTTTTTCTCTTTTTGGGGCATCTATATTGAGGAAGCTTTTGCTGGGTTTTTCCCTTTAGGGTTTTCCCAGGATAAATCTGTGTTGTTCTTGTGATACTGTTTCTTTCAGTTATCCTATTTTATATGCTTTTATTATGAAAAATGAAATGATATACTGATGTCTTAGCTAAGCATATGAAAAATTTAACATGGTATCAGATCTAACCTGAATAGGGCAGCTTTCACAAGCTACAAAAGCTAGGTCTTCTTGTTTTTTGGTTCTCTCTCCACAATCAATCAGCAAAAGAAGGCTAGGTTGACTCTCCTTTGAAGGGTGCATCTTTCTGTCGAAGCGGAATTCGATTCCGAGCATTTTCAGTTTTTGATGTGGAAATTAGGGCTTTCTACAGAAGAGGAATTTTTTGAGTGAGACCAGCATAGGATTTCTCTCCTCATCAAAATCGAAGTTTAGAGACCTAGATCAAGAAATTTGGTTGGGTGAAACTCTGGGAAAGTCAAACCCTAGTTTGACCCCGAGCTAGAAAAACCCTAAATACTAAAAATGATACGTTTTGGTACATTCGCTATATTCCGAGATTGGTGAAGGATCAAGAGCTGAAAATTGCAGGTGCCGAAGATAAAATCCTGAAGAAAATTGTATCCAAACTTCATCCTCAGATTCGATGTATTCTAGGATATATGTGCTTTCCAAGTTAGGGTTCCAGCCTCTTCCAGAATTCATCCCTAAACATGACACCTAGGGAGAATTGCAATATCTTGGGCTACAGAGGTCCAAATGGAATTCTTGAAGATTTTATAGAAATTTCACAGACTGTAATTTCGGTGGTATGAATATCAGACTGAGAAGATCAATCAGTGACACGTGGCATGCCGTACAACTTCACTGTTCTGAACAGTCCTGTAACAGGTCACCTTGGGAAAAGGATCATAAATCCCAAATGGTGAACCCAATTCTGATGAAACCTACGGTTTTGGATCAGGGACATGTGAGGGTACCTCAGTAAAAAATTTAAACCATAGAGGAGCATAAATTTTGGAGATATCACAGAAAAAGTAACAGACATTTCTGCTGAAGAAATTGGAAAATTAGGGCTTCCTATTTCGGGAGCTTCCCTCCACTGTTTTCAGAAATGGAGTACATTGGACAGCTCCATTTGAAGAGATCTATCTATCTAGACAATCATATTTGAAATATTCCAAGTTTTTGAAATTAGGGTTTCTGTGACAAACCCTAGATCAGCTAACTCTGGAACACGGGGTCTTCATTTAGTGAAACCATGCCATAGCACGTTCATTCATGGCATATGAAAAAATACCCCTATTTTCAAAAAATATTGGAAAATACCTCCCAAAATCATTTTTTTTAACCCCCTCTCAATATGCCTTCCCGATTTTAAAAAACCCCTAATTTCACTATATATTGCATGTATCCATTTTTTCATTTACATTTTTTATACCCCTTTATAGTTCTACCTAGTATATTGACATGATACCCCACATACATTCTACAATGCACCTTGCTTCTTTCGATGTATATTGTGGATGCACATTACTTCACCCACAATTATCAACATCATAGAGATCACATTCATTTCCTAAATTAACACTAGTTTGTCACTCTTCCTTTGACCCTTTTCCTCTCAACAATGGATAGTCACATCAAGGTTCTACATGATGTCTAAAACATGGCTAAACACTCACTACTTGACACTACTTGACTATTTTTCAAAATAAAGAGAAAAAACACCAAAGGCTTGATAAAAATCAGAGTATATCTACACAAATATTGTTAAATTCAATTGACAAATAGAGACATGTTTTTACCTTTTTCCTCTCAACAATGGACAAACACATCAAGGTTCTACATGATGTCCAAAACAAGTTCAAGTAGAAGTTCAGAAAACCAAATAACTAACTACATTTCTAACCAAATAACTAATTACATTTCTAACCATTTGAAAACCAAGTTCAAGATATTTGTTTAAGCCTACATCATTTGCAATTTTGTTTATTATTTTATGGGAATGTCATGTTACATAATGTTACACAACAAAACACTTTCAACATATCCCCATGCTAGGTTGTAAGCACCTCCCTACTCTTAGTGCAATAAACAGGTTTAGTCAAATATTAATACAAAATTAACTAGTAAAAGGGTAAAGTATTATTATGACCACCAGGAATCAGCTCATGGTCAGTAACCTATGGACAACAAAAACATCAGTTAGTTCAAAAAGCATAAGATACCACAAACCATAGCAGACACCAACTGAAAGTGTGATTACCTCTTCCCTCTCATACAATATCAGTTTCTCTTCATCCACATCCATGCTAAATGTAAGATCAGGCATTTCTCTAATCATTCTATGCAAAAAAAAGAACAAGAAAAGGTCAGTGAAAATAAATTTGGATAAAATTTCATTTCCCAACCCATGATTCTCAGAACTAATCAGCCGTCGGATGATAAATACCTCAAGCATCCATTTCAAATTCTTGTAGTAATCTGGATCGATAGCTTCAATGTCATGATAAGTAACCTTAACTCCAAGAATATGTTTATAAAATGAACGAGTAAAGTGAACATCCAGAAGCTGTCCATCAAACAAAGCCTTTGCAACCTACAAATTCCATGCTAGAATATATTAGACAAGAGGGGAAAGGGAAACTAAATCTAAACAACCTCTATGATTAGTTTTCTACATGTACCAAAATATAGTTCCACGTTAAAATTTGAAATTATGTGATAGAATAAGGTAACACCAGCTAAAACTTAGTCAACAGCCAAAAACAATTGTACAAAGATGAGTGAGTGAGCAAGAACTTACCACCCTCCCAATAAATTTGAAGTATGAGAGATGCTCTGTTTGGTAGACAGAATTAGGGTTTGGCTGAAACGTTGCTTCATTTCCAATAGTTGTAAACAGCAAAGCACCTTTATCAAAGATTACCCTTGACAACGATTGGTACCATTCTCTTGTAAGCCCACCGGCATCAATGCCTTCCTCCCCTTGGAAGTGGACATTCAAACGCCCTTTTAGGTCCCTTGCTGAATGCATTCGAAGCTGATTGTATGAATCTTCCAAGATATATGCTCATCGGACAGAGATTTGGAAAGAACTGTAATTTTGGTGATCCTGATGTTGTCGTATTCTTGATCGAAAATATGCGCGTTTGTTGTCAAATTCAATCAAGCGTGGAACCTTTAACAAAAGAGAGAGAGATTTCTCAAGTAAACTAGGGTTTTGACAGACAAAAGAATTCAAAATCCTCCTGTTCCTTTCAGCAAACTTCATTAGAGTGATCCCCTTCTCATCAACCTTTCTCTGTGGAGCTGACAAGGACTTTGGCAGGAAAGAAGACTCAGATGAACTTGCAGCTTCTTTTACCTCACTAGCAGTAGCACTGGCATATTCTAGCTGTGCAGGTGTCATTTGAACAGGTTGCAACTTTTAACATGTTACAAAAAATGCCTCAATATATGCCAAGATTTTCTGTGTGCCTGGTGGCAGAGGGGGTAAAACCCCATTAGCACCAGAAGATGCAGATACAATAGACAATGAAGACGAGCGATTTTCTATCTTACTGATGCAGAGACTCAGTTCTTGCCATAGAGGTCCAACAGCTGAACTTATACTCCTGATTATAGTCACACTTTCATCATGATCTCTATCAGGCAGTACCTCATCATCCTTTTCTTTGTGGAGTGAGGAAGCAAGAGAGCTTAAAGCCTGCAGAACTCTGAAAATTGCAGAACCAGGCATTTGAGTTGAAAGAAGCATGGTTTCTGCGTCACTAAAACATTGGAGTTCACCTACTGCAACCTTGCTCAATCTTTCTGCAGCATTTGACAATTCAGTAATGAAAAGATGTCGATGGGGAGGTGCCACTTTCACTAACTTCATTAATACATCCGCAACATGAGAATACGCAAGTTCTGACAAACTGCAATTGAATAAGGCTCAAAAATTAGCCATCCAAAAAATTACAGAGCATGGTAAAGTGATCAAAACACAATCTCGATCTATTAATCTAGAAAGCATAAAACAGCAATCAGAAAGCCAAAAATGAAGATTTTTTATTAGCCATTCAATTTAAATGAAACCATACTGAATTGTGAACATCACTAAATGTTATAGAGACCATTCATCTTGATCTTAGTCCAGTCAATACAGAAAACCAGGATTGAAATAGAAAGAGCCACATGGACAATATCAGCCTTACCCTTCACATGCCAACAAGGATGATAATAATCTAAGCTCTGTTTCAGGAATACTGAGCATCACTGTTGCAAAATCAACTTTCTTTTCTACAGCAGAAGTTGAACCTTGTGAGGTCATCTCGAAGCTTGAAGTATCAATATGTGCATCCGTTGTGACATCCTGAAGAGCAGGTTTTGGAGCTGAATCTGTAAGCTGAGACTAAGAGCCCGACTGGACATGGAATTCAACACTGTTCATTATGAATTTAAGAAGACTCATCACCTGCATTCAACAAATTTGCTATTAATTCATTAAGAATTTTATATTGCAACAAATATTTGCTAAACAACGAACATCCTAAGTATTTACCTGCTCAAGATGGGCAGTGCTTCTTGAATAGAGAGGCTGATTAAGAAGTTTTAGAAGTAAAACTATAGGAAAATTTCCTGTACTCCCTTTATTTAAAGTTTCTCATAGACTCTCTTCATCAATCATTAAAGCTTTACCCCTGTCCATATGCTGATCTCGCTGAGGTTTATGAGTGACTGGCTGTTCTAGATAGAGTAGAAGATTTGCAACAAGTGGATGATTTTGAGCCAAAAATGTCAAAGTTTCCAACACACGACGTGATACCAAAGGAGGGACTCCTGTAAACACTAACCGTCCTCAGCATAAAAACTAAAGTCTCTGACTCTAAAACATGAAGAAAATTCTTAAATGAACTCACCATCTGAAAACTGTGGCCATGAATAAATCACATGACCCAAACAGCCGTATAAGCGATAAGATGATATGCTGGTTGAGGAGGAAGCATTTTGTGTAGATCCTTCCACATCAGTGATCAGCATATTCAGCAGAAGTTGAACCAAAGTAGCTCGAGTAACACTATGGGTACATATGTTCAATAGAAGGCGCTGTAGTGATCCTTTATAAACAGGCTGTAGGAACATGATATAGTATTAAAATCCAAATTTTCATCTATACGCCACTAAGAACAATCCAAGCAGATTCAGTAAGTATATAATTGAATACCTGAACAACACGAAGAAGACGAAGCATGGATTTAAGAGCTGCAGTATCCACCAAAGGTTTCCCATCAGCTTCAGTTAATTTGTCTCCAAAAACAGTTCTATGTAAACCTGCATTTCCAACTCTATTTTGAACGTTAATGCCTAACAACAATCTACATTAACAAAGTAGAATACAAAAATCTGTACATACTACAAACAATATACTAATAATAAAATATGGCCCAGAGAAATTAACTATTTTCAATAAAAGAATTGTTAAGGCAAGGTAAATTACTCTTGAGCTCAAATGATTAATATACTGATCGCTACCATATAGAAGGAAAAGAATTAATTATGATAAAGAATTTCATAGAAGAAACATTTTTTGGGCAAGCAGGAAAAAATATTGTTTTGATGTGTGGAGTTTTATGCATGTTGATGAACACTGCATTATGAGATGACATCTGTTCTTTTCATCCAGTGGCAACAGAGCAATTATTACAAAAATTTATGGTGGAAATTTTTATTTTGATTCATATGAGTATAGGCTAAATGCTAGTCTTGTGGAGATTCCTCATGATTTGTAGGCAATGCCAATTGCAAAATAAAAGCACAAATTGTGATCTTTTACTAATTTAAATGAAAATCAAAGTTTATTTAAGGAAAAAGAAATGCTTGCTATGCTCTTGGAAATGATCATTGAATTGCAAGACAATATGGGATAATATAATTATAATATTTTCATTTGTAAATATCATAAACTTTAAAATGCAGTAGAGAAATTTGAATTTCAAATATTAAAAAAGACTGCTATCACAAATGGATTTAGCTATGGATAAATTTATTGAACATTTTCATTTTTGTAATCTTCCAATTTACACTTTAGTCTCAAAGGGTAACAGATGCACTTGACTGCTCATAACTTCATAAGCATAACCCTAGATTACCAATACCCAGATTGAAAGAAAACAAATGAAAAGCATACCGTGAACTTGGGAAGGCAAATTTTATAAACGTTAACCAGCTCCATCATGAGATCAAACAAATTAGAGAAAGGACTGTCCAACACCATCCCAGCAATTGATGGATCCTCTGCTCCATAGAGAAGGCTACAACACAACAAGGCTTTAGACACTGAATGCAATCCATATAACTTGCTTTCCCTTAATTTCTGAAGCAGAAAATTGTATAATTCACTATCCACTATGGACTTGTGTCAAACAATTGCTACAATGTAATCTAACATCTGTAAGTCATTTTGTACTTGCAGTCAATTATGCATCCCACAATGGCCATGTTGTGCAGCTCATCTGAACCTCACTTGGCCATTGGGCTCACACTGTGCAGGTCCATATGGTCCCTTAGACGAGTGGACGTAACAAGCAACTCCACATTATCTTTTAGTGTGTATATGGTTATGTATGTACATTGTATATGTGTTTATATTATCTACCATATGTAATCTATAATCTATAAATTATAATGTATACTGATGACCAAGTGTTAAGACTACCAAATTCAGAATATGGACATTGAATTGTTGATAACTAATCATTTTGTTTTGAGTAGTGTTAGTTGAATAGACCGCTAAAATCTCTTTGTTCCCAAAAACCATATTTTTACAGTAACATCTCTTCCATATGAGAACTTGTCTAATAATCGACCAACAGAGAAGTTTAATGAAGGACATCTTCTACTAACACAATATCAGGAGAGCATAGAAAGGTACAGACTACACTAAATGTTAATATAACAAATTCTATGGATCCTGATGATGAGCAGAGGTTCCACTCGAAATATGTCATCAGCTCCAACTTTCAACACAGTGAATCCAGAAGGCTTAATTCAATGTTACCCACTATGGAAACATACAATATCAGAAACTTCAGTCTTCTGTGTAAACTGTTTGATATTCCTATTTATCCACAAATACTACAAATCTCACAAAATATGAGAAGGAGAGAGAAAACATGGTAGATAACCTGGTAGAGAGTTTTGAGGTGCGACGACTAAAACTGTTTAAAAGAAAAAAATACAAATGCAGATGCTTGAAGATGTGAAACTATATGATTGAGGTGGATGCTTGAAGACACCGGAGTTAAGTAGGATGGAACGATTCCATTATACTGTGATAAACATGGAGTTTTGAGGTTGGCGAAAATCCCAATTTATCACTCAAAGATGAAGCATGTAGAGATTCATCATCACTATCAACTTCTTACTGTTTATCTTTTGACAGACCTTAATTATATCAACGTCTTACTGTTAAATAAATTCAACTGTCAACTTCTTACTGTTTATCTTTTGACAGACCTTAATTATATCATAAAGCAAAAGGACAAACATGTTCAATGTTATTGAGACAAATGACATTAAAATATCCATGAAAAGATATGCCACATTCATCAAAAAGAATGAACCAGACAATAGATAAAATAAAAACCCAGTTGGATCAATAATGCCAATGTTAACAGTGAATTCATAGAGTAGAAACTTCCCGTATCAATAATATTAAAAAAAATGGCCACAGTAAATAGTTTGACTCTTTGAGTTTCCAGAAAAATCTTACCATCTGGCACACATGTGAGAGGGTTCCTTCAATATCAGCCACATTTAGTTTCCAAAGTGAGTTAATCATCAATTCTTTGTTGGACTGTAGATATGCTTCCAACCTTCAGAATAATTCCCCTCTATACTTAGTTGTCGTTTCATATCTTCTTGTAACTGTAGTAATGCAAAAGCACCTACCACACCCACAGCCAAAAAAGGAATGAGCATTAAACTATGAATGCTATTACAATATAGTGTGATATTAATTTGAGAAAGATTTGATGCACTTTCATACCTGTTGCTGCTGTGACTTGAGATTTTATAAAATGCCCTTTGTTTCTGAACCATTCAGCTATAAATGGCACACCCAAATATATGGCTTTCTTTCCAAGTTCCTTTGCTGCTTGTCTTGCATATATGTAACCAATTGTCTGTAGCATATCGCCTCCATAAGCTGTTCAAAAAAGTTCAAGGAACCAATTAAGCATAAACTAATCTAACATTCATGCATTTTTTGTGGATTCAACTATCAAATTAAAGACTAGAAATTAATAAAAAATTTACATAGCAATTAATCCATGCCACTACAAATGCTATTGGGCCATGGTTGAGGCACGGCATTACCATACCAATGATCTAGGGTCAAACACCAGCAGGCATAGAACCCTGAACAATGTGTGTTTTAGCTGCTCCCACATTAAAGGAGGGGTGTGATAATGCAGAAATTGGGATCATAGCTCCCCACAGACCAAAATATATGTTTACCCTTACCACTATAAATTTCACCATTTTTTAAAATCCAAATGTTTATGAAAAAAAAAGAGGAAGGGCATATTCAATGATCATATCCTCTTTCTCTGTGCCAGTAGGGAAAAAATAAAATATGATAAGTTGGAGCATCTAATTACTTTTAGCATCTTTAATAAGCAGATAACCTTTAGCCAACAATTGCATACATATCTCTTCCCTCCAATTCCAACAGAAATACTGAAGTGAACAAACCTCATCAGCAAAAACAGATTTTCACCTTAGCTTCTAGATGGTGAACATGGTAACCCTTCCAAATCCCGGTGAAGGCCAAGAGCACTAGATCCCTAGAGTCACCAAAAATCATGGCTCTGCAAAGCACTTTTCCCTAAAAGAGAACTGGGTGCTGATCATTGATGTGCTGACAGCAGTCCCTGCCAAATAGGGAGTCCCAGAAAATGTACCACAAACTGTACAAATTTCTATCTGTCAGCCCACTCTTAGCCAAGAGGTCCTTTAAAGAGAGCCATAGATATAGTGGAGGATGAAAAGTTCTGCTAGCCACAAAGCTGTGGCAAATCTCCCCAACCATTCGAGGACAAAGGAAGGAAGAGAGAGAACTGCACTGTCAAACAATCTTTGTAGAAGTAACATGCCCACTAGGTCTCTTACTGTTCACATCCTGAGTCTGGAAGTACGATGTAATCAACAAATGGCAGAGTATATTGTTAGACTCATGATTCATCTCTAAGAAGATTTCGTCTATCATGAAGAGCTTCCTGAATGAACAGGGCAAGACATCTCTCATCATTTTATTGCATGAAGGTCCTCAGTGAGCTGTTTTACTCCCGGAACAAGCAAATATCTTCCATCCTATCTATATCTCAAAATGGGGCCCATCCTATCTATATCTCAAAATGGGGCAACCAAAGTTTGGAAGTGGCGAATCTTTGTTTGGATATATTGAAACTAGAGTTGAAATCATTTCCTCTCTAATGTTTTTCTATTTTGAGAAATACTTCATATATTTACAAGGACATATTTACAATCATATCGACTCAGGAATTTGAACCCGGGTCTCAATGTTAATACAAGCCCGATCACCTGGCTACTTGCCAATAGACCACTTTCTTGTGGGTTGCATTTCCTCTCTAATGTTGTGAAAGCAACATATCCTTTACTCACTTGTGCTTCAGGAGCTGTACTCTGGAGCAAGTAGGGACAAAAAACCACTATTCCAAGGTAAATGCATGTTGGCACAACTTCCACTTGTGACCCTTTAGAAATGAAGTTCATTGAAAGTAGCTCACTTTTAGACATTAAATGTCATGATTTTCATGTTGCCAAGGTTGGCTTATAACCCATGCTTGTTAGGGAAAGAGCTAAAAATATCAAGTTGTTAAGACCTGTGCAACGAATTCTATCTTTGACCACTTAACTTTCATAGAGGATGAACCACCAAAACACTCTGGACTTAATGGACAAGCGAGCTTTCCAAATTCCTGGAAATATTCATATCAAAGTCACCAATAACTCAAAACTCCTGCTCCACCCTACCCCCACAAGTATGGTCTCAAACTTTTGTGGTCAACTCCTTCTTACTCCCCTCTCATGGAAATTTGCCTTCATAGGGGGCAAAGTTGCCATAGGCAATGATTTTCATGTTGCCTGGCAATTTTTTATAAGTCGGGTTCCTTTTTATCAAGAAAAGAAGGAATGGTGTTTTGTTTAATCAAGCCCCAACTAACAAGTTTATATCCTAGGTTGACACCACTTTCATGTGTTAATCCTCGCTGCATATTACAGTGCAAGTGCAAAAGATAGAGTTGGATTTGATTCACCTGCACCAACTCCTATATCAATATGGAGGGGCACCATGAACAGAGAACCTCCTGCTACATCCCCAACTGCCTCTGCTAGATATCAAATTCCACAACAGAGTGAGAGAATGCCTAGGAAACAAACTAGCCAAGTCACAAGGCAGAGGAGAAAGAGTCACCACAGTTGGACACACAGCCCTCCTGCATGGCCATTAAATGACAAGCTTTCAACCCTCCAGTTGGCATGGCTGTCTTTAATTTTATCATTGCTCCAGGCAGGTCTGTGGAAAGTGTCTCTGAGAAAGATCCGAGTTTCAAGAGAGGACACATTTTGGATAGAGCAGACATCTAAATATACTTCATTACTCACACTTTGTGAGCAGTTAGTTTTTTGTGTATTGAAGGATGGGCAATCAAGCGTTTTGCTGAAAATATTGGCATCCCTTTTGAGCATGCATGTCGGGGCACTGCGAAAAGCCTAACACTTAAGAGGCATAAACCCATCTAAAACTAGGTCTGATACACTGATATGTACCTGGTTGGAAGCTCAAGGTTCTAAATCTCATTTTCTCATATTTTACACATCGCCTATTTTTATAACATGTAGATATGCATCCTCCAGCTTCACAACTTTAAGGTGCATATCAAACCAGGGTTTAGATGGATTTGTGCCAATGTCCATATTCAATGCAATGTGCACTTAATGCAATGTTTATATTCAATACCCTATGCACACAGAACACAAAAACAGAAACAGCCCCAGGCCTACCCTGGCAGTAAACTGCACTTCTCTCAATGCATTCAATAGCTACATTACTCATGTTGCTAAACCAGATCCAATGTTAATGAGCCAGAGCAACATGGTTAAGAAAATGAGAATCCAATATGTTTGTTCTGGTACCGATCTTGTTCTACTACCATAATTAAGCACATGAATCCAATTAATAACACAATGAGAATTTGCAGGCCATGGAATGAAAAACAGGAACATCACAATCACCAAGGCTGTTCATGCACATCTCCCTGGGATATAATGATTTAAAGAGCAATAAAATTATTTTTTTGGTATATAGAAGTATATCCATACCTCTAGACTCTTCACAGTGCAGTGATGAATATATCCTGATGTATAGTTATAGAACTTATATCTGGTCACAAAACCCTTTGCTTCATACTTGTGCTTATATTTTTCAGGGCCATACAGAACAGTAGTGGATCCAGGCTCTGATGGCGTGACCCATGACACAATAACAGCTCTACCCACATGGTCTCCTTGAGTAATATGAACCTGGAAAAACAAAAACAGATCATGACAGGCAAAATCAAAACCATGCAGCATACACACAGTAGCTGATTCTTCACGGAATCCATAGAAAAAGCTGTCTATTAATCAAAAGACCATGTTATGAAAGAAAGAAGTAAAAATAGCATTACCTATTGAGGAGCATTGTAACCTGTGGGGACCTAGAAAACATCGTTGTCAATGGGCATACCCATAGATGCCTCAAGCCTACGTACATATCTACTGGTAATTCCTGCTTCAGCTGATATACAAACATTAAACCACACCAATACAAATACCAAGAATAACTGGATAGATACTTGTCTACAATTGCATACAGAATGTTACACATGTACAAGGTATACTCAAGTGATATGAACTTTCATAGTGAGCTCAAAGATTTTTAAATATCTGGTTCATGTATAGTAGATGTGACAAGCATGGCAGTGAGCTACATACTTTTATTGTAATTTGCAAGATGATCCCCAATGAATAATTGTTTTAGTCAATTTTGAATGCTCAAGGCTACAACTGGCTCATAGACAACAACCCCCGATTTCCACATTGGGCAAGGAAGAGCCAGTTCTCATGTTTATCATGCAAACCCCTCAGATAATCTAGTGACACATTATTTTCTTCTGCTCTTTTTCGTAACTGCAAACGTCTATGGCATGTGTCTGGACTGGCCCTTAAGTAAATAAATTCATCAGGAACAAGCCCAGGTAAAACAGAAACAACTGTATCAAACCATACTACAAATCTCACAAAATATGAGAAGGAGAGAGAAAACATGGTATATAACCAATGTACATGAAGCACCACAATTAACCTACAACAGAAATGTAAGAGAGAATACCCACATGCTGTCCTGTTCAAGATCTTCGGTGACCTGGTTCAAAAAGTCCAATGAAAACATGTGCAAGCATACCTGTCATGTTAAGAAGGGCCAATTAAGCCAGAAGTTATGCACAACCATCAAGATAAAAAATTAACAAGAAATTTACTTCTCACTAGTAATACACAAAGGTAAAATTATAACAACAAAGTATTCTCACATACATATAACCCAAAAACAATTTTACTAGTAACAAGAGTCGTAAATATGTACAGTCTCATTGAGAGACCCCATGTCAACTTAGGAATGGTACTTACATAACATAAAATAAACCATAAAATCTGTTTCTTATCATTTACAAGTTATATCCCATTATAATAAGGGCAGATGAGCACACACAAATAGCGATACTAAGTGAAGTCACTTACACTATGTCAGACATCGTAATTACACACAAACAACGATACTAAGTGAAGTCTCTTTCCAGGTAACCCCAAAGAAATGCTATGCCCATCCAAATTCCCAACAGTTTGTTTATAATCCTTAACCACGACAGATCTTCATATATTTCTATAAAGGCAGCATTTCTAAGTGACAGGCAAACAATCTACAAATGGAAAAGGTTTAAGAACAGAAAGAATTGTAAAGAGAAAAAAATTAGCATTCACTGCAACTGTTTCACAATGTTAACATATGGCTAGTAGCCTAAAGTTCGAACTTAGAAGTACTTAACAATGTTAACTTATGGCTTTTCAAAATTTTCACCCCTGTTTTTTGAATTTAAAGGATAGGCCGTATTCAAATGTGAAAGGAAAATTTAAATAACATAATCCAATCTAGTTGATACTTGGCAACAAGAAACCCAGCTTGACAAGGCTAAGCATACTCATTCTCTCTTTCTTCTTGGAACTATTGAAGGATCAGCCCAAAAGTGTTCTATAAAGTTCATAAAAACACCATGTTCTTTTATTTTATTGCTGAGTTATTACTTTTACAAATGCTAGTTATGGTATTCAATTTCTCCCAACATCATATGACTATTAGGTGATGTTGAAAAATATACAAATAGACCAAATAAATTCACCCCTGTTTTTTGAATTTAAAGGATAGGCCGTATTCAAACGTGAAAGGCAAATTTAAATAATAGAATCCAATCTAGTTGATACTTGGCAACAAGAAACCCAGCTTGACAAGGCTAAGCAGACTCATTCTCTCTTTCTTCTTGGAACTATTGAAGGATCAGCCCAAAAGTGTTCTATAATTTACTATGCTGTCTCGAATGTTATATGAGAAGTTTATTCAAAAGATTAATCTTGTGGCAAGACACTGAAGAAAATGGCATAGAGCACCTACCTTCTGAAGTATGAAAATGAGGATTGCTACACTGTTACTCTGAAGTGATGTATGCACTTTACTGCATCCACATCACTAGTTTTGACTGATGATAGGCATTTTTTGTTAGATTTGAAGAAGACAGGAAATAGGCAAGAACATTTTAGCTGTGCTCCAAATAAGCAACATGGAGCTGCTACGGACAAAATCTGGAGCCTCTGGCTTCTTTGATTGGACGTTTACACAAATATATTCAACTCCAATACACTTCTTTCGCATCTATAGAAAATCATTTTGTCCAGAACATATCACATGATAATGAAGAATCCATTCTCACAGTCCCAGATACGTCCGCCATTTGTGTTAAAATATACACTATTGACCGTCCATTCAATTTGAACATCAAAATCATTTCAGACTGATTATATATAAACGAGCACATTAACTCAAATAAGGAAAAAAAATAACGTCAAGCCAAGATATAAAATTTGAACATTGCATACCAATGTGAAAATATAGCAACATTCATACTTTTGCCGAAGCACATCAAATAAAGATATTAAAGCTGTGGTAGCGAAAAATTCAAAGGACCTCAAAGTACCCAAAAACATCTTCATTAGGAATGATGAAGAATTTGATAAATAAATTCTAACTAAAACACAAGTAAACGTGCAATACAAGAAACAGAACTTAAGCTGGGGCAGCCAAATGCTGCAAAATCACATTTCTCATTCATAAAACAACATTTAGCTGGGGATATAATTTCTAATCATTTAAATATAATGGGACTTATCTGCAGCAACCCAAACTATGAAAGTTTGCCTTCAGGGGATCAGAGCTTTCGCAGCAAATGAAGGCCCAAATTTGTCCTTATATGTGTATTCCAAGATTATACACCGTGCTACTGCATTTTTAGATCCTTAAGCTTGGCCTCTAAATCACCATCACTGTCACTGCTCTCATTTCCATCATCATCCTCATCCCCATCCCCATCCTTTCCTTCATAGTCATCACCTTCGCCCTCTGCATCATTATCTTCCAAAGATCCAAGCACAGAAACACCCTTGACACTTCTTCTCAGCACATCTTTAACAACAACAATTCCTTCTTCCGAAATGCAGTTTCCATCAATATTCAGCAGATCAAAGTCGGGCTTATTGATCACAGACTCAGCTGCAACCTTCACCCCTTCTGCGCTGATGAAATTTGAACTCAAATCAAGTTCCTTCAGATGCTCATGGCCTTCCACAAGTGCTCCGCAGATCACAACAGTTCCCTCGTCCTTGAGATCATTCTCTGACAAAACTAACTTTGTAAGCATTTTTTTCAAACCAAGGCACTCTGCCAAAGCCAGAGCTGCTTTAGCAGTAAATTCATTACCTGCCATCTCGAGAACCTTGAGGGATGGAGCCCCTTCCTTGAGGTTGTTGGCAAGAGCTATTGTCCCCTTATCCTGAAAACCGAGATAGCTCAAGTAAGCCTCTGTGAGACCCAAATGGCCTGAAAGGGCTTTGCTCAAAGAAACCCCGCACTTCTTCCCAAACATGTTATCCCTTAAATCCAACTTCTTCAATTTATCACCTGCTCCTAGAGCTTCTGCTAGAGCTATACCACCCGCAACACAAACCCTAGTAGATGAGCATCTGAAATCCTCCAACGCAGTGTAGTTCCTTACAAGCCCTGAAAGCGCTTCTGCCCCTTCATCCCCTGTCATATTATTATGGAAATGCAGAACCCTAAGCCTCTCAATGGAGGGCAGAAGCTCACAGATGGCTCTAGCAGCCTCCACAGAGATACCATTGTTCATAAAATACAGTTCCTCGAATGTTTTCTGAGATTTTAACAGAGACCCAAAATCCCTAACACCCTTCTCACCCAGTGCATTGTCAGAAATATTCAAGGTCCTCAATACACACCCTTGTAAAACGGATGAAAATATGGCCATTACCTGAAGGGCCTCGTCCTCGCCTCTTCCCGCGATGAAATCTGAAAGATCAACATCAGTCAGATTACTCTGAACTTCCATCAAGATTCTCTCTGCTACACGAGCAGCATCGAGACCAAAGCTTTTGTTTCTGAAGCATATCTTGGTATAACCATTCCCTTCCTCTACTAACGGCCTCAGGAGCTCCTCCGCAAATGAGCTCGCAGGCACAGGCACACAGGCAAGGCTCGGAGGACTCGGCACAGCTCGCAGGGACAGGCACACAGGCAAGGCTCGGAGGACTCATGAATGGCTCAGGCCAAACATTTGAATAAAACGTGCCCCAGCATATTGCATATTTAAATAGTAAAAAAAAAACCCTAATTACCCCTAATATACCCTCAATATATTAATTTTTAATTTTTTAATTTTAACCCCCCCAATATGAACAGACGTGATATCATATTGGTCCCTAGGTGACACCCTCGTGCTCCGGAACCAGGACGGACACCTCAAATCGGTAAGATATAATCCTTTGCTATGTTCATTTGAGGTTCTCTTTTCAAAGTGATCTATGACATCA
Source organism: Pseudotsuga menziesii (assembly GCA_001517045.1). Taxonomy (NCBI): domain Eukaryota; kingdom Viridiplantae; phylum Streptophyta; class Pinopsida; order Pinales; family Pinaceae; genus Pseudotsuga; species Pseudotsuga menziesii. Next base: position 55,309 of record LPNX011036505.1, read on the forward strand.
GCTTGATGATAAGCTTGGTGAAGTTGACAACTTCCAAGCTATAAGTATATGATCTCTCTGAAGAAAATGGATTGGACACCTACATGAGCATAGAGGTTCTAGTTTCAGAGGGAGATGAGGCTAGAAGCCTTTCTCAAGAAGAACTTGGTCAAATCCCAGAAGATCATTGATGATTCAGTTACGAATCAACTTGTACTACAAGTGTCTTCCCTAAATACATTGATGAGGTTTGATTCCTTGACCAAGCTATTTGAAGGGAAGAACATAGATCAGAATATGACCTTAAGAAACCAGCTGAAGAATGTGAAGCTCCAGAATGCAGAGACCATGCAGTCATAAGGATCTCTCAAATCAAAGAACAACTTCAAGCGGGGAAAGAAGAAGTGAAGAATGCAAAAGTGGTGATGGCCACCTTGAATGGCCTCCCAGGATCATAAAATTCATTCATTTAAGAAATGTGTTCCAGAAGGAAGTGATTACTTTCAGCCGACTTTGGGAAGAAGAAGAAGCTCGTCTCTGAAGATCAAGCTCTCATCTTCCAAAGAAGATTCCTCAATCAATGAGGAATATGAAGATCTCAACTCTTGAAGAACTTCTTATCCACCTCAGCATTTGGATAAGAAATGATGATGAAGAAGACGATGAAGTTGAAGACTCAAGAAGGAGTATACCCATGAAACAAATAAAGATAAGTATTCAATTGTCATTTCATGATATTGTTTTGTTATACATTTGATTATATTCAGTTGATGTATTCTTTTTTTTTTTGCATTAATGACTATATGTTCCTAATATGCATGTGATGGGTAAGTAGCTCATGGTGCTATACAACTCTCGATTGTTACTTATCAAACCTCTTTGCTGACATATTGGATTAGTGCACAACCTCAATAATGTCATGGTGGAAATGGAAGGCATCTAGAAAGTTGATGTGAGATATGGATGAATATTGTATTGACTAAACAGTTGCATGATGCATAAGAATTTGTCGTTATGCATATGTTTTATGAAATAGTTCTAACCATGCAACTGGTGCATTTGAATTGTAGGAAAGGTCATGAAAAACCTCCTACAAGAAAAGAAGGATGAGACTTGTTCCGAAGAACAAGTGATGACAATTCAAGATCCACTCCAATAAACATGAATCTAAATCTCCCAGGGTCAGAGACACCATGACGGAAGAAAGAGCTTCAGAGAGTGGTAGATCCACTTTGAAGGATGAAGACCACCATGGGTACAAGAGATAACTCAAGATGAAGAAAAGAATGCTATGAAAGAAGCTATGGGAATGATGTATACGATATGATGGAACAAGTGTACAAAGCAAGGTTCATGATTCTCCCCAGAAATAATAGACTATGACATGTCATACTCTATTGACCAGTATATATCAAGCATAGAACCATCTGTACAGAATGAAGAGGGAAGATGATACTCCACTTTAGGGGGAGTGACTACAGAAAATTATATCTGAGCTCGACATGGTACGACATGATGGATAGATTTGTGATGGATTGAGACTTTACCAAGAGTAAAGTGGGTTCCAACATTCAAGGTTGAATGCAGAAGACTAGGATATGTTGATGACCTGAGAAGACAAACTCATAGAAGATGTTGTGATACTAGAATGATGTTTGGGATATAGTACTCAAACCGAAAAGCAAGAATGTGGTATCTTCCAAATGGATTTGCAAGATAAGATATGTTGCTGATAGAAGTAAGGTAAGAGTTGTGGCTAGAGGTTTCTATCAGAAAGAGGGAATTAATTCTAAAGAGACACTTACTCCAGGAAGCAAGGTACAATTCCTTCAAAACTATCATGGTAGTTTCTTCCATGATGAAGTAAAGACAAGCCTTCCTTAATGGTATGATTGAGGAAGAGTTTTACATCGAATAGTCATGCGGATTTGAAGTTGAAGACAGAAGGAATCAAGTATGCAAGTTAAAGAAGGCCCTCTATGGCCTGAAGCAAGCTCCCAGAGCTTGGTATGGAAGAATAGATAGTTTCCTGATGATCATGGGATTTGCCAAGAATAAAGTCGATCATAACCTTTCCTACAAGGTTGTAAAAGTTGTACCTATCATTCTATTACTATATGTGGATGACTTATTCTTGACAGGGAATGAGAAACAAATAATGGAAAGCAAGAAGAAACTAACAGAAGAATTTGAGATGAAAGACCTTGGGTTAATGCATTATTTCCTAGGTCTGGAAGTATGGAAAAGTTCAAAAGGAATCTTTCTCAACCAGGGAAAGTATGTGGTAGAGATATTGAAGAGATTCAATATGTTGAAATGCAAAGTCATGGCCACACCCATGGACTCCAACCTGAAGTTGTTAGCTGATGACTCATTAGAGTTAGTGGTTGTGACTCACTATAGATAGATTATTGGGTCATTGATGTACGTAACAAATACCAAACCAAACATTTGTTTTACTATGAACACCTTAAGTCAATATCTTGTTCAACCAAGACCGGTTCACCTAGTAGCTGCAAAACATGTGATGAGATATCTGAAAGGGACTATAGACTTTGGTCTATACTATGATGGTAGCCATGAGTATAGATTGTATGGCTACACAGATGCAGATTGGGCTGGAATTATCTTAGACAGGAAAAGCACATCAGGTATATGCTTTTGTTTGAGGTCTGCTATGAGTTCATGGTTTAGCAAGAAACAGTCCAGTGTTTCTCTTAACACGGTTGAAGCAGAATACATAGCAGATTACTCTACTAAGTTGTGAAGCCATATGGCTTCAGAAGTTGATATCAGGTCTCTTTGACCTGAAGATGGACAGAACAATGATTCTATGTGATAACCACAGTTGTGATGACAAAGAACCCTGTGTTCCACGTAACACGTAGAAATCCGGTATTTCTACATACAAGATAAGATGAAGATAATGATACTATAAGATGCAGATGATGGTGATTTAGTATTTCTATATTGAATGTAGAGATGATGATGTTTTAGTATTCCCATATTGAAGATATAGATGATGATGATTTTCAGTATTCCCATACTGAAGATATAGATGATATTTCAGTATTTACATACTGTAGATATAGATGATGGTGATTACGTATTTCTATACTAAATATAGAGATGATGATGATTTCATTATTTATATACTAAAGATATAGATGATGATGCTTTTAGTATTCACATACTGGAGATACAGATGGTGATAGATTAGTATTCAGACATTGAAAATGTGGATGATGATGGTTTGGATGATGATGTACTAACGAAGGCTCTGCCTCGAGTAGAGTTCGAACACTATTGAGACAAGCTTGGTGTTGTTTATAAAGACCTTCCTCGAAAGGGGGAGTAGTGATGTTGCAGTGGGATTGTATCATCCCTGGGCATTTGCCCTAAAGTGATCCGGAGACCTCATTCTTCGAGAATGAAGAGGGATTGTATCATCCCGGGACATCTGTCCACAATAGATCCGGTGACCTTGGTCCTCGAGAACGTGGTGGGATTGTATCATCCCTAGACATAGTCCTAAAGTGATCTGGAGACTTCGGTTTTCAAGAATGTGGTAGGATTGCATCATCCTTGGACGTAAGTCCTAAAGTGATATGGAGTGATTATCCAGTAATTGTATCCGATGACTTCGGTCATCGAGAATGTGGCAGGATTGCATCATCCTTGGACTCAAGTCCTAAAGTGATAGGGAGTGATTATCCCGTAATTGTATACGGTGACTTCGGTCGTCGAGAATGTGGTAGGATTGCATCATCCTTGGACTCAAGTCCTAAAGTGATAGGGAGTGATTATCCCGTAATTGTATCCGGTGACTTCGGTCGTCGAGAATGTGGTAGGATTGCATCATCCTTGGACTCAAGTCCTAAAGTGATAGGGAGTGATTATCCCGTAATTGTATACGGTGACTTCGATCGTCGAGAATGTGGTAGGATTGCATCATCCTTGTACTTAGTCCTAAAGTGATAGGGACTAATTCTCTCGTAATCAATCCGGTAACTTTAGTTGTTGAGAATGTGGTGGGATTGTATCATCCATGGACTTTAAGTCCAAAAATGATCCAAAGACTTTCTGTCTTTGAATTGTAGATTGCAGGTTGTTGCTGATGATGATGATGACGTACTGATCTAAAGAGCAGAGTATGATGATGATGCATTATGATGATGATGTTTCTGATCAAAAGATCAGAGTATGTTTCTAATCAAAAGATCAGAGTATGATGATGATATTTCTATGTTGATGATGTTTCTGATCGAAAGATCAGAGTATGATGATGATGTTTTTGATCAAAAGATCAGAATGTGATGATGATTATGATCGACAGATTAGAATATGATGATGATGATGTTGCTGCTAATCAAAAGGGAAAAGTGTTGATAATGATATTATTGATCGAGAGATCAAAGTACTGAAGATGTTGCTGCTGATTGAAAGAACAAGGTGCTGAAGATGTTGCTGCTGATTGAAAGAACAAGGTGCTGAAGATGTTGTTGTTGATCGAAAAGTCAAATGTTGAAGATGTTGTTGATCGAAAGGACAAAATGATGAAGATGTTGTTGCTGATCGAAAAAGTCAAAGTGCTGAAGATGTTGCTGATCAAAAGGTCAAAATGTTGAAGATGTTGTTGCTGATCGAACAGTCAAAGTGCTGAAGATGTTGCTGATTGAAAGGTCCAAGTGCTGAAGATGTCGTTGAAAGATCAAAATGCTAAAGATGTTGTTGATCAAAGACTGAAGATGTTGCTGATGATGAAGACTAAATATTGAAGATGAAGACTACATGATGTTGAAAAGCTTCCAATGATTTATAGATGTGTTACCCTGTTGATGTTGATGATGTCCCCTACCTCTACTCTTGTTGTTGTTGATGTTGTTGTAGAATACCCTTCTCGTTAAGGGGGAGTGTTGAAATATTGTAACTTCGAAGAATATTCTATATGTATCTTTTGTGGTCCCCGATGGTCCTACTGGGAGAACCACTTGTATTACATTGTACCCCGATGCTCCTAATCGGAATAACTAATAAGAGTCATGAGGTAGTCCCCTCTAATTGTAAAGGTGGGTCATCAGCACCCTAGTGTGGTTACTTGAGCCTACATGTGTAACTCGAGCCTACATGATTTAACTCGAGCCCACATGTCAAATGAGTTAACTTAAGTGAACGGATGAATATAAATAGAGGTGTAGTGCTCCTCATTTGAGACACACACTCACTTGGAATAGCGCACTTGTGGAGGAGAGAAGTTGCCGGAGAAGGAGGAGAATTAGGTTTTTTATCTCCTTGTTGGTTTTACCTTTTCCCCTTTTTGGGGCATCTATATTGAGGAAGATTTTGCTGGGTTTTTCCCTTTAGGGTTTTCTCAGGATAAATCTTTGTTGTTCTTGTGATACTGTTTCTTTCAGTTATCCTGTTTTATATGCTTTTATTATGAAAAATGAAATGATATACTGATGCCTTAGCTAAGCATATGAAAAATTTAATAGTTTTATGTTGGTCTTCCGGTTTAATTTGAATTTGATTGTATCCGGAGAAACCATCCATAAACAAAAAGACTTCACTTCCCACGCAAGCATCAATAATTTGATATATAAATGGCGTGGGATAGTTGTCCTTAGGATAGGATTTGTTTAAATCTCTAACGTCAGTATAGACACGTATGGTCCCTTACTTTTTATCAACAGGAACAAGGTTGGATACCCATTCCGTCAAAGCTATGGGATAAATAAAACCGGCTTTCAACAGTTTTTCCACTTCAGACTTCACTACCTCCATTTTATGCATGTTAACAGGTCTCAACTTTTGCCGAACAGGTTTAGCGTCAGGGTATGTTTAGATCTCATGCTCGACTATAGATGGATCAATGCCTGGCATCTCCTCATATGACTAGGAAAAAACATCGCAAAATTCCTTAAACAAGGATGTAGAGATCGCAATCTCCTTAGGAGAGCAGTTTGCACTGATATGTATATTTTCCACAACGTCAGGATTTATAGAGATGTTGATAGGGATGGTAGTAGAAATATTTTCCATATTCCCCTCAGCAAACATTTCTTCCCTTGGTAAGGGATTAACGGGCATATCAACATCATCTGCCAGTCTCATATGAAACTCTTGATTCTCTATCCTGCTTAACTCTGGAAGAAAATAGGATCGATGGTGGAGATCTTAGTAGATCTTATCTCATTTGCACATGGCTTCCAGAATGGCTTCATCAGAAGGTAAAACCATATCTAAACAATTTATAGAATGCAAAGAGTTTTCTGCCCAAGTAGGCAGATAGGCTTCTTCCAATTCCTCTGAGACTGTGAGGGGGACCGAAAAGGGATCAATAGTGGTTTGGGTGATAGCTTGATAATCCACTTCCACTACTGATAAGGGCACTTTAGGTTCATGGTGGGAAGGGAGAACCCAAGGATCAGTCCTATCAACAACCGTAGCTATGGACTTCCCCACACTAGTAGAACCTATATAATTAATAGGAGCTGGAAGATCAAATGTGCCCATCAATGATGCATACATTCCAGCACCTAATATCTATGAAGCAGGTTTGACCTAATCAACCAATGGCACAATGGACTCTTTAGATTCTGTGCGTCCTTTTCTAGTAAAGCTGAGTTGGTCAACAGTAACCAACTTCCCTTCGTGTGGAAACACTACCACCCGGAAGACGATTGATGCAATAGTAGACATGGCATAAGTCCAGCTTCTTCCCAAGAGAAAATTATAGTCCAAAGGTGCATCAATCACCTCTACCTCAACAGACACCGCTTTCCCTGCTAGCTTAATTTCAAAATCCAGTAGGATACCATGCGGACAGAATGACCTTCCGTCGAAAGCAGTAAGTAGGGTGTTTGACGGGACCAGCTCTGGGGATCCAAGAGCTTTCCAACATGACAAGGACATAACACATGTAGAAGCACCCTCGTCGACAACTTCCCTTCTAATGGTCTTTCCACCATGGATGACATCTATCGACAAGGCTACATGATATGATAGGCGAATTTCGCCATGAGACTCGATGAGTCCATACTGCCTAAGGCTACTAAGAGTGCATCCTGGAGGGTGGGACAACTTTGTAACACCTCTAAAGCCAACATTGCACAAGGTGTTTGGGCTAAGTCTTCAACTACGGAGTATTTTAATACAGCCCTAGCATTATGATTATGTAAGGTCTTCTTAAAGACACCTTTCGGTATCTCGGGCATAATTTCAACAAGTTTCTCGATCATGAGAGGGTTAGAAGTTTCACCTATGGACTTACCCTTCTCCAAGGTCTCTTTTTCATAGTTCTTATTCCTGGTCTATAGTAAAGTTTTAGATCGAACCATGTTGATATAAATGGGGTCAAGGGCATTTGGGGTACCCCCTGCTGCATTTGAAGCTGAAGCAGAATTCTGTCCTTGGAAAAAAGGATCCTTCAGGATAGCCGGTTGTTGAGCTTTTAACAACTTCTAAGCTTGTTCCATAAGGGGACAAAGATGGGTGAGGTGATCTTCATGGCACAACTTACATGGGAATTTCACCTTCTTCTTTTCTTTCTTTCCCACTGTTAGCACTAAATTTATTTTTGTCGGAATTGGTCTTATTGCCTTCAAAATTTTAAGTTTTCATGGGTGATTGAGTTGGCTTCCAAATTTTTCTCATTAAGCTATTTCCAAGTTGGAAATGAAGAGAAGTTAAAAGAATTTTAGGTAAAAAGAGAAATAAATTTTTCACAAGTGGGGCAAAAAGTTTTATTATATTTTGAATGAAATTTAAAAAATGGGTTTTATAAAGTTATTATTTTGTTTATATTCAAACTTCTATAGTTTTGGATATTTTTTCCAAAGTCAAAAAGCGGCCTTTATTCACCAAACCAAGTATTAATGAAGCTTTAAGTGCTAAAAAAGGTTTATTACCTTTCTTAAGGTATAATCAAACCAATAGCACATAAAATAATCCGACGGCTAATGTAAAAAGTGAAAACTCATCAACGGGTATTATTGTTTCCGGAGAGTAAAGTTGCGTGTTAATTAAAACAAAACGGCTTAGCGGAATGTGTATGTGTAAGCTTATCCAACGGCTGGAAAATAAAGTGAAAATGCATCGACGGTCATCATCAGATCCGGAGGATAGATTTGCATGATGGTTAAATTGGAAAGGTGGTAGCGGAATTTAAACCACTTTCCACATGGTAACTTTTGGTGAATTCCGTGGAGAAAAGTGGTTTGGGAAAAACAACTCAGTGGAGGCTCCGGAATAGAGTTGACTTGTTTTTTTCATTTCATTTGTGTGCTGCGCGGGAAAGGAAGGAGACAGTCCACCATATTTCCAAACTCAACTTTTACGTGTTTTTAATCACAGGGAAAATGGCAGAGATAAAGAGTCTGATCAAGAAGCTGGAAATTGATTTTTATAGAATAAGAAAAGGGAATACACCATTCAACAATGCATAAGGGAAGCCCAAAAATAACATCATCCCAGAAGAGTTGCAGAAATATATACAGTGAGAGCATTTGTGAAGGTATTGGTATGCGTTTAAAGTCTTACAAATAGAATTTACAGTGGAGAGTGTGCTAAAGCTTAGGATTATTCAAGTATTTGGAGACACTATTAACAAATATGTTTATGGGATTTCTCTTACAATAGATGATCTTACAAGGATAGATGCTATATGTTCTTTATTTATGAATTACAGTTAAACAATTCAAGGTTTAAAAGCAACATAGCATTTTTTTCTTCTTCTGAAAATGACTGTTTTAGTCATTTTATTCAACGACCTGTTTCCAGCAAAAAAAAGAAGAATTTTCAAAAATGGAAAGAGTTGTTTCATCATAACATTGTGATATACAATAACCTCTCTCATTTTTTACCCAAGTGCTACAGATTGGGAGTAGAAAAGTCATCTTTAGAGGGAAAATGTTCAGATTTCAAAATGACTGTTCTAGTCATCAAATGAAAATAATTGTTTAAATCAACTGAAGATGAATTTTGAGACAGTGAGAGATGATTTTATTCAAAACATACCTATCCACAATAACCTCTTTTAGTTTTCACACAGGTACTACGGTTTAGCAGAAACAAATTCAGTTGTATAGGTCATTTTTCATGTTTTCCAAAGGACTATTTCAGCCATCAAATTCAAAGAATTGTTTTGGACAAATGGAATTTAATTTGACAAAAATGAGAGTTTTTTATTCCTAACAAGACTATAATAAAAAAACTCCTTCATGTTTTACACAGTAATCACAGGTTGGGAGAATTTAAAATATCTTCACAAGTCATTTTTCCAGAAATCTACAATTTTATTATTTGAGTCATCCGCTTCAAAGGAATATTTCGAGGATATTGAGATGATTTTGGAGAAATGAAGACATGGGTTTTGTTGGGCACATGTCCAGTTATAAAAAATTCTCCCATATTTCACACAGCTGTCACCAGCAGGAGAAACGTTGTTGTAATTGTTTCTATTTTTAGAGTTTAGTTAGGTTTTGAATTCAAAGTTAGGTAAAGATTATTCTTATATAAATTAAAATGTAATTGATAGTTAAAAAAAGGAGGATTTTCAAGAGCGGAGAGACTCTACATTGTAATGGATTCACATTTTCAGTAAATGAATGAAATTTGCAAAGGAGGAATGTAAAATCTTTTTCATGTCAGAGATTCTTGTGCCATCTTTTTCTTCAGTAAGTAATTTCTTTATGTGACTGTTTATCCTGTTTCCCACTCCATTTTGTATTTGCTTTCATGATTGAGCATTAGTTTTTATGGGCTAGAATTCATATTGCATGCTCTAGGTCCATTTCTCAAGCATTTTCAAAATATTTTCTTCTAAATTCTTGCAGAATTCACCCTAGTTAGGTCCTCTGTTTGATGGAATGTCTCCCTTTGTCTACTAATCAACCTGCTAATACCTCAAGACCAAGGAAATGGTTCCTACCTTGCCTCTGTTCATAAACTTTCAAAACCCTACCTCCTGTAACCTATTTCAGATCTGATTATTGACTCCATTTCCCAATGGTCTCCTCCATGACTGTCCTACCAAGTATTTTAAAACAAACTTGTCATATTTGTCCCATCAGAAATCTGACCTTCTGATTGTCTTTGATTGAATATCTTGAGTATAAAAACTTTGTAAATAGTGAGAGATCCCTCTCTGACTATATTAGGTCAGAAATACATTCTAAAGTGGTTTTTGTTGTTACCTTTGGGATCTACCTTTCACAACCTGGGCACATTTTGAGTGATAACACCCACATCATCATTGTTTGCGGGTTTTTGCTTGTTTTGATTTCCATCCCCTTTCTTTCCTCTCTTCTTTTTCCCACCAGGCTTCTGATTGCCCTTTTGAGAGGTTTGTGCAAAAACATTTGCATTTTGGGGTGAGGGGGCAGCCTTTGCTGCCTCCGCCATAGAATGTTTGACGAACAGCTGATGGAGCTGTTTGGCCAAAGATTCTATGGTGGGAGAATTAACAAAACCAACCACACCATCAGCATGGGGTCCAGGCTTAGGTTTCTCTGCGTCGTGTGTTGGCCTCGGTGCCTCAAGGATAATCTCATATAAGATCCCAGGCTGAGAATATATCAAATCAAGTTGCTAGGCCCTCAGGATAGCTTCTTCCTCATTCATCACTCCTGAAGTAGATACGTCCTTATATATATAAGGCAATAGGGATTTAAGGAACCATTCTAATAAGAACTCAGGAGGAATAATGGCTTTAATAAGGCTCTTCTGCCTCATCCACTCTTGTATGTGATCCGATATATGGGTGGCCTTGTTCTACCGAAAGGTAGACAACAAGTCCGTTCCGAAATTATATCGGACAGGAAGCTGGAAGTGACTAAGGAAAGCATTAGCCAAGTCCCAAAAACTACTAAACGCAGTAGAAGGAAACTCAATGTACCATTTTGCTGCAGTACTTTTCAAAGTTCTTTGGAACAGCCTCAATCGGGCTGAATCTTCATTTAGTGAGTTGGAAGAGCACCATAAATGGAAAGTGGTGGCATGAGCTCCAAGATCATCACCAACTTTGCCTTCAAAATTTGGGATATCCGAGGGAAGCTTGGTAGGGACAGGTGGCCAAGCGAGATCATGCCTCACCGGGTCATTCATTAGTTTAGACAAATATGGCAAGTTTAACATTGCCAAAAAGGGAAGCTTGGGTCTAACTGGAGCACTAAAAGTACCAGTTTGGGGATTAGAGGGACCTGCCCCCATATTCCCATATGTGAAGGTGGAGTTGCCCCCTATTGTCGGTTGTGAAGTGGATGGGTTGCTTTGAAAAGGATTCCATCCGTAAGCCACAAGATTGTTTATGTAAGGTGCAGTATAAGAGGTTCTAGCTACCCCAGTTGAAACTGGGGTTTGAAATACAGGAGCAGGTATCCCTCCACTAAAAAGTGAAAAGGGAGAGCTCGTGAACAGAGCTGAAACTGGAGTTTGAAAACCTTAATTGTAAGGGTTAGTGTTTCCAAAATGCATCCCTACATATGAGGGTGTTGGGCCTATGTATGGAGTGGATGGGGGAATATGCCCCCCATTCCAAGGAAATCTTTGGACAAAAGCCGAGGATCCTATAGGACCACTCTGGGCAGCATGTGCAAAGGAAGTAGGAACTGTAGGTACACTAGGAATCCCAGTGACCATACCACGAGAAGCACCTGCTAGACTTGTGGGAGCCGGTGGTTGAACCACCCGGCTCGCTGGAGTTAAGGGTGTAGTAGGTATACTGGATCTTGGGGAACCTACTAGGGGAGGTGGTAGCCCTTCAGCCAGAGCGGCTAAGGTGGAAATAAAAGAACTTTCTCCTACAATAGACATTATTCTTCCCACATGGACACCAATCATAAGTGGATCAAAAGGACGAACCTGAACGATTACAAGATTGTTTAAGTCAGTTAGAGGTGTATTAAAATTCCTTGCAAACTCGTCATCCTACAAGTCTTCTATCTCAACTGTGTTTAAATTAAGATGATTTGCCCTAAGTTCTGGTTCACCCAGAAATTCACTAACTCCTATCGGTTCAAAAGAACTGTCTGTGTCCAATCTCTGCCTTTGAGGGGGAGGTGGAGGATCCAATGTAATAAGTAGAGGAGGGTTTGCAACCTTCGTGACCTTCTAATAGGTTGGTCCTCCATGATTGTAAATTTGAATTTTCAAACCCTAAGGTCGGCTAAACATAGACAAACCACAAGGCAATCACTATAAAAATTCCTAAAGTCTCAACAATCACAAGGTCTATAAGATATGCTTTCCTGAAGAAAGCTAAGAGACAGTTTCTTGGCATCCTTGAAGAGGTTCTTAGGCACAAGCGGAGGAATCACCCACCTCCCTCCTACACTTTCAAAAAGGGTTACCTTCCAAGCCTGTCCAAGGTGAACTAGAAATAGCCTTCCGGTTTACCTGTGTATGAACCCTAGATGTCAAGAGACTAGAGGCTACCTTAACTATACCAATAGTTTGGCAGGACAGTCGCAAGCCTGATTCGTATGCATGGGAAAGGTAGCTAAGCTTGAAACTCTGTCTAGGATAGAATCCCTAGATGCGTAAAAACCTTGATCTATGTTTTGACAAGGAATCAGAGGGGTGTCTCCTCAGTCCAATGCCTCTACACGGCCTCATACTTAACTCCCATTTGAGAGGAGCTTCCTAGATACTATCGATAAAGAGAAGCATTTACCTATTGAATTGCCCACTATGTCTAAATTTAAGTACTTATGGGGATTTTACACTTCGTATCCCACAATTCTAGCCTAAGCTAGTAGGTGTATGGCCCTATAAAACAAAAATTACTAATAAATTTTAATTATAGCGTTCATTTTAAGGGTTGTTTTTACTCAGAAGGAAAGTGGAGTGAAAGACTATGATATTATTGACTCGATAAGAAATGTAAAAAATAGGTGTATAAATCAATTTCAAAGCAAATGATCACTACTTAAAACAAGATTCTCTTTTTCTTTTCTTTTTTGTAAATATAAACTAATGAAAATGCAACTATGGAAGAGAAAACTAAGACTTATTTTTTGTAATTTTTGAGATTTTATTTAAAAACTGAAAGTAAAACTACCACATGAATTCAAATGCAAAATGTTTCCAATGTTTTTCTTTTCACGTTTCAAATTCCTCAAAGATTACTAATGCACCTAAATGCAAAATTCTTGAGTATGCTTGAATAATCTAACTATATAAAGTGAGAAAAATGAAGTAAAGCAGATTTATAAAAAACAAAAATCAGCCACCTAAGGAAGACTTGGAACACACCTAGCTAGGAAGATATAATGAATGGAAATCACTGAAATCAATCAAAGGAAAGTGACAAACCAACACTATTCATAAATAGAATGGTATATACAATATCTAGAACCCTGATCACTAATTCAGACAACCAGCACTTGAACCTATTACCCAACAGGAAAATCCACTTCAAAATGCTAAAAGAAAGACAATCCAACCAATAAAAACCCAAGGGCTAATGAAAAGCATGAAGTATGGTTAATAGGGAAATCAGACCTATAGTGTAATGCCAGTACTGAAGACCACTAAGCAAGTCAAAATCCATAGAGGGACAGGGAGAAGCAACCCAACCCAAAAATTTTTGTTGCTCAGACTTGTACACGACTATTCAGAAGAGCAACCTGTGTACTGTATGCGACTGTCTAATACAGCAACCCGCATACGCCGACCTCTGTACATGACTGTGTAGCACATCAACTCGCTTACAGGAGTAAAAATTTTCAACAAAAATAAAAATTACAAAGGTCTTCAAACACCACTACAAGTATGAACCAAGACAAGACACCACACACTAAATCAAAGAAAACACTGGGCACATATCTACAGAGTTAACCCACAGCAGGCTGGGATCCCCAGTGGAGTTGATAGTTCTGTTGTTCAGGAATAAACACCCTTGTAACCTAGGTTCTGGGGTTACCAACTTACTTCTAAAACTTGCAGACAATTAGCTTTAGCTAATTACAAAAAGGAAATAGGAAGAAATATTGGACTCACTCGATTATCGACGGTTGATCCAAGCTTTATCTTCTTCCACTCTGCTTCTATCCAAAGCTTTCAGGGATGCAACTCCTTCACCTGTAATGAGAAAATTCTCCAAGTACAATCTTATACATGTATATATGACAGGTTAGACAAACAATATATATAATTCTTGATCAAATATATTCATTAACCATAATACATGAAAGAGACTCAACAAAATGTCAGAAGAAGAATTCTCTTTATTAACAATTAGTGAATGAGATAAATTAGTGAATGAGATAAGTGTACAACCCAACGCTTGAGACAAGGACTCCTCTATAGCCTAAGGATTTTGAGTTCTACTGCTCCAAGACTTCTGAAGATATACCAACAACATAACTTTGCTCTCCAAAATTGATTGGTTAATGCCCTTCCCAAGGCCTCTATTTATACTTTGGGAAATAGAGTGGTTTTGAAGGTTGAGGAGGTTGAGATGGTTGGGGTAGTTAATGATTAGGGCCCAGCTAATCCCCATTAATCGTGATTTATATTTTTTTAATGTCGAATGGAGATGTGCACGACTATTAATATAGGCAACCCACGTATGACACGCGAGTTGCTTAAAGGAAACCCGCGTATGGACGCGGGTTGTAATGGAGATAGTTGCGTACAGTACGCGAGTTGTCAACAAAAATAGTCATGTACATACGTGAGTTTCAATGAAGATAGTCGCGTACGACAATCAACACTTAGAAAATTAATATGGCAAGCTGGTTGACGGATAAATGCATTTCATGTCATGCCCATCTATAGTGTTTAGGAAAACTTCAATCCTACAATGTCCTTTTGTGTACCAACATAGGGAATGTCAGCACTCGGACGGAGAAGTGCCATTTGGGATGATAACAGATATAAAAGAAGAAAATTTGATTATGTTCATTGGTTAGAGTTGTAGAGGAGAAGTAAGAACAATGTTGACAAAGATCTTGAGTAGAAGTTGTTGAGGAATCTTAAGAAGCACATTGAAAGAGGAGTCACAATGGAAAGAGAGGTTGAAGTGCATGTTTGAAAGATGCATGTTGGAAAGAGTATATGTAAAAAATGGAATTGTTGGGTAGATTTATTTAGGGAGAATATGCAAAAGGAAGTTGAGGGGACTTCATTTTAGGTTGTGGCATGATGCTACAGAGGATCATATGAGTTAGATGGGAGGTGTTACAGAGAGAAAATTCCTATGGATTGGGGTAGACCACAATAAATTGAATGACACCAGAAATCAATCCACTTCAATATGCAAAAGAAACAAATGCTGCTAACACTAAGGGATAAAAAACATACCTTATTCTGGACGGTTGAAGTAGATCCCCATTGAGCATTTCCAACATGCATGTACCTATAATTCACCTCAACAACAACAAATAAGGAAAGCATGATAGATATTAAAGTGTTAGGCCTACTCTAGCATATATAAATTGAACATGTATAATCAAATATAACTACATCCATGGATCAAAATATTCATAGTCATACACATGTAATGGACAAGAAATGGATATTTCTATTAATAATAAATTGAGATAACAATGACAAACTCTATCAGCACCTCGTCGAAATGAATAAACCGAGTCCTCCACCTAGGCCTCCACCACTTCAATCGTCCATCTCAATGGAAAGCTTACAAAGCAATGGAAAGCTTGGGAAGAGAAACAATGTGTGTTCAAAAGGACAAATGGATGCAGACTCAAGCATAAGCAAATGAGGAAACAATGAACTATAGTTTCATGATCTCCAATCTTCTCTTCCTTCAATGCATCCAAGAGGCTCAATATATAGCCCTTCAATAGACAATGAAGGGTCGACTCAGAGCATTTCCAGTAATATGGAAAGCCAAGAGTCAAGTTATTCAGGAATCGTTGAGAAAAAGTCCCAAAGTTTTTTTTATGCACATTTCCTGATGTGTGTGGGCTACAATGGAGAAAGTTGCATGTACACATGGGTTTTAGCTTAAAATTTGTGTATAGCAATCAACATGTGTTTTTTAGTGTATTTCTCAAATCATCAAAGTATAATTTGAGCAAGGGGGGTCCAAAGAGTTTGTACAGGGACATGGAAGTCCATAAAAGTGTGATCTACCAAGTGTGATAAAATAAACTTTAATACATGCTCCCTGATGTGTGAGGTCAAAGGGGGTAACATGATGGTTGAAATACATTATATCCATCCCAGAAGTGGAGTAATGAAGACCCAGGTGGAAGAACCAGCCACTCATCAATACAATATAATGATAAATTTCAACATGCAACTGCAAATATACAGTGTAGCAGTCTCGGATACATAAGAGTACAATGGCCATGAATAGGCATCTTATACAAATGTCCTGTGTGGTCATCACCATGTACAATAATGAACAAGATCCCCATAATGGATGAAGATATATGATAATATACTGGAATATGGTCATGAGAGTTGTAATCTCATAAATACTGGCACGATCAAGGAGCTAACATATGTGGAATCCCACCAAGCTCGGAGGTCTTCTACACAAACCGCTACGAGTACATGTGGAGTGCATGTCCCATCAAGAAAATAAGAGTGTCGAGGTCAAACATGATGGACCATCATCTGATTACTGGTCATTGATGTATACCGTTAATAGACATGAGATATCCACTGATAATGATAATGGGAATCAAGGTATAGAGTGCAATCCAACAAGTGGAATACATGCGTTGAGGTCAAACACTTGAAAGAATCCATCGATCATGGGACATTGATGTATTCCCAAAACTATCAATAGCGAGAAAACCTGCCATTGATGAATGTAAGTCTCAAATAACTCAATGGACTCTAGACTCCTATTCCAGAGTAAATGATCTAAATTTTATGGAATGGAATCCACTGGAAGGAGGGAATTTAGGAATCCCCCATCAACCAACATGAGGTACTCAACAACGTTGGATGGAAGAAATCGGACACACAAGATGTGCATGAAACAATAACTATATCAAGAATGGCTGACATGCAAAGACAAGATAACTAAGGAATGTTTGACTGGGGATAAAAATTCCTTCAAGCAAGAGAATAAGGTAGATGGTGACTAAATAGGAATCATAGACTTGACATGCAAAATGGGATAACTCTGTGACACAAGAGGCATCGACAGAGGCTCCATGGAGACTAGAAGCATAACCAGTCGATGCAGAAAACTTAGAATAATGAGTACAACTCCTAAATTCATACTAATAACCCAACCAATGGATTTGATATACAGTGCTCTGTTCGAGGGAGACACGACTCGACAGCTAGCACAAGTAATATCATTTCTCATCCTAACTTTTATGTTTTTAAATTTTTTTGGACTTTTCATATTAGAAATCCTAAAAAAGAATAAAAGTTCTTATAGTATATATCTAGGAGGATACGAGTGTCACGGGAAATCAAACTAGTTCTAAGCAATGGAACATACCTATGCTCAATGCAAGGAAGCATTTGCAGGATAAGGACACTTGGGGGAAGGTCTCCTCCTGGTAAGGGATGATCAAGATGCAAAGGATATGTAAAAGGCTCTACTTGGCTAGGATTGAGACAAGATCGGGATATATGTCTTATAAATTTCAAGCGGGGAGCTGACATAAAGCTCAATAAGGCAAGCAAAACACATGAAATGCAATTACAACTTGATATAAAAATGGAGTCCCTGTTGGAGATGGCTAGCATAAAGTTCAATAGGGATATGAGGCTCTTCCTCAAAGACATGGCAGGCCTATAAGAGACTCCCAGACCTAATGGAATAATCTCAACATGGGTGCCAAATTACAAAGAGGGATCTAACTAGGGAACCCATGAATATGAAGGCTCTACCACTTACATAATGCCACTTATAATAGCAATGTGAAGGTTCTGTGACATTACAAAGTGGGTTCGTACCTATAGTTAAGGAGACATGGTAATAAGGTGATGCATAATGCAAGTGGAAATGTGATCCTAACCTATATGCCAGTTCAAACTTATACCTGTAATGGATATGAATAGGTCAAGACCTCAGTAAAGGTGCACTCAAATCAAGTCCCTACACCACAATATTAGGAAAAAATAGTTCAAAAGAGTCAATAAGGGTCAAAACTATAGGGTAGTGGGTAAAATTTTCAATTTTTTTTCTATAAAATAGTAAAAAAGTCATTTTCACCATACCATTTGAAAATTTTACCTCGCATAGTGCTTTGGAGCTATTTTGAGCCATGAACTTCAAACACTGATTCCAGGATCTACAGGCCACGAAACCAAGAACCGTCTGAGCCAGGTAAATATTCATCCCACGCTCTATCTTTTCAATGGTTTTATTTTAATTTTCAGTGGTTGATTTTTTATTTTGAAGTATCCCTAGTTTGGTATCTCAACCCACATGAGCTATAGATCATCAGGTCATGTATAGGGCTGAGTATATGCAAGAAATCCCATGATTTCCATGTATGCACGTAACTATTTAGGAAAAAGTTGCATATGAGAGCATGCATACCAATGTTTAAGGAAAAAACTCATCAAGTCTTGTTTTTTTCTTGCAGGATGGTGTTGGAGTGGCGTGAACATGAACATGAAGATGTGGATAGGGTAGTGCAAGGTAACATGGTTTCCCAATAATCCTTCAGGGTATGTGGTTTGTATAAGTTTTGGCATCTTAGGATCTTGAGAGCTTAACCAAGACTTATCTAGATTCTCGTGGATTACTGGGATCCATATACAAAGACCTTTCAGATCGATGGGATGCCCCTTAGCCTTGAGGTTGAGGACATATATTTTATCACTGGATTCTCCTCTCGAGGCGAGATAGTCAACCTGAGAGCTCGTAGGGTTGGTGGTGGCCTCACCATTAATGAGTACATTGTTGTATATTTCCTTCTAAACACTGAAAAAGTAGGAAGTCAGGTCCTAGTGAACTATATTCAGAACCTTGGCCTCAAGGTCATAATACTAGTATTGGCTAGGATTACGGGGTTAGAATACTATAAATTAGAATTCTAGGCATCTCATGTTTTACGCAATCGATTACATGATTCTGACTATATATGAATAGAGTAATTTTTTTATTGGGAAACATGAAACAAAAATTGACTGACTACAGGCTTGGTAGAATAAGAAACTTTGGGTTTGCCAACATTTTGAGTACCTTCTTCTTCAAGCACGTACCAAGCCTAATCCAAAGAGTACATATTGGTCCACATGGTATGTGGGATCCATCTCATATGAGCTCGGTAGGTGTGATGTGATGGCTAGGGGGAGGATGTGTAGCTACACCCTACCCACCTGACTTCTTCCACTGGTGGCATAGACAGACTATGGCTATAGATGACTACCCCTATGTAGGGATATATTTTTGTGGTGATCCAGATATTCCCATAACACGGGGAGTTGCATATGGACATATAGGTACTAACAATCCTGAATTCATTTTATTTTTGAATTATTTGATTTTTTGTATTTTTTGACATAATGAAATACAAAAACATGTTTTTGGGTGGTGTCACATACTAATACTGATCATGTACATGCATATGTGGGTCCTATATGGACGGATGGAATCCATTGACATCGTCGAAGGGGATGGGGTGATGATATACTAGGTGTGGATGTAGAGCGTACTCTCTAGAGCATCCACACGAACTTCATCCGTTTGACGCATAGGGTGCCTATGGTGCAAGTCGAGGACTTTCTTGAGGCCATGCAGAGGCAGGTAGTAGGAGTACCCCATGAGTGGTTTTGGTTCTTCAGATGGTTGGATAAGGACGTCATTTGTTTTCATGATCAGCACCCTACTCCGCAAGCTTAGAGACCTTGATGTACATTTTGTATTGACTGTGTAGTGTTTTTTGGTGGCTAAAACCCCCAATTTTGTACTATGACATTATGTATTGTGACACCACTTTTTGGACTATATTTTTGAAATGAAAAATCTTATAGTGATTGGTTTATTATATTTACATGTGTGAATGTGATGTGAATGCTTCATTATTTATGTATCAAATTCCAATCTAATGCGTAATTTGCATAAGAATCAACAACATGATTGTAGATCCTAGGAATGTGAATGTATGTAATGTGTTCAAATTTTCATTCTAATAACTTTACCCACAAGAATATTCATAATAAATCCATATCTCTAACACGATACACACCATTTAACTGTAATACCACCAATTGTGAGTCAAGATGTACCTCAAGAGACCGAATACCACGAGAGATGGAATCACATAGTAACTCAGTCATGACACTATATTCAAAAATATTGTTTGATGATGGTCAAAGACACACACCTCCTAAAGATACGACATGACCCTCAAATGCATAAATGACCCAAGCAGCCGAAGCCGAGTTCTGGGTGTGGCGGCTAGAACCATTAGAAAATCCTACGTATATGGAAGACTCCCACGACATATGTCACAATAAAAGTGAAGCATGTCAACAAACTATATCACTACAAGGGGACCAAAACTAAACTATGCAGCTGTACAGTAATGTACAAAGTATCATCCCTGGCTAAAAATATAAGCATAGTATCTTTTGAGATAGAGCCCATTTCTAGACTCTTCCATGTCTATCCCTTCATAATATTCTAACTTGTAAGCACCCTTCTCTAAGACTCGCTTCACCACATAAGGCCCATGCCACATGTGGTTGAACTTACCTGCACCTAACGGTTCACTAGCTTGGTCATATAAAAGGACCAAGTCACCTTCACTAAACTTTTGGGGATGGATAGAATTATCATACTAAGCCTTCAAGCGACATTTGTTTACTTCAAGAGCCACTAAGGAATCTCAACATTTCTCATCAAGTTATTCTAGGTGGACCAGACGTTCTTCTAACTCAGAATTCTTTGGTAAGAGTCCTATGGCTAGCTTCAAAGAAGGGATTTCGCATACAATCAGCAATACCAACTCCACCCCATGCACTAACTGATATGGAGAAAACTCGATGGCAGTCTTAACCGCGGATCGGTAGGTCCACAAAGCAGGGTACAACATGATGTGCCAATTAGTCTTGCTTTGTTTGATGGTTCTTTGTATAATGGATTTAAGGGATTTATTCACAACTTCAACCTCTCCATTCGCTTGAGGATAATAAGAAGAGGATTGTTGTTGATTATACCCCAAATTCAAATATATCTCATCCATCATCTTGTTTTGAAAGTGCCTGCCATGTTCCGTGACAAGCTCTCTCAGGATACCAGACCGAGTAATGATCTGATTGAAAATTAAATGCATGACTGTCTCACTGCCAGCTTTGATACTGGAAACAACCTCTTTCTATTTCATGAAGTAATTTACAGCCACTATGATGTGATGATGCCCCCCAGCCAAAGCTGGGTTGCAGTCCATAAAGTCTACCCCCCTCTTGGTGAAGGGACCAACGATGATAATAAGATGCAACAGGGAAGGATTTGAGTGTATATTCCATGCAAACACTTGAAAAGGGTGGCACCACTTGAACGCATTAATACAATCCTTGAAGATCGACGACCAATAATAACCTGCTCTCAAATTTTTTTGGGCTGTAGCAAGCCTAGATAAATGATCACCACATTCCCTTATGTGGCAATCATTAAGCATAGCCTCATCCTCCTCATGAGTCAAACATCGACGCAAAATGGAATCCACCCCACGGTGATACAAAGTGTCACCGATAATGAGGTAGTTCTTAGCAATGTGTCGTAAATATCGACGCTCGTCCCGTGAGAGGTGAGGATGAACCTTCAAAGTTTTTAAATAAATGATAATATTCCCATACCATGGGTCTAGAGTCAATATGAGGAAGATATGATTGTCAACAAAATACTATTCATGAACCTCAACTTCATCCAAAATAGGAAGATTCAGCATGAGCTCTGCAAAGATCAACAATTTCTTCAATTTTGACGAAACAAATTCGAGATCGAACTCTTGCACGATAACAATCCATTTATTATATTTCCTTCTATCATCTGTCTAGTTAGGATGAACTGAAATGGATTGATATGAGCCACAACCAAAGTCTAGGAAAGGATTATGTAAAGTATCAACCATTGAACCACATGGATAGTAGCTAGGGATAGCTTCTCAACATGGCTATAACAAATTTCAACCTCAATCAAGTTCTGGATAAGATAATATATAATGTGATCTTGGAGCTCGTCATCCTCTTGAACTAAAACCATTCCAATCGTCTCTTGAGATGCGACCATGTATAACAAGAAATCACATTTGTAGTCAGGTGGAATAATCATGGGGGATGATGCCAACCATTTAATCAATGCATCAAAATACTATGGGCTCACTCATCCTAGATAAAAGGAGTTTCATTCTTCAAAAGGTGGATGAAACCCTTGGTCAAATTGGAAAAATTGACAACAAACATCCGCAAGAAGTTAGCAATCCCTTGCAAATTCTGAAGGTGTCTAATAATGCATGGGAGATACAATCGAATTATTCCCTCATCCTTAATAGGTTTGACCCTAATACCATCCTTGGAAATGATAAATCCCAATAAGCGACCTACTTTCACACAAAATATGCATTTCTGATGATTCAACCTAATCTGATAATGACGACATCTTTCGAAAACCAAGCACAAATGATCTAGGAGATCCACTCTCAATGAGAGTGAGAAGATAACTCATCCAGATAAAATTCATTAATTCTCTTAATATCATGAAAGTAAAATTTCATCACCTGTAATGTCCCTTTTTGAAATTTTATTAAATGACCAATTTTTTTCACTTTTTCCCCAATTTTGACCTTAACTAGTTTTGATGTCTAGACCTCCAAATTGACCCAAATGCTCCCAAATTTTATCAGAAAGTACATGACTGATATTAGCACCTAAATATGATGTTTAGGAATGTTTTTTGACCCCCCAAATACTTCTACAAAATTTTTTAATGCTCTGTTCAAAGTAGGAGTCTTTACTAGCAAATTGGGGCTCTAATTCGCCCTAGGTAATTGTCGGAAATGGCTTCTCAAATGGTCCCAAAGTCACTCAAATTTCAGAAAAGAGGAAGGGGATGTGTAAGGGAAATTTTAAAAGTCTGATATGCATCATGTTTCAGTTTATACAGGCTGTTATGACTCTTTCCAAATAGCTCCCAAATCACAATTTTGACCCTTGGGGAAAAAGCACTAAATCTTCTCCCAATGCAATAAAAATGAGTAAAATGGATTCCAATGCTTAATTAATGAACATGAGACTTGAATTACACATTAATTAAATTCCAATAATCATACATTTATTATAGATACATTCCTCCATTCGAAATAATAAGCATTACCATAGCATATATCAAAATAGAGTGGAAATGGTCAATGCTTGCTCATTAAAAGTCATTTTTACATACAACTCTTGGGTATTTCGACGTGAAAAATTATGAGAATGAATAAACAAGAATATTTAACTGATTAAAATCATAAATATATCAATAATATCTCTCCCAAAGAGTACATGAGCTCATTGTTATCAACCAAAATGGCACTTCTCTGTCCGAGTGTCGACATTCCATATGTTGGTACACAAAAGGACACTGTAGGATTGAATTTTTCCTAAACACTATAGATGGGCATGAAATGAGATGCATTTATCCTTCAAACATCATGCAATATTATTTTTCTATGTGTTGATGGGCGTACGCGACTATCTTCATTGAAACTCGCATACATACGCGACTATTCCCATTGACAACTCATGTACTGTACGCGACTATGTCCATTGTAGCCCGTGTATAGATCTATACGTGGGTTTCCTTTAATCAATTCACATGTCATACGCGGGTTGCCTATATTAATAGTCATGTACACATCCATTCGACATTAAAAAATATAAATCACGATTAATAAAGATTAGTTGAGCCCTAATCATTAACCATCTCAACTGTCTCAACCTCCTCAACCTTCGAAACTACTCTATTTCCCAAAGTATAAATAGAGGCATTGGGGAGGGCATTAATTAGAATCATATTTGGAGAGCAAATTTATGCTGGTGGTATACCTTCAGAAGTATTTGGAGCAGCAAAAATCAGATTCCTTTGGTTGCAGAGGAGTCCTTGTCTCAGGCGTTGGGTTGTACACTTATCTCATTCACTGATTGTTAATAAAGAGAATTCTTCTTCCAACTTTGTGTTGAGTCTCTTTCATGTATTAGGGTTGATGAATATATTTGATTAAGCACTATATGTTGTTTATCTAACCTGTCATATATACATGTATAAGATTGTATTTGGAGAATTTACTCTTTGCAGGTGAAGGAGGTGCATCCCTGAAAGCTTTGGAGAGAAGTAGAATGGAAGAAGATCAAGCTTGGATCGACAGTCGGTAATCGGGTGAGTTCAATATTTATTCCTATTTCCTTTATGTACTTAGCTAAAGCTAATTGTCTGCAAGTTTTAGAAGTAAGTTGGTAACCCCAGACCCTAGGTTACAAGGGTGTTTATTCCTGAACAACAAAACTAGTGACTTCACTGGGGAGCTCAGACTGCTGTGGGTTAACTATGTAGGTCCATGCCCAGTATTTGATTTGATTCAGTGTGTGGTATCTTGTCTTGGTTCATACTTCCAGTGGTGTTTGAAGACCTTTATAATTTTTCTCTTTTTTGAAAAATTTAACTCCTGTACACAGGTTGTTGTGCTACATAGTGCATATAGAGGTTTGCGTACATGGGTTGCTCTATTGCACAGTCATGTATAGTACATGGGTTGCTCTTGTACACAGTCATGTACAATCCTAAGCAACAAATTTTTTTAGGGTTGGGTTGCTTGTCCCTATTCTTTCATGGATTTTGTCTTGCTTAGTGGTCTTTAATTTCAGCATTGCACTATAAGTTTGATGACCATGTTAACCATACTTTGTGCTTCCTAGTAAGCCCTTGAGTTTTATATTGTTTGGATTGTCTTTCTATTAGCAAATTGAAGTGGATTTGCCTGTTGGGTGAGGAGTTTGAGTGATGGTTGTCTGAATCAATGATCAAGGTTCTAGACACCATTTTATCCTTTCCTATCTTTGTATAGTGTTGGTTTTCCATTTTCCTTTGTTTGATTTTAGTGATTTCCTTTCATTGTGTCTTCCCAAGATAGGTTTTTCCAAGTCTTCCTTAGGTGGTTGATCTTTGGTTTTATGAATCTGCTTTACTTCATTTTTCTTACTTTATACAGTTAGTTTATTCAAGCATACTCAAGTATTTTGCATTTAGGTGCATAGTAGTCTTTGAGGAATTTGAAAAGTGAAAAGAAAACATTAGAAACTTTTGCATTTGAATTGCATATAGTAGTTTTGTTTTCAGTTTTTAAATATAATCTCAAAAATTACAAAACTATAGTCTTAGTTTTTTCTTTATTCGTTGCATTTTCATCAATTTACATTTACACAAAAAAAAGAAAAGAGAAGCTTGTTTTAAATAGTGATAATTTGATTTCAAAGTATACACTTTTTGTTTTTACATTTCTTATCGAGTCAATAACATCATAGTCTTTCACTCCACTTGCCTTCTGAGTAAAAATAGCCCTTAAAATGAACGCTATAATTAAAATTTATTAGTAATTTTTGTTTTATAGGGCCATACACCTACTAGCTTAGGCTAGACGTGTGGGATAGGAAGTGTAAACTCCCCATAAGTATTTAAATTCAGACATAGTGGGCCAATTGATAGGTAAATCCTTCTCTTTATCGATAGTATCTAGGAAGCTCCTCTCAAATGGGAGTTAAGCACGAGGCCACGTGGAGGCATTGGACTGAGGATATAACCCTCTGATTCCTTGTCGAAACGTAAACCAAGGTTTTTACGCATCTTGGGATTCTGTCTTAGACAGAGTTTCGGGCTCAGCTACCCTACCCATGCATACAAATAAGGCTTGCGACTATCCCCCAAGACTGTTGGTATATTTAAGGTAGCCTATAGTCTCTTGACATCTAGGGTTTATGCACAGGTAAATCGGAAGGCTATTTTTGGTTCACCTTGGATGGGCTTGGAAGGTAACCCTTGTTGAAAGTGTAGGAGGGTGGTGGGTGATTCCTCTGCTTGTGCCTAAGAACCTATTCAAGGACACCATGAAACTATCTTTCAGATTTCTTTGGGAAAGCATATCTTTTACCCTTTCTGACTGTTGAGACTTTAGGAATTTTCATAGTGATTGCTTTATGGTTTGTCTGTGTTTAGCCGAATTTAGGGTTTAAAAAGTTAAATTTACAATCGTGGAGGACCAACCTATCAAAAGGTCATGAAGGTTGCAAAACTTTCCTCCTCTCATCAGATTGGAACCTCCACCTCCCCCTCAAAGGCGGAGATTGGACACGAACGGTTCTTTTGAACCGATAGGATTCAATGAAGTTCGGTGAACCATAACTTAGGGAAAACCATTTTGATTTAAACAAAGTTGAGATAGAATACTTGTAGGCTGATGAGTTTGCAAGGAATTTTAACACACCTCTAACTGACTTAAATGATCCTATGATCATTCAGGTTCGTCCTTTTTATCCACCCATGATTGGTGTCCCTATGGGCAGAAGAATGTCTACTACAGGAGAAAGTTCTTTCATTTACCCTTAACCGTTCCGGCTGAAGGGGTACTACCTCCCCCGGTAGGTGCCCCTAGATCTAGTATACCTACTACACCCTTAACTACAGTGAGCTGAGTGGTTCAACCGCCAGTTCCCACAAGCCTAGTAGGTGCTTCTAGTGGTATGGTCATTGGGATTCCAAGTGTACTTACAGTTCCTACCTCCTTCACACACACTACCCAGAGTGGTCCTATAGGATCCTTGACTTTTTTCCAAGGATTTACTTGGAATGGGGGGCACATTCCCCCGTCCACTCTATACGTAGGCCCATCACCCTCTTATGTAAGGGTGTAGTTTGGAAACAATAACCCTTATGGTCAAGGTTTTCAAACTCTAGTTTTGGCTCTATTAATGAGATCTCCCTTTTCATTGTTTAGCGGAGGGATACCTGCTCCTGTGTTTCAAACCCCTGTTTTGACTGGGGCAGCCAGAACCTCTTATACGACACCTCACACAAAAAATCATGTGGCTTACGGATGGAATCCGTTCCAAAGTAACCCATCCACTTCACAACTTGCGGCATGAGAAACCCCACTTTCACATATGGGAATTTGGGGGTAAGTCCCTCTAATCCCCATTCTGGTACTTTTAGTGCTCCGGTTAGACCTAAGCTTCCTTTCCTAGCAATGTTAAACTTGTCATATTTGTCTAAATTGATGAATGACCCGGTGAGGCATGATCCCTCCTGGCCACCTATCCCGACCAAGTTGCCCTCGGACATCCCAAAATTCAAAGCCAAAGTTGGTGAAGATCCTGGGGCTCATGCCACCACTTTTCATTTATGGTGCTCTTCCAACCCACTCAACGAAGATTCAGTTCGATTGAGGCTGTTCCAAATAACCTTGATGAGTACTGTAGCAAAATGGTACATTGAGTTTCCTTCTACTATGTTTAGTAGTTTTTGGGTCTTGGCTAACGCATTCCTTAGCCACTTCTAGCTTCCTATCCGATATGATTTCAGAAAGGACTTGTTATCTACCTTTAGAGCAAGGCCACCCACATCTCTAATCACATCCAAGAGTGGAGGAGGCAGAAGAGCCTTATTAAAGCCACTATTCCTCCCGAGTTCTTATTAGAATGGTTCCTTAAATCCCTATTGCCTTACATATATAAGGACGTATCTACTTCAGGAGTGACGAGTGAGGAAGAAGCTATCCTCAGGGCCCAGCAACTAGATTTGATATATTATCAGTCTAGGATCTTATATGAGATTATCCCTGAGGCACTGAGGCCAACACACAATGCATAGAAACCTAAGCCTGGACCCCATGTCAATGGTGTGGTTGGTTCCATAAATTCTCCCACTGTAGAATCTTTGGCCAAATAGCTCCATTAGTTGTTCTTCAAACATTCCATGATGGAGGCAGTAAAGGCTGCCCCATCACCCCAAAATGCAAATGTTTTTCCACAGACCTCTCAAAATGGAAATCAACAGCCCGGTGGGAAAAAGAAGAGAGGAAATAAAGGGGAGGGAAACCAAAACAAGCAGAAACCTGCGAACAATGCTGATGGGAGCAAGAAAGAAAAGAAGGTGAAATTCCCATGTAAGTTGTGCCATGAAGATCACCTCACTCATCTTTTTCCCCTTATGGAACAAGTCCAGAAGCTGTTAAAATCTTAACAACCAGCTGTCCTGAAGGATTCTTTTCCCCAAGGACAGAATTCTGCATCAACTTTGAATGTAGCAGGGGGCACTCCAAATGCCCCTAAACCCAATTATATCAACATGGTTCGATCTTAAACTTTAATACAGACCAGGAATAAGAACTATGAAAAAGAGACCTTGAAGAAGGGTAAGTCCATAGGTGAAACTTCTAACCCTCTCATGATCAAGAAACCTGCTGAAATCATGCCCAAGATACCGAAATGTGTCTTTAAGAAGACCTTGCATAATCCTAATGCTAGGGCTGCAGCAAAGTACTCCATAGTTGAAGACTTAGCCCAAACTCCTTGTGCAATGTCGGCTTTAGAGGTGTTACAAAGTTGTCCCACCTAGCGGGATGCACTTTTAGCAGCCTTAGGCAGTATGGACTCATTGAGTCTCATGGCGAAATTTCACTTGTCTGATGTCAAAATTCACCTACCTTATCATGTAGCCTTATCGATAGATGTCATCCATGGTGGAAAGACCATTGGAAGGGCATTTGTCGACAAGGGTGCTTCTACATGTGTTATATCCTTGTCATGTTGGAAAGCTCTTGGGTCCCTAGAGCTGGTTCCATCAAACACCCTACTTACTGCTTTCGACGGAAGGTCATTCCATCCACATGGTATCTTACCAGTTTTTGAAATTAAGCTGGCAGGGAAAGCGGTGTCTGTTGAGGTAGAGGTGATTAATGAACTTTTGGATTATAACCTTCTCTTGGGAAGAAGTTGGACTTATGCCATGTCTGATATTGCATCGGTCGTCTTTCACGTGGTAGTGTTTCCACACGAAGGGAAGTTGGTTACTGTTGACCAACTCAGTTTCACTCGAAAAGGCCGCATGGAGTCTAATGAGTCCACTGTGCCATTGGTTTATCAGGTTAAACCTTCTACAGAGAGCTTAGGGGCTGGAATGTACTCGTCATTGATGGGAACATTTGATCTTCTATCTCTGATTAATTATATAGGTTCTACTAGTGTGGGAAATTCCATAGACACGGTTGTTGATAGTACTGATCCTTGGGTTCTCCCTTCCCACCATGAACCTGAAGTGCTCTTATCGGCAGTGGAAGTGGCTTACCAAGCTATCACCCAAACCACTGTTGATCCCATTCCGGTCCCCCTCATAGTCTCAGATGAACTGCAAGAAGTCTATTTGCCTTCTTGGGCAGAAAACTCTTTGCATTCTACAGACTGTTTAGATATGGCTTTACCTTCTGATGAAGCCATTCTGGAATCCATGTGCGGATGTGATAATATCTACGAAGATATTCACCATCGATCCTATTTTCTTCTAGAGTTAAGCATGATAGAGAATCAGGAGTTTCATATGAGACTGATAGACGATGTTGATACACCCATCAGTCCCTTACCAAGGGAAGGAATGTTTGCTGAGTGGAACATGGAAAATATTTCTCGCTACCATCCCTATCAACATCTCTGTAAATCCTGACGTTGTGGAAAATATACATATCAGCGCAAACTGCACTCCTAAGGAGATTGCGATCTATACATCCTTATTTAAGGAATTCTGCAACGTTTTTTCCTAGTCATATGAGGAGATGCCAAGCATTGATCCATCTATAGTCGAGCATGAGATCCGAACATACCCTGACGCTAAACCCGTTCGGCAAAATTTGAGACCTATCAACCCGTGTAAAGCGGCGACAGTAAAGGTTGAAGTTGAAAAACTATTGAAAGCCGGTTTTATTTATCCCATAGCTTTGATGGAATGGGTATCCAACCCTGTTCCTGTTGATAAGAAGCAAGGGACCATATGCGTCTATACTAACTTTAGAGATTTAAACAAATCCTATCCTAAGGAAAACTATCCCACACCATTTATAGGTCAAATTATTGATGCTTGCGTGGGAAGTGAAGTCTTTTTGGTTATGGATGGTTTCTTCGGATATAATCAAATTCAAATTAAATTGAAAGACAAACATAAAACAGCTTTCATTTGTCCTTGGGGTACCTTCACGTACAAAAAAATGCCCTTTGGATTGAAAAATGATGGGGCAACCTTTCAGTGGGCAATGAATTTTTCCTTTCATGATATTAAAGCCATTGTTGAACCTTATCTTGATTATCTACTTGCACATTCTTGTAAAAGAATCAATCATCCAGATCACTTGCGTCTGATTTTTTAACGATGCAGATACTATAAAATTCGTTTGAATCCCCACAAGTGTGTGTTCTGTGTCGAGTCAGGGAGACTGCTTGAATTCATTGTCTCTAACAAAGGCATTCAGGTGGATCCTTTAAAAGTAGAGGCCATTGTAAATCTACCTCCTCCTCGTTCTACCAGGCAACTTCAGAGCCTGTAGGGGAAGTCCAATTTTCTTTGACATTTCATTGTAAACTATGCCAAGATTACTAAGGGTTTCATGCATTTGTTAAAATAGGACACCCCATTTGTATGGGATGAAATTGTACAACTCGCATTCAAGGCATTGAAAAAATCTTTGTTGTCGACACCCTAATTGCGTCCGCCAGATTACTCTAGGGATTTTATATTGTATCTGGCCATGTCTGAGTCGACCATAGGGGTAGTCCTAGTCTAGGAGGATGATAAGCTCCAAGAGCATGTCATTTATTATCTCAGTCGTGCTTTAGTTGGACCTCAACTCAGGTACTCCCATGTCGAGAAGTTGGCCTTAGCAGCTATTTATGTTGTTCAGAGGTTATGTCACTACATCTTACTAAGGACTACAACGGTAGTGGCAAATGTTAATCCTTTTCAATATGTTTTGTCCCGACGGATTGTTGGAGGAAAATTCAACAAATGGATAGTCATTCTCCAAGAGTTTGACTTGGATTTTCAATTCACCAAATCCAAAAAATCCTTAGTTTTTGCTGAGCTTATCGCAGAATTTCCAATAGAAGAAGGTGTAGCTATTGAAGAAGACTCATTCCGAGATGAGCACATCTTTCTGATTTCCACCGCTGACCCCTGGTACAGAGATATACTTATCTATCTCCATAATTTGAAGTATCCTATAGCTTTCTCACGGGAAGAACGACGTAAACTATGCCTACATGCCAAGAACTACCTCATCATAGGAGATACTTTATATCGTAGGGGGGTAGATTTCGTTTTGCGTCGATGTCTTACCCACGAGGAAGAAAATATTGTCCTAAATGATGCCCATAGTGGAGTGTGTGGGGGGTCATTTCTATGGGTTAGAAACGGCCCAAAAGATATTACGTGCTGGTTATTTCTGGCCTGCGGTCTTTAAGGATGGTGTGGAAGCCGTGAAGCGTTGTCATCCTTGTCAGCTTTACACTAGAAATATGCGGTCACATCCCGCTCCGTTATTTCCTGTTATCTCAGTGGGCCCCTTCATGAAGTGGGGGATTTATTAAGTTGCATGTAACCCAACCTCGACTAGGGGCACAAATATATCATTGTCACTGTGGATTATTTTACAAAATGGGCAGAGGCAATGCCCACCTTTAGAGCTGACGGGGAAACTGCAGCTTTTTTCATGTTCAATCAAATTATAGCATGATTTGGTATAACCAAGGTGATTGTCACTGACCATGGTAGTCATTTTAAAAATAGCATGATGACCGAACTGACCACTATGTTAGGATTTAGACAAGAACATTCATCTTCATTCTATCCTCAAGCAAATGGTCAAGTCGAGGCTGTTAATAAAACTTTGAAAACTATCCCCAAATGTACTATTAATGCAGCCCATTCAAACTGGTATATCATGTTGTACCCTGCACTTTGGGCATATCAAACCAATGTAAAAAATGCTACGGGTTTCTCCCCCTTCCAACTTGTTCATGGAGTGGAAGTCGTTACCCTGGTTGAATGTGAAATCCTGTCCTTAAGAATTTCTATTCATGCGTTACCTAATACGACTGAGCTTGAAGAATGTTTAGTACATTTAGAAAATCTTGATGAACAGCATAGAGATGCGCTGACAGCAAACCAAGCTCATAAAAATAGGGTCAAACGCCAATATGATAAGTCGGTCAAGCCTCAGATTTTCTCTAAAGGGGATCTTGTATTGCTCTGGGACCAAGACAAAGAACCCCTGGGGGTAGGAAAGTTCAGGTCTATGTGGTTGGGACCATACATCGTGTCAAAGGTGTTAAATGAGAGTGGATATGAATTGATTCATTTTCATGGGAATAAGCTACCTAAGCCTAGAAATGGGCTCTACCTGAAAAAGTACTATGCTTAGGCTTAACACTTTTTCTTGTATTTTATTGTATATATTTTTATGTACTCTAATTTTTCGGTGTGTGTTTTTTATACCATCTGTTGGTTGTTTTAGATGTCTTCCAAGTGGTTTGTAGGTTTCGTTGATGGCGCCAGTTGCCACACATGTAATTTAGATTCAACCACATGGGTCATTTATTCACCCTCAGGATAGTTAGTTGCCTTAGGGGGTGCTTGTTTAGGTCATGCTTCCAATAATGTGGTTGAATATAGGGCGGTCATTGAGCTTCTATGGGATTTTTTGTCACATGGTATCACTCAGGTGGAAGTTCGACTAGACTCCCAATTGGTGGTTTCCCAGCTCAATCGGGCTTATCAATTGCGGAACCCTATTCTATCACATAATTTTATGCAAGTTAGGTTATTGGAAAGAAATTTTGAGTTCATTACATTCAATAATATTCCAAGTAATCAAAATTCATTAATTGATGCATACGCTAATTACATCTTGGATTGGAATTTAACACATTTTTCACAAAAATATACAGCAAACACATAAAAACATTTGTAAATAAACCGACAAAATATATATATATGTGTGTGTGTGTGTGTGTGTGTGTGTGTGTGTGTGTGTGTGTGTGTGTGTGAATATCTGTTCATATAGATAGGTCGAGTCTCTGATCCTCAGNCATATAGATAGGTCGAGTCTCTGATCCTCAGATCCACTCATAACTGTATAATATATAAAAAAATTACAAAATATGGATCAAAGTCCATCAAATGCTCCTAGATCTAAGCTGGACCACCCTGGTCCCCCCGGTCTCCCTGCACTCTAGCTTCTTCAGCCTCCTCGGCTTCAGCAGCCTCAACAGCATCTATGTATACCAATACTACTCTGGCTACCTGCCTCAAAAGGCATACAAGATAGGTGGTACACCAACCACTAACTCCTGCATGATGGTTGGGATGTGCTCAATATTTAAGGTGGGTACTCTCTGGGTAAGCCTGGCCAGCTTCCCCTCAAGAACCCTAATCAAGCCCTGGTCTTCTCCCAAGATAGGATGCACATACATGCGTGGATGCCCTACAAGGCGGACTGGTCCAATATCTGGATTTTGACATTTTTAAAGGCTTAGAACTCTTATACATATGTATATATCTCTATATTTAAAATTCAGAAAAATTTTGAAATTTTGAAAATAAAAATTACCTAACTCTCCCCATGCTCCTCCTGGAGGGAGGAAAAGGTCAGTATCACAACAGAAATCCATTCCAGCATATGGAAACTACTCCAAAGCTGGAAATTGTCACTCCCACCAAAAGTAGAAGTCGTCATCATAGACACTTTGCATTGAGCCACCACCTCCCTGGCAGAGGAAGATATCTCCCCATCTACTCAACCTAGGCTGACGAGGAGAACAAACTCGCAAGGGTACTGCAGGACTCAATCCCAGCACTCTCTCAAAGAACAAGGCTACTAGTATGCTGGAATATCCAAAATTCTTCCTCTTGCCTCTTTTGCAGTCAGAGAGTTATTTTCTCATAATCAGGATCACTCCTGAGCACCAATCATATAGGGATCCTTGCATAAAATCCACTGCTAGTCTCATCTGGTTCCGAGTTGCAAGGTGAAGTGATAATGACCCTGCAACCCTTGCTATAGTACTCGTCACCACCTGTAAAGGAAGGTCGCGAATGTGAACAATAGGGATGCAGCTACCCCTTTTTTGTGTGCCTAGTGCGCAGTATATATCAATATAGTTCTGTATGCTTAGAGGGTCACCTCCTTTGCCAGTGCCTTCCAAGTTTACCGGAGCTCCACGTCATGATAGACCAACAATGAAATAGACATCCTCCGATGTAATCTCTAAGGACTCACCTTGAAGGTCAAACATGCCCAAGTCATGATCCCTCCTCTCCGATATAAACTTTTCTATTTTTCCATGGGTTCGAGAAATGTTGACAGGGATTGTAGGTGACAATTTTTCCATGTTCCCTTCGACATACTTACCAGGATTTCCTAGTGGGATCACGGGACTACCCACTTTCTCGCTAAGGATCACCCTATAGTCATCACACTCAATTCGTTCAAGCTCAAGGAGAAAGTAAGATCGATGGTGTAACTCCTCCCAAGGCTATTGTAAGTCATTCATGGCTTCAAGAATATCTTCATCTGAAGGAAAAATATCATCAAAGAAATCATGAGACTGTGACAGGACAACTGCCCAAGTAGGCAGTGCAAATGGGTCCTCCTCCTCCGTCTCCGAAGAGGAAGGACTAGGATCTACAACGGGACCAAGGATAGCTTGATCAAAAATCACCACTGTATATAATGACGTGTCCATATTAGTAGGTATAGGATCTTCATTCGAAGTGCTTGGAGAAGGGAGAGTCCAAGGGTATTCCAAATGCAAAGTGTGAAATGGAATCAAACTCAACGATGATGATTCACTACCAAGAATGGAACCTATGGTAAAATTTGGTGCAGAAATATTGAAATTTACCATAAAAGAAGGATGCATCCCCACACCAACATTCTCAGTTGCTGACTGAGAATGGTCAATAACCAGGATAGTAGATCCCGACGATGCTTTCGTATCGGAATTATTGAATGATTTTTTCTCGACCATGACAATCCTACATTCAAAAGGGAAGAAAATAATATGAAAGAGGGAAGACACGACTGCTCTCATGTTGTAAATATAGTTGCGACCCATTAAAAGGTTGTAGTCAATGGGCACATCAACCACCTTGACTTCAATTGACATGGTCTTCCCTCTCAATTGGACTTTGAGAGAAGGAAGTATACCATACGGCCGAAAAGAGTGTCCATGAAATGTGATCAACATGGTTCCATATTTTGACAAAGTGGGTGAAACCAGACCTTTCCAATAGGATAAAGACATCACAGAAGTCGCAACGCCTTCATCAATTACTGTGTGTTTAATGGTGTTGTTCATACACTCCACGTGGACTAGGAAAGCCACATGGTAAGGAAAGCAAGGCTGGACTTCATGGGTTTCAAATTTAATCACTATGAAAGGATGTGAATCAACCATCCCAAGGGCATCCAGCAAATATTTCCTCTACGAAGGGAAATTCTGAAGGACTTCTAAGGCGGACGTCACACAAGGAGTATGACCCAAATCCTCGATGATAGAATAGTGTTGGCTACTCAGGCATTAGGATTATGCCTCGAGAACTTTAGGACTCCCTTAGGAATGTGAGGTGTAACTTTAGGCTTGTCGATATACAAAGGGACCTCGAGAGGTGTAGGCTCTTTTCCCAAATTGGGTTGTGATGAACCATAATCTTTCACTCATGTCACAACATTCTCAGTGGACATCATGTTGATACATCCATGGCCACCTTCGGTGTTCAGTGGTTTTTGATTCCCAATAGAATCACTTATGGATTTCATGGTCCTCGAATTCATATTTTTATTGTGCAGTAAAGGATTGTTTAACACAGCTGGGCTCTGTGCAATGAATTTTGAGGCTTCATCGATACGAGGGAACAAGTAAGTGAGGTGATCTGCCCCACAAAGATTTCAAGAGAGCTTAACCTTATGTTTAGACCTCCCCCCAGTGATCTGCCCCACAAATATTTCAAGAGAACTTAACCTTACATTTAGTCTTCTTGTCCCCCCAAGCATTACCATTGTTCTTTTCATCATTAGCATTCTCCTTCCTATTCCCACCTCTCCTATTATTTCTTCCCTTCTTATTCCTTCTGGGCTTCTATTTACCCTTTTGGTCTGACGAGTGTACTAAAAGTACATCCACCATTTGGGTGGGATGAGATGAAGCCGTAGCTTATCTCGACCTAGGCTGGTTTATAGAAAATTTCTTCATTTGAGTTGTAATTGATTCTATGGGTTTAGTACTCGCAGAGACAACAATTCCATCGACATGTGGCCCAGGTTTGCTCGAAATTTGAGTGTGGTGCATTAGGAATAATCTCATATAAGATACCATACTAAGCGTAAATCAAGTCTAGTTGTTGATCTCAGAAAATATCTTGTTCCTCGTTTAGAACTCTAGATGTGGAAACATCCTTCGCTATATATGGAAATAACGACTTGAGGAACCATTCCAAAAGGAACTCTGTTGGAATGTTATCCTTAATAAACCGATTTCCTCTATGCCACTCTTGAATATGGTCAGATATATGTGTGGCTTTGTCTTGCAAAAATGTCGATAAGAGACCAGTACTGGCATCGTAACGCACAGACAGTTGAAATTGATTTAGAAAGGTCATGGATAGGTCATTGAATGTTTGATTGTGCGCCCATGCAACTATATATACCATTTCATCGCAGGACCCATGAGGGTGCGTTGAAATAGTCATAAACAAATGGAATCATGGTTCAAAGAACTTGAAGAGCACCATAGGTGGAAAGTGGTAACGTGCTCTCTAGGGTCCTCACCATTATTACCTTTGAACTTCGGAATTTTCAAAGGAAGCTTTGCAAGAACAAACTGCCATGTCGGATCGTGAGAAACTGGATCGCTGGTCAATTTCAACAAGTCAGGTAAGTTCAGTGTAGCTAAGAAAGGGAGCCTAGGTTGTGCCATCTGATTCCATGCCCCTTGATAAGACTGATTCATATAAGTATGGTTGATGTAAATACCATGGACTTGTCCAGAGGGATAATAGCCTCCTCCTACATGACCCATAAAAGGATACACTAGAATGTTATAACTTGGTACACCTTGAGACTATGGTGTTACATAGCAATAGTCATAAGACTGATAGACAGGTTGACCCCTGGACACATAAGGAGGCACATAACCTCTCGACACAAAGGTATTGGCAAACAAGAGAACAACATGGCTAGAGGTAGCACTCCATCCCGAAGAAACTTGTGAGCTATGGGGAGGATATGTAACTAGAAATGAATTCAAAGGAATAGGTGTAGTGGACGATGGAGCATAGGATGGAATGTAAGTTGTTCTTCCAATGTTCACATGTCTAGGGCCATTTACGTCTAAATGAATACTAGTATTAGTTCTAGGTAATGGGTATGAATATCCTCCCACAAAGGGAGTGGAAGGTGCAATATGACCACTACCAAACCTATCCGCATGGTAAGGAAAGGCAGTGCTTCCAAGCATAGTACTAGGATCTAAACCAAAATATATAGCAAATGACGAAAAAAGGTTCTATAAGGTCTGGCATGCCAAATATAAAAGGGCCAATGCTAGAGGGAACAATATGAGTCTCATCACGTGGCCTTCGAGGAGAAGACAATCAGTTAGTATTTACATAATCCGAAAACTGGAATCGTGCATTATATGATGTACCGACCTCAAAAGGGCCGATTTCTTCTGGAGTCCCATATACACTCAAAGGCACATTTCCCATCCCAGAGGATGGAGAACGAGGGGCTTCTGGGATTTCAGATGTTTTACTCATGATGAGATCAGTGTGTGAATCAAAGTGAGAATGAGTCCTCCTGTATTTTCTAACTCTCTTCTGCGAAGGAGGAGGAGGCATGGAAGTCGGAAGACCTGCCAAATGTCGAGAATGATGAGATGCCATTCCTCAATCCACGATGACTCCACAAAAATAATTAGACTCAAACTAATTACGAAACCTAGAGCAATCTACCACACATAGAGAACACTCCTAAGATAATCTAAGCCAAAATTAAATCAAACCAAGGGGGAGGATAAATGAGCTCCTGAATGTAACAAGTATGTCTCGCCTAGGAGAGGCCTGAAACTCCCATACACTACAAGCAGAGGTGTGTAACCAATTATAGTGGCCCTCGGCTTCAACGCATAAAGAGACTATGTTTTTTGACTCCTACCTGGCCAGGACACTCATAGAATATTAACCTCTGCAAGTACCCCTACAATACCTAGGTAAGGAAACTAAGGTCACCCCAATATAACCAATTTTCAGGCGGAAAGTCGTAGGAGGGATCTACCGTATGGGAAGGGTAACAAAGCTAAAATCTCGAAAGAACCAAAGGTACCTAAAAATATCCCAGATACAAATAAGATCCTTGAAGTATCTCTAGCACTGCATAGAGAGTGGCAAGGGGCTATCCCCACCACAAACGTGTACGTTGCCTCGTGCTTAAATCCTGTGTAAGAGGATCCTCCTAAGAACACTAATTATACAAAGGATTTGACTCTCTCACTTGGACAGTCACCTAAATATTTTTGGTTAGTAGTATTGGAGAAATTTACTCACAAAAACCTATTCCAAGACTCTAAAACCTAAGCTTGTTGATGTTATGACTCAGTAGTGAAAGTAAATATGCACACCTAACAAACAATGCCAAGTGCAATTTTTTCTTTAAATGTGAAAACGGGGCATGCCACTACATGAGATGCATATTTTCCCTTCAAATGTTAATGCAACAATTCCTATATGAAAGCCTTATCACTAATCAAGTAAACACACCTAATGCAAGTACTATGCAAATGAACATGCCAAAAATACAATATTTTCGTATTTTTGAAATAAATGATATGTAAATGCAACAAAATACTTTACAACTCCCATACCTTGCAAAAACTATCAGACAACAACAAATAAAGACACTGAGATAAAAGAAATCTAATGCACTAATACCAAAACAAAAAAGGAAACAAGATGACAAGAACAACTTCTAACTAAGAAACAAATAAAAAAGGTCTCTAGTCAGAAACAGAGGCAGTAGACAGACACCAAAAGCACCGAGGAAGACTCAGCAACATTCAAAACCCACCCAATGTCTCTCAAACATCCAATTCACTCCCAAAAGAGAAGCATACGTGATTGTATGCATAAACCCTGCATGTATACGTGGCTGTTTAGCCAAAACCTGCGTGTATACGCAACTATAAAGCAAAAACTTGCATACAACAAGAGAAAGGGGGTAAAATGACAAGATAAGACCTAAATTACTTCCAAGGGACACTAATGGGAAAACATACTTCTGGACCTAACACAGAAACATAGAGAAACAGAGAGAAATTCAAGCACATTGTGTACCCAATCCCCAAAGAAAAACAAGGAACCTCCCTAGCGGAGTCACCAATTCTGTTACAGAGAGAAACTTCCAATGGATTGGGGTAGACCACAATAGGATGAATGACACTAGAAATCAATCCACTTCAATATGCAAGAGAAACAAATCCTGCTAACACTAAGGGATACAGAACATACCTTATTTTAGACAGTTGAAGTAGATCCCCGTTGGGCTTTTCCAACACACTTGTACCTACAATTCACCCTCAACAATAACAAACAAGGAAAGCATGATAGATATTAAAGTGTTAGGCCTACTCTAGCATATTTAAATCCAACATGTATAATCAAATATAACTACATCCATGGATCAAAATATTCATAGTCATACACATGTAATGGACGAGAAATGGGTATTTCTATTAATAATAAACATAGATAACAATGACAAACTTTGTTGGCCCCTTGTTGAAATAAAGAAATCGAGTCCTCCACCTGGGCCTCCACCACTTATATCCTCCATCTCAATGGAAAGATTACAAAGCAATGTCAAGATTGGGCAGAGCAACAATGTGTGCTCAAAAGGACAAAGGGATGTAGACTCAAGCATAAGAAAATGAGGCAACAATGAACTATAGTTTCCTTGCTCTCCAATCTTCTCTTCCTTCAATGCATTATTAGACAATGAAGAGTTGAGTCGGAGCATTTCTAGGCATATGGAAGGCTAAGAGTCAAGTTATTTAGGAATCATTGTGGAAAAATCCAAAAGTTTTTGTTTTATACACATTTCCCAATGTACACGGGATACAATGGACCAAGCTACATGTACACGCGGGTTTTAGCTTAAAATTCATGTACAGCAATAACCATGTGTTTTTTAGTGGATTTATTGGATCATCAAGGTATAATTTGAGCAATGGGGGTCCAACGAATCTATAAAGGGACATGGAAGGCCATAAAAGTGTGATCTACCAAGTATGGTAAAATCAACTATAACAGGAGGTAAGGGAATACCTCACACAGATGAGCACAAGGTTAAAAATTAGATGCAAATTTTTTTTACATGTGTGGAATTCTTGGAGGGGGATCGATAGATAGGAAATCCAAAGAAGATGGATATGAAGTTGAAGATGAGTGGCATGTCTATCATAAATAGGTTCATCAATTTGTGCTTATAATCCATTTTAGTTTTTCTAATCTAATTAGCTTGATTAGGATCTTTGTTTGAAAGAATAACAAGTAAACAAGATACACAAGATAGAGCATATAGATAAGACACAAATATTTTCATCGAGGAAACCATAAAGGAGAAAACCCCACAAATTTCCTCAGAATAGTTCTGTCAAAAAGACTTGTCACTATATGATGAAACCCAATAAGAAGAAGTCTCCTATAGCTATCTATCTCTCCTCCTTCTCTTTCTCTCTCTCTCTCTCTCTCTCTCTCTCTCTCTCTCATGCAACCTTGAGTGAGTGAGTGTGTGTATAAATGCAGGAGGGTGACTCCCTATTTATACCTTTCAATAGACTAACCTAATACATGACTGGGGCCGAGCTCTTATCCTAACAGGGCTGAATTCTCCTAGAGATACTCCAAAAAATCATTACATGATGTTCCACTGGGGACTATTGCTCGAACTTACAATGGAGGTTGTACCTCAAGGTCCATACACAATAATGACATCCTAAAAGGAGGAAAATAGATCTCTGATGGGGGTACAACAACATACAATGATAATATACATCAAAATATCTTCCAAATTTACAAATACATCAATGCTCCCTCTTAACTAGGAAGGTATTCTCTCTCTCTATAGTCATCAACACATCTGGTCCTGTCGTCGTCACAGAGTCATCATCATAGATGCTACCATTATCATCTTCTTATCGATCATCGAATGGTACTATCTATCATCGAAAGTATCTACAGAGACAACCCTTTTCATGATGGGTGTAGGCCTAGTCCTCATCTAGGTCTTCATCATATCTACAAGCAATTCATCACATATGTATAGAATAATATCTTCCTTACATTTCCACGATAATAACCAGTGTCTCCTGCATCATCTCATCATATTTGGATCATATCTTCTTACCACACAAAACAAAACAAAATACACAGAGTATACACAGAACAAACCAAATGTAGACCACATGCGTTCTACCAACATAGGAACATGTCAGGATCTAACCCACATCTACCACTATGTGAGAATCGCATAGCAGCACACCAAGTGCATTACATCTCTCTGTGATCAACCTTTGTTCTACCAGCATAGGAGAACTGCCCGGGTGCACACCAAGCGCCTTGTGACCTCATCATCTCTAACATGGGAACACACACATACAAGGGTTTGATTACGACTGAACAACCTTTGTACCACGGTAGGATCTTTTCCGTTGAGATCAAGCTCAAGGACTTATTA
This sequence comes from Pseudotsuga menziesii, assembly GCA_001517045.1. Taxonomy (NCBI): domain Eukaryota; kingdom Viridiplantae; phylum Streptophyta; class Pinopsida; order Pinales; family Pinaceae; genus Pseudotsuga; species Pseudotsuga menziesii. Next base: position 97,041 of record LPNX011036505.1, read on the forward strand.
CATCCAAAAAACCTGCGTCTAGGACCTTTTCTATTCGGATAACCTTCCAGGACTGATTACATCCAAGTAACCTACGTACCACACCAGGACTCTCTATTTACACTCAGACAACCTACATGACTAATTACATCCGTAAAAGATGCTACATTAGGATATTTTCTATTCAAATAACCTGTCTTAGGACTGATTATGTCTAAGGATAACCTGTGAGCTTCATCGGGATTGATTACATCCAAGGACAACCTATAGGACTGATTATATCCAAGCAATCTCTTTCTCATCTACATATATGAAATTAAGTGTTATCTTGTATAACACACAAGTGATATAACAAGCTAATGTGATAAATAATATAAGTGCTCAATCTTTGCAGTAGGTTTTCCTCCCAGCCTTAAAGTTATTTCACTATATATCAAACCCACTCTTAAAGTTATTTCACTATATATCTTGTGTTTATCATATATTCTTGTTTATTATATTTTATTTATCACTTAAGTGTATGAATATGTTCAAAATTATGTTGTTATAATGACAAGAATTGTTAGGGTTAACTTTGACTCGGGAATGAGTCAAAAGTAGTTTAGGTCTAGCACATGGTTTTGGGCACATAGTTTGTTGTAGCCCTTGGTAGTATACCGTGGTATTGCATGTAAGGAAGTATTTATAAGTCTTGAGAGGAATCTATTGTAATGTGTCCTAGAGGTGAGTGGTGGTCCATTGTAATGTGGCCTAGAGGTGAGTGGTGGCTAGCTTGATTGGCCTAGTTTGGCTAGTTTGGCCAAGGTAATGAAGATCTTCATTGGTGCTGGTTTTTCCCTGCATAGAGTTTTTGAGGATAAAGTTTATGTGTATAATGTGTAGTTGCTTATGCTTATTATTTCTCTCAAATTATTGTATTATGCTTGTTAAAAGCCTAATAATTGATATCAAAACCATGTGTAGAATATTGGCATATAATTGTGCTCGTTGAATGTTGTATGTGTGAAGAGGATGGATCTATCTTGAGAGAGATCTTAGATGTTAGATCTAAAATAAGAGACTTTTGCAAACTGTAGAGTTGGCTAAGAGAGTTGGTTATTACAATGAGTGCAAGCCATAATTTGGAGTAAAGAAGAATATAGAGGATGTCTATTGTAAAGGAAAGTTTCCTATGGCTAGGGTTTAAGAGGTCATCAATGTAGTGGGGTTGAAAGGTGGATGTATAATGTTCAGCAAGAATATATAAGCAAGTTTCAGAGATTAGAATGGTTCATACCTTAGCCAAATGAAGGTTGATCCAAGCAACCCTTCAATCCTCTTCTTGCTCCTCTTGCTCCAAGAGACCTGCAAAACGAATTATACCTTCCTCAAACCATTATGACCACATGTAAAGAAATGATAATCAAACAAACATGAAATAATGATCTAACTAACATCATCATATGATCATAAACATAGATTCAATCATACATTGAACAATGATTTGGGAATAAGAAGTACATAAAATATTTATTAATCTTGAAAACAAGTACAAGTATGCATTCTCTTCAAGTTTGGCACCTCACAAAACCTTGATCTGGTTTTGCTACTTCTCTTCTACAAGGAACTCAGCCTCCAAGCTCTGCAACACAAGGAGATAGCTTCTAGGGAAAAGGTGAGGGCAAAGAGAGTTCTGAATCCTCTAGCATAACAATGCAAAGATTCAAGTCCCATCTCATGGACCTCCCTACCTCTATTTATATGCTTCATGAAGAGTTAGGGTTGAAGACAAAGTAGTTACAACTGAAGGAGTCAGTTGCATAACTACCCAAACTACCTGAATTTCAAAACAAGTATTTTTTTGACATTTTCAAGAGGCGTACTCAAGTTGCAGAGACAACAGTTGCGTACATGAGGAGGTATGCGTGGGTTGCAATGCAGAAATTAATGTATTTAAGGCATATGCGAGTATTATATATAGCAAGTCATGTACGTATGTGGTTTTCCTTAAGGGAACTCGTGTATACATAAAAAAAAAATCATTTTTAGGGTACTTTTAGGAATTTTTAGACTTTAGTGTCTTTTGGAAAGTTTTAGCTAACAGAAATATATTTCCAACGGTGTAGAGATGAGGTTAAAAAGAGTTACAAAACTCAATATATGGGTCCTCCAAGTTAGGTGTTTTTTCAATGACTTTCATGAAGTGTCGTCATGGAAGTGTCGACATGTGACGAAATCATGGGAAAGTGGTCACAAGCAGAGATGTATCATTTTGAGCTATAACAATTTCGCTATGGTTATCATTTTTGTTCTATTAGAGAGCCAAGAATTCTACCATGTGAATTGTAATGTTCTTTTTTGAAATTTTATTAAATGACCAATTTTTCCACTTTTTCCCCAATTTTGACCTTAACTAGTTTTGATGTCTATACCTCCAAATTGACCCAAATGCTCCCAAATTTTCTCAGAAGGTACATGATGTTAAAAAAAAGGATTGCAGAGCAATAACATATATACAGTTAAATCATTAAACAAGATGCAAAACAAATTAAACACATTATAGAGAGACACATATATAACGTGGTTCACCCAAACGATGGGATACATCCACACAAAAATTGCCAGTACTTTTATTATCATCTAGAAAGATGAAGGGATACAACCTACATCAATACCGTTGCACTTCCTCTTCACACTCTCATAGTCTCTCTCACACAATCACAGATATTGTTTACAATACAATACAATACAATACAATTCCCTACACAGTTGTATTACAATGCTTTTCTTTTATAGGGAAATACCATGGGAAAATACTATGGTTAACCTAATACCATGGGTCTACAAAACTGTTGGCCAACAAACATCCCAAAATTTTTTCCAAGAGGCTATGCCCCCGAACCCCAAAGAAGGGGAATGAGTGTACAATACACATGGGGTATAAACACGACTGAATAATATCTTTGGATCTGGAAGATCAGGGTCCACAACGAACAATCTCCCACTTGGAGACTAATCATAGCAACTCCACCACTGCTGCACTTGCTGGACTATGCTCTAGACCTTGGATTTGGAAAATTTTTCATTTTCACCTTCATGCTTGAATGCCAATAGAAATTGAGCAGGAGCTCAGTTTCTCTCTGGTTACTCCCTTTGTCAACATGTCTGCAGGATTCAGGCTAGCATGTATCTTTTCTAGTTTTAACAGTTCTTCATTTAGAAAAGATCTTATGAAGTGGTACTTTAGTTGTATATGTTTAGTCTTTGAATGAAAGGCTGATTTCTTTGTAATATGAATGGAACTTTGGTTGTCGATGTACAGCTTGTTATTCTCTTTCTTCTTACCCAATTCCTCCATGAACCTCTGCAGCCAAATCATCTCCTTACTAGCCTCGGTCACAGCAACATACTCTACTTCCATTATTGAAAGTGAAACAACATGTTGCAGTTTTAAAATCCAACATACTGTTGTTCCACCCACATTGAACACATAACCTATGGTGCTCCTCTTGCTGCCTTTATCACCAACCATATATGCATTGACATATCCTTGAAGAATAAATAGTGTATGAACCTCCAAAACATAATGCATGAGAAGTGGTACCTCTCGAATACCTGATAATTCACTATACTACTTTCCAATGCTCTTTACCTGGATTATTCATATACCTACTCACAACTCCCACTTCATGTGCAATATCTGGTCTTGTGCACACCATGGCATACATCAAGCTTCTAACCGTTGATGAATAGGGAATCCTGGGCATGTAATCTATCTCTTCCTGTGTCTCTAGATACATCTCCTTAATTAGTTTGAAATGGCTAGATAAACCTGTACTAACTAGTTTTGCATTCTACATTCTAAACCTCTGCAACACATTTTCTATGTACTCACCTTGATACAATGTCAATTTGCGATTTTTCCTGTCTCTTATTATTCTCATACCAAGGATTTGTTTTGCAACACCCAAATCCTTCATCACAAATTATTTAGCTAGATTTCTTTTGAGCACATTTATATACTGCATGTTAGACCCTACAACAAGCATGTCATCCACATACAATAACAAGATAATATATCTTCCATTATCTAGCCTCTTGAAATAAACATAGTGGTCAAAATGACATCTATCATAACCTTGTTCTGTCAAATACTTATCAAGTTTTAAATACCACTGCCTTGGAGTTTGCTTCAGGCCACACAATCTCTTCTTCAATCTGCAAACCAAATTCTCCTTCCCTTTGACCTCATACCCCTATGGCTGCTGCATATAAATCTCTTCCTCCAAATCCCTAAGGAGAAAGGTTGTTTTTACATATAAATGTTGAAGATGAAAATCTTCTACTGCCACTAGACTTAAAGTAGTTCTAATTGAAGTCATTTTAATAACAGGAGAAAATATTTCATCAAATTATATACCATTCTTTTGTGCAAACCCCTTTACAACAAGTTTAGCGTTGTACCACTTCTTGTGTCCATCTTCTTTCTTCAACCTGTAAACCCATTTATTTTGCAATGTCCCTTTTTATGCAGGAAACTGAACCAAATCCCAAGTTTGGTTTCTTACTAATGAGTCCATCTCCTCATTCATGCCTTTCTCCCATTTCTTTCTAGTTTCTACCTGCATTGCCTCTTCATAAAATTATGGTTCACCAGAATCAGTCATCAATAAATAATACACTAAAAGAGAGAATCGTTTAGGGGGTCTACTTAACCTGGTATATTTTCTTACAGTTGCAGGAGTTTCAGTTACCTGTTGCTGCTATTGATTTTCTGGTGCCTTTGGAACTTCATTTTCTTTGATTTCAAGAAGCACTATGTACTTTGTGTTTTCCTTTTCCACTTTCTTTCCTTGGAACTGATCTTTGTACATAACATTTTCATTGAATTCTACATCTCTACTCTTAATGATTTTTCATTTTTCATAATCCCATAAACAATAACCAAAATCATCAACCCTGTATCCAATAAAGGTACATTTCTTGGATTTAGCTTCAAGCTTTGTTCTATCATATTTATGGACAAATGCTTCACAACCAAAGGTTCTCAGAAATGAGTATTTTACCTGTTTACCTATCCATGCCTCCTCTAGAATCCCACCATCCAAAGTGCTTTTCCTGCTAAAGGATAATCACCTGCTACATTCGCTTCTTGAGTAGTCTCTTGCTACCTATCTCCTTTTTTATATAGAGCTCTGCAGTCTTTCTTCATATGTCCTTTCTTACCACAGTTCTAGCACTCTATTTTTCTGAATCTGAAATATGATCTGCCCTTTCTAAACTTGTCGCGGTCTCTTGCCTCATTCCTCTCTCTTTTTGTCTCCCTCTACTCTCCATGTTCAACACATTACCTGATGTCTCACATGCTCTTTTTCTTCGCATTTGCTCGCTAAGAATAACACCAACAACACCATCAAACTTAAGAGTGTTTGAACTAGGGATAAAGTTACTTACATTGATGACCAAGCTATTCTAGATTTTCAGAAACGAACACAAGATTAGAAGAAACCTAACCTCATCATCAAAGTTCACTTTTATAGAACTTAACTAACCAATAAGTATAATAAATTATTTTAAATGATCGGAAACAGATCCACCTGCCGACATCTTCATATTAAATAAACGCTTCATTAAAAATACCTTGTTGGAAGCCGAGGGTTTTTCATAGAGCTTACCCAATGTGCTCATCACTTCCTCTGTTGTTTTTTCTTTCAAAATATTGAAAGCCACCAACAAATCCAGTCACAGCCGTATTGTTCCCAGTGTCTTTCTGTCAAGAACCTCCCATTATTCATCCTTCATAGTCGCTGACTGTTTTGCTTTTTCGCCCAACGACAAGTACAGATCCTTCTGATACAAATAGTCCTCCATTTTCCTCTTCCATAACTGATATTTTTTGCTGTTAAATTTCTCGACCCTAAAATTTCCTTCTTCCACCATTTCTCCCACTCGAACAAAGAACCCTTCTTTCATGTGAGTTTACCAGCAAAATAGACCTTTTGGCTTTGATACCAATTGTTAGAAAAGAGGTTCGTGAAGCAATAACAGATATACAGTTAAATCATTAAACAAGATGCAAAACACATTAAATACATTATAGATAGAACGTGGTTCTGTCCTTTTATTACCGTCTAGAAAGATGAAGGGATACAACCTACATCAATACCGATGTAATTGCATTGAGAGAATATTTAGTGCATTTTCCCCAAGGGTTGAAATTGTGATTTGGGAGCTGTTTTGGAGAGAGTCATAACAGCCTGTATAAAATGAAACATGATGCATATGAGACCTTAAAAATTTCCTCCACTCATCGCTTGCCTCTATTCATAAATTTGAGTGACTTTGGGATCATTTGAGAAGGCATTTTCAGCAATTGCCTATGGGGAATTGAAGCCCCAATTTTCTAGAAAAGAATCCTACTTTGAACAGAACATTAAATAAGTTCGCAGAAGTAATTGGGGGGTCATTAAACATCCATGAACATCATATTTAAGTTCTAATATCAGTCATGTGTTGATTGTGGAGCCTTATCTTCCAGATCCAGAGATATTATTTAGCCGTGTTTGTACTCCAGGTGTACTGTACACTCATTCTCCCTGCTTTGGGGTTTGGAGGAAATGCCCCCAAGAATTATTTTTGGGATGTTTGTTAGCCAACAATTTTGCAAACCCATGGTATAGGGTTAACCGCAGTATTTTCCCATGGTATTTCTCCTATAAAAGAAAAGCATTGTAATACGGCTGTGTAGGATATTTTATTGTATTGTATTGTAAACAATCTCTGTGATTGTGTGAGAGAGACTGTGAGAGCATGAAGAGGAAGTACATCGGTATTGATGTAGGTTGTATCCCTTCATCTTTCTAGACGGTAATAAAAGGACAGAACCACGTTCTATCTATAATACTGAACATGAAACTTGTAATGCACATTAATTAAATTCCATTCATCATACATATATCAGAGAGACATTCTCTCATTCGAAATAATCAACATTATCATAGCATACATCAATGTAGTGGGGAAATGGTCATTGTTTGCTCATTAATAATCACTTTTCCATACAACCATTTGATATTTCGACCTAAGGCTTTTTTTGAATGAAGAATAGATCATATTGAGCTTATTAAAATTAGTAATGGACAATGAAAAGCGTCTCCGAATTTGAAATCACTGGCATTACAATTGTTCACAACAAGATAATGGGGAAATGGCACTATTGCTTCATTGTTTAACATTTTTATAGTAAGTGTATTTTGTGGTTATTAAAGAGGAGGAGAATGAAATGATGATGCATGGGTTTATGAAAGTATATATAAGTTTTTTTCTTTTTCTATTGTGGTGAAGCAATGATAATGAGAGAAAATGGGATGGTGCAAAATGATGCATAGAAGATGTTAAAATTTGGTAAATGTTTATGAACAAAACTAATATATTGCAGACTTTGTTGCTGAAAAGTGATTTTCATATCGTTTTGTGTAAGGCGTTGAGAAAAAATGTGTCTACAGGAGATAATGATAGTGATATGTTAAAGTAGGGTGCCGATTGATGAGTCACCTATGACATTAGACAAAGTGATGAATATGCAAGAACTAAATCAACTAAAATGTGTGTGTACAAGCAATGACAAAGCAAGATGCATGGAAAGAATGCAAGGCATGGAAGGACGAGCAATGAAGTGAGTATGGAAAAGAGAAAAGATGAAGCAACGAATGGTGATGGTGTAATCACCATGAAGACAAGAAACAAAATTTAATGGGTCAGTTTGCATGTAAATGGGCATATGGATGTAAGATCTAGTAAGGCATGCATATCCCTGGTAACTCATAGGTAAAGTCGGGAGATAGACCTAGGTGATAGGGGGGTGGATATGAGATTTCTCGGTAAAACTTAGAGGGGGTTAATCAATTACTCCAAGTCAAGATTAAAGGGGGAATTGTTAGGGTTAACCTTGGCTCGAGAATGAGTAAAAGGTGGTTTAGGTCTAGCACATGGTTTGTTGTAGTCCATGGTATTGCATGTAAGAAAGTCTTTATAAGGCTTGAGGAGGCTCCATTGTAATGTGGCTTGGAGGTGAGTGGTGGCTAGGTGACTTAGCCTGGTTTGGCCGGCTTGGCCAGGGGAATGAAGATTTCATTGGTGTTGGTTTTTTCCTGCATGGGGTTTCCTAGGGTAAAATTTACGTGTCTAATGTGTGGTTGCTTGTGCTTATTATTTTCTTGCATATTATTGTATTGTGCTCATTAAAAGCCTAATAAAAACAAGTGCTACATGTAGCAAGCCCTTGCCACTTTGTAAAAGGATACCAAATTGCATTTTAAGAAAGTTAAAACATTATAATATGGATAATTTGGATTAAAGTAAATGCAATATAATAAAAAATAATCAATCCAACTCAATTAGTAATGAAACAATATATAATTGTTTTTAAACATTTAATACTTTTTAAACTCTTTTGATTGATAGTTTTAAGGCGCTACATAAAAGTTAGTTCAACTTTGTTTATTTGCATGTGCAATTCTTTATTTTAATCTCTATTCTAATATTTATAATCTAAGAAACATTCATCTAGACTATTTTATAAATTAAATATATTTTGATTATTTCAAATAATTACATTTTTTATGATAAAACAAATCATTTTGATTTTATTTTAAGTTTTTTTATAATGTAAAAACAAATTTTGCAAAAAAATTATGATAATTATTATTTAAATTAAAAAAAAATACAAAATTTATTAAAAAATAAATTAAAATATAACATTTAAAATATATTAAAATTTAGTTAAGAGTTAAAAATGAGATTAAAAATAGAATATCAGATTGAAAATTTGGAAAAAATATAAATAATCCTCAGCAATGCGAATTGCAATGCAAATAAAACCGTATTTATAGTTTTTATTAGGTTTAATACACATGTTGTGTGTATATGGCACCCATAAAAAATGAGAATTTATTCATGACTTAAATTAAATGACTTTTACGACACGGATGAAAGATATAAAGTGGCACTGAGAAGTTATTATGGTTTCTTTTATATCTTAAATGAAATCACGTTTTAATTAATTGAATAATGGAGTTTAATAATTAGTTATTCAATTGAGTAATATGAACACATTTTTCGTTTTATATCCCGACTCCATAGTGCATGCCATAAAAAGGGCCCCATAGGTTTCACAAGTTGGTATGTACCTCTACGCATGTTTGAAAAAAAGTATCTTGATGAAGTCAATAAAAATAATGATGCATGGGACCCCACAATGGTTTGTCCTAAATCCTAAGCTCGATAGATAATGGCCTTCTCCTAAAGATAAAGACCCTCCTCCTACAATGAGTTTTGTATGAGAAACTTCTTAATTTAATTTTTTAGTTTGGTTAGTTGATCTATTTAATTTGTGTTTGGTTAGTTGATCTATTTAATTTTTCAGTTTGGTTAGTTGATCTTTTTAAGACAACCCAAAATAAGAAAAAATGGAACATATAACCTGGACTTAGTATTTGATGAAGGGAACCACGATGATCGGTGTACCAAATCTTGTACCTAGTTGCTCATCCTCTTCTTTGGGGATGTTTCCTTATTCACCTGAGCTATTGGCGTTGTTGGAGGTCCTGCTGCTTTTGGAGCTGTCCATGCTATCCTTATGGTCGGAGTTGGGTCGCTTGATCGGTAAAGGAGTTGTTTTCCTGGGTGGAACAACGTTGGCCGTCCTCCCCATTGAAGAGGCGAACTACCGCTAAGGAGGAGGGGGAGAAATGTGGGTGGTGTCCATGGGAACTGGGGCAGAGGGAATGCAAGGTGCAGGGGTGGAAATGGGGAGAGGAGGAACAGAGGAGGAATGTGGGGGGGCAGGGGCCAGATGCACAGAGGGAGGCGAAGGCTCGGGTCGAGCAGGGCCAATAGGTTGGGCTTTAGGAGCCACATGAAGATTGACTAAATGAAAAATAAGGTGGGTGAGCAAAATTTTTATTACCCAGTAATTCCTTCTGCGGTTTGGAGTGCGGCTGGCCGCCAAGAGGGAGCTTGAAAGCTCATCCTCCCAATAATCCATCATAGCACGTAGGGCCTTAGGCATCTCAACGTCGAATCCTTCTGAGCTTTCCTGAGTAGTGAATGGCGTCAATCTGGGGTTGTCGTCTCTTCCACAACCTCTTCCCCACCTGGGAGTACCACGCTAACGTGGTGGCATGCTGATCATTGGAAACCAGGGAGCAAAGGGAGAATGGGTAATAGGATGGAGGGCTGAATAGTGCACAGTAGCAGGCTTCAAGAGTTTGGACAGAGGTTGACAGAGCTGGGAGAGGTAGAACAATGAAAGTTGGCGAACCGAGGAGGCAATAAACCCTCAGCACGGAGCCACATGCACATTATGGTTGACCATAAATGTGTTGAGCTCAACCTGCTCGACATTAACTGTCGAGAGGACACATTCCCTGTGGGGTCAAAGGGGATTTTTAAATTGTCATAGTAATATAAATATTGGTGGTTATTTTATTTGGGTGGGCTGAGGAATAACCTCCAAATCAAGGGATGGATTCATACCTCCAAATTATGGGCTCAATTCATACCTCCAAATCATGTGTTGGATTCATATTAGTCCTAGTTTTTTCTAAGGAATAACCTCCAAATCACGGGATAGATTTATACCTCCAAATCATGGGATGGATTCATATTAGTCCTAACTTCTGCTAAGCAATAACCTCCAAATCATGGGCTGCATTTATACCTCCAAATCATGGGCTGGATTTATACCTCCAAATCAGTGAATAGTATAAAGTCTTTTTTTTAGAATAATTTTAGATTGGGGTTTAGGTGGTTATTAGTATTCAATCAAACCTTGCTCCATGACAACCAAGAAAAGTGAGATCAATCTTTATTGTCTCACTAGAACTAAGAAAAGTTAGATCAATATTTCTTAACTAATTATTTATTTGAACTTTTTGTATTCTTCTTTAACATTTTCACATTGCGAGTGAGGAAAGTTGTTAGATTGAGTTATATTTGTCATATTCATGATTCTGATTCCAATTCTCATATGCAAGACATATGTCTTAATATTGTATTAAAACTTCAACATGAACATAGGTGAAAATCTAAATCCTTATTTACATACCCTATGTGTTATAGCTACAATGAAATGGTATCATTTAAGTTTCACCATGTGAATGACCTATTCCAAGTTATGCACATGATCATATGGTGTTATTGGAATGTAAGAGGAACTTTTCTATGTTCATTTGAGTTCAAACATCAATGATGTTTGTTTTGATAGGAAGGTATGGAAGTCCATCCACTAAATGGTTTCACTTTTTCATTTTTATGAAATTTAATTTATCAAGCTTATAGAAAACATGAGCTCTCTATAGCTATACTTGTATTGACATGATATAAAATGATAGATTGGTAGGTTGTGGTGTGAAACATCTAAAATTCTCATCATTTCTAAGAATTGCACTGACTATAATGAGTATTTTACATTCTTTGTTACATTAATCTCTTTATTGGGTTGTATTTTACTCCTCATTACTACTTTGTTGGGTTTTACACTATCCAATCCTGATGGGATCATTAAAATAACATTATACTATTATTTTATTTAGCATCATGTTTTCTTATACTAAGATGTATTAGGGCTTACAACTTGATAATATGATATAAAGGGGTATTAAAAATGGGTTGATAAAAATGGATACCTACAATATATGGTGAAACTAGGGGTTTTGTTAATTAGAAAGGCATATTGGGAGGGGGTTCAACAATGCAATTTTAGAAGGAATTTTCTAATATTTAGTGAAATTATGGATATTCTTTAATATACTATGAAAGGTCATGCTAGGCAACAAGTTCACTAAGTGACCCCCTGAGTTTTGCATATCAAACTTTCAAAAATATAGTTCTTCCTCGGGTCATATTGAGGGGTTTGGTTTTGAAGTTACTCGATACTTTGAAAAATCTTAAAACAAGTTAAAACTAAAACTGAACTGTCATTTAAGATTTTTGGCTTCACCCATTCCAACAAAATTAAAAAAACTCAACCTTTTGTTTGCAGATTGTGTATTTTGTTCCTCGTATTTTGTTGTGCATGATGATGAGATAATGTGGCTGCAAAATACTCTGGTAAGGCTGGAGAAAGATCCAGATATTTAGCTGACATTGTGACAAATACAATGGAAGCCCTTTGGACGTGAAGAACGATGCACAACATAGGGTTCATGTATGTCCATTCTGTCAATACGTCTTTTCCCAAGCCAGAAAGAGCAGGATTTCTTAAATATTCTCAATTTGCTGGAAGGGGTATGAAATTTATGTTCTTGGAAATCAAGTACTTTGCCAGAATTTGTGAAAGGAGTCGAGAGTTGGATGGTGTTTACACCATGCATGCAAATTGCTACAAAGGCCTGAAGGCCAAGCTCAATGATCTAAGAATGCACTTCATGACTGGGAAGAATATAGAAACCCCACTAAGAATTTATCATCTCCCAATGTGAGAGAATGGAGACCTGCTGATGCATGGCTAAATCTAAATCTTTGGTGGTTTTAAACTATTTGTTCATATCAACATTATGTAGTGAGTTGCATAGTATCTTGAGAATATAGGTGCAAATATACATAGTGAAATTTATGTGTATATTGCTCTCCATTTGGTCCCAATATTGCCATTTGGGGAGTTTCATGAGTCATACCAGTCTCAATATTCTCCCAATATATAGATCAGAGCCAAAACCTCAATATTCTCCTAGACCAGCCTAACTTTGGAAAGCTTAACTTCCTGCAATTTTATTCTTGGTTTAAGGTACTTTATCGGTTACTTTCCAGTCTTCCTGCAACCATATTTTCACTTAACACTGTTGTGCTTAGCACATTTTTGCTATTCCTTTAGCTACCAGAGATTGGATGTGTTGTGATAATAAACATGGCCTTAAAATAAAGGTATGGACTGAGGGTCTAGTTATAACACTATGTATGGGATAACAATGCTTGATTTATTTTAAATCATTGTATATTCTATTTAATATATACAATTACTAGTATCTAAGTTGGATAACTGCCTTTCTAGCTTAGGTCCCTTGTTTTGATTATTAATGCAAAGTGACTTGGTGTGTGTAGCAGGAGAGTGTCAGCATGTGTTTGAAGATGTAGAAAAAAAGATGGCTTAGGTGACATGTTTGCTACATAATAAATATGAGTGCAGCAACAATAAGGAAAATGCTAACCATTGGATACTACTGCTGCTATACACGGAGAAAAAAGGTATACGGATTTTTAAACCTTTTTTATTGTTTTATAATAGTAGTAATCTTTAATGCAATCCTTAGAATTCTCAAATCATTTTATTGAGGAAATGTTTGCGTTGTCAAACCTATTAAGAATATTCTTTAACATCATGGAAAAATGCTCAGCTAGGTTGATATCTATCATTCAAGACTATGGATGCATGATTGAAATTTGATTAATCTAACTCATTAGTTAAAATTTACGGTCCCTTTGTTCAGTCTTGTCCTGTATTCAGTTCTAAATTTACAGTCCCTTTTTTCAGTCTTGTCCAATATTTAGTTCTATGAATTGACATGTAGATTTTAGGGGATTTAAATGTTGAATTCTGTTAAAATAAAATTAATATATATTTTAAAATTAATATTTTAGCCTGTAATATGTCTCATTGTAGTATGGGCACTTTGTTTTCACATTGATTTGTATTATATTTAGCTTTGCATCAAATTTGGGTATTACCAAATAGTAGAGTATCTATATATGTTTGTGATAATTAGCCTTAAGTATTTAGTATAAAATAAAAATAGTATAATATAAAAATTTTGTTCAGTATAAAATAAAAATTTTGTTCAAGTTTAGTTGTTACAGTTTGTAAAATTGTTGGAAGGTTCATACATGCACTATTTCTATTAAATTTTTTCCCACCTCGAACCATTTCTATTAAATTTTAGCACTTTCCATTTTACTAGATGAAAGAGTAGCCTTATGTCTATACACTAATTAGCTTGGAGCTTGCCACAAAACCATAAATTATGCTTATATACTTGTTGGAAAAATTATTGGGAGAGTATGGGGAAGCACCACTTTTTGTTGAATTTGATCCCTTTCCTAAAAAATAATTGCAATATGTTAATCTTCCAACATCTAGATCCTAAAACATGGGTATCTTTACTAACATCCTATATGATTATGTATGCCTTTAAGTATAAGGACAAATTCAACCATCTATCCCTCTCAATGTAACATACATGAATATATAAATAAGAATAAATAATAATATGGTTTTAATGACATAAAAGGTTACTTATATTGGGATAAAAAGATTACGTCCTGAGCCAGAGGGTAGATTACATAATGGAGTAGTTGTAGTAAGGTATCAAGCAATACTTCCAAAAACTCCATTAAATTCTAATTAACATCATAAAATCAATTTTCCTACTCAAAATTGGGAGTTTTACTGAATAATTGACTGTCCTAATATAGCCCCAAGGGGTAGCTTATTTGGTTGGTTCTTTTGTGTCCAAGGTCGAAGTAGTCGAGGTCAGAGGTTCAATTTGTTAGATTTTTAATATAGAAGTATAAATTCAATCACTATTTGTAGTAGAAATAAATAAGGATCATTGAATGACAACCATGCATATAAGAAACATAAAGACACTTAAAGTTTGATCCTAGGAAACCCTTCTACACAAGGGAAGAAAACCCAACAACCTTTCTTATGAAGAGATTCAGTTCAAGATACACAATATGTCCATATACAATAGTAATAGATAGAATAGTTGAAGATAAACCTAAGAATCAAAGAGGAAACTTCTCCAAGGATAACAAAATCAAAATTAGTATTCTTTTCTCTCTTGTGCATTTGTATAAGATATTGGAATGATTTGCATGGTTGGAAGTGAGTGATGAATCCTCTATTTATACTTGATCATATTGTAAAAATTGAGGCTGTAATACCATGTGGAAACACATGATAAGTATCTAGCTGCAAGATATTTCTTACAAGTATGCACAAGGATAAATAGAGAGAGGAATAAGGAGACTGAATACAACAGAAGTGGAGAATGACCCATAAATATTTCCATGTATTATTGATCAACAACTGATCAACATAGTGTACATAAATAATAGATCACTGATAGGTAAAATCGAGTTTCTAAGGAGAAAACTCATGCTAGCTAATAAAGCAGGCTTACTAAATATGATAAACCCCCATAGGTGACTAAAGCAATTTCCAAATCAGTCAAGGAGCTCATGAATTGGATAAAGCATGCGTGAGTTGTTATGAGTGATGGAAAACCATGATAATCATGGAATCTTGAGAAAAAATCATGGAGGATGGGTTGGCCACAAAAGTTAGTAGTTTCCTAGTTGACTAATTGTTAGCATTGTTTTGGTTAACAGGTAAAATTGGGATACTTTCTTGATTCCCATACGCTTGATGCAATGAAATTTTGGGTTTGGGAGGGAGATCTATGTTGTGGACCCAATCTTTTAATCGCAGATATGCTCCAATGACATCGGGGTATTTGATTACCTGTCATTTCGGCCCTTTTCACACTTGTCTCAAAATATCACATCGACAGAGCCTTTTTGGAGTGACCAGATCATATGAAAAGGCACACATTTCATCTTTGAATCTCCTTCCTATGACATTTGACGAATAGAATCATGTTAGGCCTTTCGATCTAAAACATCTTCACCCTCCGCCGTACACGTGTAACGGATGTGCCATATTTCGTGAATCCTGGAGCTGGTTTGTTCCATGTGTGTTCAATCAGTGGAGACAATGGCGGTCATGGATATTTCCCTAGATCGATAAACATCATCTAATATTACCTCTATTCATCCCATTTTTCAGATTTAGGAACTAGAATCTCCACGAGCGCTTTGATCTAGTGGAATTAACCTCCCCCATTGATCTACCCTTTGTCGATATTGACCCTTGAAAGTTGCGGTCGTTCTAACTTGTTCTGTGAAAATACAAAGGTGACTTGGGCTGTGCTTGTCATGTATGCGAAACCCACTACACCCGTTGACTTGGCTCACCTCTAGATATCCACCATTGAAGCATTATCCCCTTCATTGTAGTTTTGGCCAATCTGCGTATAGTATTTATTACGCATTTTTAGGACGTGATTGCTCTGTATTACCTTCCCCATCATTCTACGTGGAATAAAATAGTGCTAACAAGTGGCTCCAGCTAGGGATGCTATCCTCCTTATGAGGTAGCAAAGAACAAGTAGACCAGGCTCCAAATCTATTGGGAGGCTCCCCAATTTTGCTGCGAACTTTCAAAAGTCTCCAAAAAACTGAAATTAGACCTACAGTGAAACCAACTGGAAAAACTAAATTGATACTAAAAAACTACTTAAAATAAAATGCTCGTCATGCCGATATTATTCATATCTATCTACCTACTCTACCTACTAGACCTCATCGCCCAGTCAAGTGAATTCTGACTTCCAATGAAGCCATCCAAGTAAATGGTCCCATAAATCCAATCTCTCTTCATGTTGGACCAAAAATGGAACTGAAAGACCTAGTGAAATAGGATTATAATAAAGAAATTGATCCTTACAATAAATATATAATTATTCATTACCATTTCATAGCTCCTCCATGTATTCTGCTACTGGATCATAAAACCCTTGACGATTGTTGAATTCTTCAGTCATTCGTCTAACATGAAAAAAATGTTCCGACTACCACTCTTCTAGCACCATGCAGAGATGATTCTCAAGAAAACTTTGTGAGGGGAGCCCAACATCATTTGCAACTATGGAATCAACCTTTCTGCATGAAATTCCAGAACTCAAAATTTTATTCCTTACAAGTGTTTCAAAGAAGGAAGCATTGTGTTCCTCAATAGAACCGGGCGAATTAACTTCTAGGTCTAGAACACAT
This sequence comes from Pseudotsuga menziesii, assembly GCA_001517045.1. Classification (NCBI taxonomy): domain Eukaryota; kingdom Viridiplantae; phylum Streptophyta; class Pinopsida; order Pinales; family Pinaceae; genus Pseudotsuga; species Pseudotsuga menziesii. Next base: position 113,892 of record LPNX011036505.1, read on the forward strand.
AAAGAGGTATCCCATTCAGAATTTACATCTACTTCTTGGTGGTCCTCTTGTTTGAGAATTTATTCCATATGATCGGTTACAGTACCATAAGAAACAAAAAATGTCTAGAGAACTCTGCGACCTGATTATCTTGAGAAAATCGCTCGAGAGGTAACCTCTCCTGCCCATACTCTAATAGGTTCTCAGAGGAGTCATGCACAAAGTATCTATGACAATTTTCAAATGACATATCATGAATCCCACTCAAATCTCCTAAAACAAGAACTTCATTCTTCACACATTCTTCAGCAACAGCATGATCATTCTCCTCAACAAGATCAAGTAAATAGAACATTCCTCCTTGACACGAAGTTTTTGAATTTGGAAAATATGGAGAAGCATTTGTTCTAGAATTCTCACTTTCTTTCCTACCCGGTCTTGGACTTGTAGAACCCACAGTTTTTTTCCCAGACTTGATATCAGAGTAGTCATCCTCATATTCATCATATATAGTCATGCAGAAAACCTCATTGAAACTGCCACAGACATGACCTACAACATGCTGGTTGCAATATTTAGGAGACAAACTAGTAGAACCGCTTACCCTTCCGTCAACACACTGATCTTCTTTCTATCCACTAGAAAAAAGGATAGGTTTCCCAAATAATTTTTCTTCTGCCTCATGCAGCTCGACAAGACTTGGTTCTTTGTTAACTCTCTCATTATAGCCCAGGCCCGAGAACCTTTTTGACATCCTAAGATTCTCTTCAACCTCCAATGAATCGGTAAACATATTCTGTAATGTGACTGATTTTATCTCCAAAAGAAACAAATATAATTCTTTAGGAAAGACAGATCCATAAAGTAACTTTCAACACCTTCTAACGGTTGAATTTCCTTTGGCATATTACAATAAAATCTTGCAAACCTCTTGTTGAAAGCTGACATAGTTTCACCTTCGTGTCTCTTCATAGAATAAAATTCTGAGAGTATTTGGTACCATGATCTTGTTTCACCCCAGAATCCTAGAAAGGCAGGAGAGAACTCCTCTGAAGTAGAGATTGATCTAGGCCACAATTGTTTGAACCATTTTTTAACATTCCCTTGTAAATATTGGAAAAAACCCCTCATACAAACATCATCATTCTCTATCTCAAAAAGGTCAAGGAAATACTCAAAGGATCATCAATGTTCCTCAATTGTAAGGTCTTTAGATTCTTCAACAAATTTAGGAAGGTATTTGTAGTGTTTTGTGGGGAAATCATGAAGGGCCTGGGGAAAACAGAGAGTTATATATTGGCTTCGGGTATTGGACAGAACAAGGTTAGGTGGAAGAGACATACCTTTGGGCACGACATCGTGAAGTTCACTAAATTGCTCCTTGATGCCAGGGAATTCAAATGAAAGATCTTGATTCGAATCAGACGTACAAGATGGAGAGATGCTCTCATTTCGTAAGGAAGGGTATACAGGGGTGAACTCAAAAATTTGTTTGGGGTGAAATAAGCCATGAGGGATTATTATAATAAACCTACAAAAAGAGAAGGAAATATCTACAAGGAAATATAGGATGTTTTGGAGAAAGCTGGATCTCAATTATCTTATCTTTTCATTAAGTCTATCCATGCTATCATAGTGAGTTCACTTCCATGGAAAAATTCCCAGATCCTCTTTTGAGATTTGAATTTTAGGATCAAGGATCTAGTGGAGTTGTTGAAGCATTCAAACCATCGGTTCTCGAGAACATGAAATTACCGAGTGAAAGATTTATCGTCTATATCCAAGAGGATTTAATCCCTCCTTCTCATATCGGTCCTTCTAGTTACCGATCTCCCCAGTGGAGTCATCTTTCTGAAAAAATTTAGTGGAGTCACCGGGGAAAATGATACAACCTTTTTCACTTGCAAGGGCTTTCGTTTTCCCACATAAACCCTTTCTTCTTCGAATCTTTGTCGTTCTCCCAGGGATGATCTTCAATTTACTCCCTGGCAACGGTGCTAGTTTGGTGCACCCATGATCGTGCCCAAAGTTTGGGAAAGACGAACCCTGAGGTAACAACAGACCCACTTTAGGAAAGGGAGTTGGATTCCCCTATTCCAGACAGATATCTCTCACAAATACATAACAAGGCGAGATATATTGTCAAGGAATGAATTTCAGAGATTGGTGGTTGAAACAAGGTGAAGATGTATTGGGATATGGGGTCAAAATTACCAAGAAACACAGAGCAGTTTGCACAGGGAATGTCCGTAAGAACAAGGTAGAACATTGGCTACGGTCGATATGTTTGGGTCTAATGAAAAAAGAAGAACGATGACAGTCCATCAATGTAGAGCACCGCAAGGATGAATTCTACACCAACTTTGGAAGAAACATTTGGTGGATGTCTAAAACAATGGCGAGAGCATAAGAATATGAATTCCGAACCATTATACACTAAGTCAAAGACACAAAGAAAACATGATGTAAAGAAATAATAGGTAGTACATCCACATAAGGAGAGGAGATTACAGACTGCAACTGAGAAATACACAGGAATTATTACATTCAAAGGCCAGCATTCGGCTCTATTTCTTGTATTAAAAATGGACCAAAATTACATGAGAACCAAAATCTTACGTGTTCCAACCAAAACCAACCCTTTCTCCCTCTGCGGGGAGTATATTTATAGTGATTCTGGCCCCCAAGACCAACCTCGAGACGGGGCCGGAAGTCAATTACAATCACGATCAAAACTTTAACAAACTAGGATGTGGCATAATTCACCACAGTTTACATACATAAAACAAAAGAGTATGGAACAAATGCGCATGCTAGTATCAAGTGGCAGCGCACCATCTTTAGTTTTGGGCTTGCTTGTCTTGAAAATGACAGCTCAGGACATTCTCCAGTGGCTTGCTGCTGACTTGTCTTGATTCGTCTCCTCTCATGTATAATATACAATGTGTCTTTCCTTCTCTAGGTCATTTTTGTTCATTATTTGCTCAATGGCACCTTTTGTCTGTGTTCACAGCTGGCAAGAAGGTTTGTGTTCCTTTTGTGTTCATCTTTTCGCCCCACCCCTCTATCTCCGGGTAATACTGTTATTCGAGGGGACTCGAATAAGGACCACACTGCTTTTAACAGTAACAGGTTCTTGAGGAGGTTTGTCATTCTTATGCTTCTCTCCTCTTAAGAGGAGGGTCCTCCTATAGGTCATAAGGCATGGCACTTCCCTGGACTAGTCACCACCCCACATAAAGCTGGCAAGTGGAATTCACAAAGAAGGTGACGGAGGAATTTAGATGCCCCCTTTCCAATCCAAGCAGTTGCTCCAATGGGTCACCTCTAGCAATGGTCAGTGTTATAGCTCAAAAATGACACATCTATGCTTGTGACCACTTTCCCATGATTCCGTCGCATGTCGACACTTCATGAAAGTCACTGAATGTCATTGAAAAAACACCTATCTTGGAGGACCCATATCTTGAGTTCTGTAACTCCATTTGACCTCATCTCTACACCCTTGGAAATTTATTTCAGTTAGCTAAAACTTTTCAGAAGACACCAAAGTCTGAAAATGCCCAAAAATATCCTAAAAATGTGTTTTTTTGTCCATTCGCGACTTTCCTTAAGGCAAACCTGTGAATGCCCTTTTTGTATTCGCGACTGTCCAGTTATCAAACCCGCGAATGCCTTCTAAAATATCAAAAAATACGTAATTTGAGTTAGTTTGGGTAGTTATGCAACTGACTCCTTAAGTTGTAACCACTTTGTCTTCGCCCCTAACTCTTCCTTAACCATATAAATAGAGGTAGGGAGGTCCATGAGAGGGAACTTGGAATTTCTGCATTGTTATGCTGGAGGAATCAAGACTCTCTTTTCCCACACCTTTGCCCTAGAAGCTTTCTTCTTGTGTTGTAGAGCTTGGGGGCTGAGTTCCTTGGAGATGAGAAGCAGCATAACCAGATTAAGGTTTCATGAGGTGCCAAACCTGAAGAGAAGGTATACTTGTACTTGTTTTCAGGATTAATAAAGATGTGATGTCCTTCTTCTTCCCAAATCATTGTTCAATGTGTGATTGAATCTCTGTTTATGATCATATGATGATGTTATTCAGATTATTATTTCAGATTTATTTGATTATCATTTCTTTATATGTGGTCATAATGGTTTGAGGAAGGTATAACTTGTTTTGCAAGTCTCTTGGAGTAAGAGGAGCAAGAAGAGGATTGAAGAGAAAGCTTGGACCAGCCTTCAGTTAGTCAGGTGTGGACCTTTCTCATCTCTGAAACTTGCTTGTATTTACTTGCAGAACTATTTGCATCCACCTTTCAACCCCAGTATGTTGATGGCCTCTTAAACCCTAGCCATAGGATACTTTCCTTTACAACAGAACTGGTGACTTCGCTGGGGACAACCTTGTTTATTTGGGGTTTCTCTTGATTCATTTCAGCCTTTTGCATTGTTTCAGGTCCTTCTTGCCACTTAGGAACACTTTATAATTCTGATAGAACACTTCCCTTGCCTTCTTAAGGTATTTTTTTACCTTTTTGGGAATTTTTCCACCCATTCGTGACTTGCTTGTCTGAACAGTTGCATATCTGGTTTTGTATTCGTGTCTGCTTATATTGGAAACTCACAAGTGATTCGTGACTTGCCTGTTATACAAACCATGTATTCTTGTATCCGCGACTTGTTGTATTAGCAACCCGGGTATGATACGCGACCTGCCAGTAGTGCAACCCGCAAATGCCCCTAAAACAATGTTTTTTCTCATTTTTTGTGATTTTTCTTTTGTTTGTGGGCTGTTGGGTAGGTCTTTTAGGGTCCTCTGCAGGTGCATGACTCCAGGGAGTTAGTCTTATACCTTTTTTTTGTTCTTTATCTATGTGGTAAGCCTTTTATTGCATTAGGGTTTGTTCTTTTCTCTTTCCCCCACCTCCTTTGCTTGGTTTGATTTTTGGCATATGTTTCTGGTCAGCTTCTGTTAGTGATATTTGTTTGATTTTAGAATCTTTTTGGTGTTGGTTTCCTTCTTGTTTTGTTGGTTAACTTCACCATGCCAAAGTAGTTGACTTGTCTTTTATGCAAGCCTTCCTTCTAAGTAGGGTTTATACTGACTTTAGGGCATTCTAGAGTTTGTTTGGTGGTTCTATAGCAGAGTTCCTTTTGCTTTGTTCTTTTCATCTGCATGCTTTTGTTTTGTAGGTAGTTTTCTTTTGTATTTATAAAAGAAAATTAAAAAGAACATATACTTGTTTTTGCTGCTTCCCCCCCCTACCTCCTTCTTTGGCTTCACCTTGTTGGACAAGGTACTGAGTAGCCTTTGTTTCTAGGTTTAGATTGATACTTGGGACTTGTTGACCTTTGTTTATGTCAGTATTTTTGCTCAGTCTCTTCATTCCAAAGTTGTTGGCTTGTTTACCTTTGTAAGCCTTCTTTTCAAGAGAGGTTGATATCCAACTTTAGGGAAACCTAGGGTTTGTTTTTTGGGTTATAGAGTAGTTGTCTATTTACTCTGCTTACAATACTTGCTTGCATTAGTTGATAGGCTGATTTTTTCTTTTGCATTTATAAAAGAAAAAGACAAAAACACAGGTTTGCTTTATATGCATGTAGATTAGGTTTTTAGTCTAGATTGCATGGAATATCATTGTTTTTGAAAAAATATAAAAAGAATTTGTTCTTTTGTGGCTTTCAAGTTTTATATTTGAAAAATAAAAAGAGGATAGTTTTTGCTTTTTGCATTTCATTTCTCTTTCCTTAGTCATTTTGTTTCAACTTTGAGTCAAAAAACCACATAAGCTTCGTGCCATTTACCCTCTGACTAAAAATAGCCCTTAAAATAAACGATATAATTTAAAATTTACTAGTAAGTTTTATTTTATAGGGTCATACACCAACTAGCTCAGGCTAGACTTGTGGATTAGGGAGTTTCAACTCTCCACAAGTGTTAAAATTTCAGACGTAGTTGGCCTATCACTAGGTAAATCCTTTTCTACGTTGATTGTATCTGGAAAGCTCCTCTCAAACGGGAGTTAAGCACGAGGCCACGTGGAGGCTTGGACAAAGGAGATAACCCTCTGAATCCTTATCAAAACGTAACTCAGGAATTTTACGCATCTGGGGATTCTGTCCTAGATAGAGTTTCGGGCTCAACTACCCTGCCCATGCGTACGAGTCTGGCTTGTGACTGTCCCCCTAGACTGTCAATATAGTTAAGGTAGCCTTTAGTCTCTTTGACATCTAGGGTTCATACACAGGTACACTGGAAGGTTATTTTTGGTTGACCTTGGACGGACTTGGAAGGTAACCCCGGTAGAAAGTGTGGGAGGGAGGTGGGTGATTCCTCCGCTTATGCCTAAGAACATCTATAGGGATGCCAAGTAACTGTCTATAAGCTTTCTTCTGGAAAGTATATCTTATACCTGTTTGTCTGTTTGGCTTTAAGAATTTTTAGTGAGTGTTGTGTGGTTTGTCTATACTTAGTGTGCCTTTAGCTGTGTGCTTTGTAATTTTGGTTGCCTATCAACCTCAGACTTTGTCTCCTAGTTTGAAACTATGGCTAAACCCCCTCTTAACACCAACCAAGAGATCCCCATGCTGGGAACTCCTTGTACTATTCCTCTCACAGGGAATGTTGGTGTTCCCTTGATGGCCACCCTGAATCTACCTGGATTCACTCTAGGGCTACCGGTGTGGTTGTTTTCCACTCCAACTGTCATGAATGCTCCTGATGCTTCTCAAGTAAGCTCCTTATATCAAGAGCATCAAAACTGTACTGCTTCCCCTTCAACTGTAGTTGATTCTCCTCCTCCTTCTACCTCATGCGGTGAAAGTACTGATACTAGTAACTGGCAGTCTAAAAGGAGTAAAAGAAGGAGGAATAGGAAGAAAGCACATAAGCAAGGGGGCACCCGTTCAACCTCTGCAAGTCAAGTTGAACCTCACCACCCAGCCTCTGTAGTTCATGCTGGGGGCACCTATCCAACCTCTGTAGGTCATGTCGGATCTAAGCACTCAACCTCTGCAAGTCAAGTTGATCTTCACCATCCATCCTCTGTTGATCATGCTGGTGGGATCCTTCCAACCTTTCCAGGTCATGTCGGATCCAGTCACTTAGCCTCTACAGTTCATGCTGAGGGCACCCATTCAACCTCTATTGTTCAAGTTGAACCTCCCCACCCAACCTCTGTTGTTCACATTGGATCCATCCACCCAGCCTCTGTGGTTCATGCTGGGGGCACACACTCAACTACTACAAAGTATGTTGATCCTAACCATTCAACCTCTATTGTTCATGTTGGTGGTGCCCATCCAACCTCTGCAGGTCATGTTGGACCTAGTCTCTCAGCCTCTGCAAGTCATGTTGGGGGTAGTCTCTCAGCCTCTGTAGTTTATGCTGAAGACAATCCGTCAGCCACTGAGAGTCATGTTGACACTGTTGAAAAGACTACCCATTCAAAACATAAGCCCAAGTTTCCTTGTAAGATTTGTGAGGGATACCACCTTACTTATAAATTCCCTTCTATCCCGGAGGTGCGAAGAGTTTGGACTCATGGTCATCCCGTTTTTTAGCATTCTGAAGCTTTTCAACAACCAACCTCTCTTAGTTAGGTTGGACCTAGTCACCCAGCCTCTGTAGTTCATACTGGGGGCAAACTCTCATCCTCTGTAGGTCATGTTGAGAGCAAACAATCATCCACTGCTAGTCATGTTGACACAGTTGAGAAAAATGGTCATTCGAAGTGCAAACTTAAGTTCCCTTGTAAGCTATGCGAGGGAGATCATCTTACTCACTAGTGCCCTGCTATCGCAGAGGTGCAAAGAGTGTGGTCCGAGACTTAAGAATTTCCTTCTCCTGAACAACCTATAGTTTCTCAACAACCTACTCAACCTTTGGTTGATCAAGTGGTCGAACAAATCTCAGATTTGGTCGATCCCACTCTTCTTTCGGAGAGTGATCCTGATGTGATTGAACCAATGTCCTCTTTGGTCAATCCCACTCTCCCTTCAGAGAGTGACTTTCATGAAGCGGTTTAATCGATTCCAATATCGATCAATCCCACTCTTCCTTTGGAGAGTGAAGTGTCTACTAGTCACATTTTCTTCACTGCCATTTTAGAACTTATTGAACAAGGGGGCACTAAACTTGATTCAGATCAACCCCCACTAAGCTCTCAGATTGCTTCCTTTGATTGGGATAGCCTAGTTGAGCCATGCCTTCCTTCTGATGCACCTTTCCAGATAAAGGTCAAAGTTGAATCATACACTATTTCTCGTTGTATTGTTGATGAAGGAGCCTCAGTTAGTATTTTTTCTACTCATGCTTGGTGAGGCATGGGATCTCCCAGCCTTGTGTCCACTGCTATTCAGTTACTGGCGTTTGATAGAAGAACTTGTATATCCTTGGGAATTCTTGCTCAAACACCTATTACTTTGGGTGGGAAGACCGTCTTAGTTGACTTCATGTTGATAGAAGACCCCTTGGACTTCAATATGATCCTTGGACGTGATTATTTCTATGCCATGCAAGATGTGGTGTCAACATTCTTTCGTGTGATGTACTTTAATCATGGCAAAGAAATTGTCACTATCGATCAGTTGGATTTTCTTGATCCATCTCCTGACCCAACTAGAGACCAGGTCTTTCCTTCATTGATTCCTAGTGTTTCTATAGACACTACCCCGCCACAGGTGAACTATGTGGCCTCTTGTCCTTTGCATTCAATTGCTACTGAGAAGCAACCTCTGTTTTCATGCTTACTTCTCGGTACTTGGTCCCAGCAATTGACTAGGTGAGTCATCCTATACATAATGTGGGGCCTAATCTCCACTCTGTTGATCCATTTGAAAGTTTAGACATGTGTCCTATCTCGGATGATCTCCTTCCTTTGGATGAAGTCTTCCTAGAGTCTTTGATACAGTCTAACCTTCTTTTGGATGTTGGTTCAGTTGTGACTAAGTCTAACCCTGATTTGCATAGTAAGCCTGACCTTTCTTCTTATGTTGGTATTGTTGAGTTTTTTGACTCTTCCTTCGAATAGCAAGTCGGTGATCTTGATGAGTTTTATTTTTATTATGAAATTTTCAACTCCTGTGATATTAAGTTTGTTCCTACAGACTCTATCTCCCTTGTTTATTTTTGCTCTCCTTCTGAGGTTGATCTTACTGATTATAAACCCTCGAGCCTTGGTTCTATAGAATCTCCTTCGGTTGATTCTGCCTTGAATTTACCTTTTATAGAAGATAGCAAAGTCACATGCATTTCTACCCAAGTGACTCGCATCGGATCTTTTCTTCTGAATATGGTCCTGATGTTGTTGTTTCTTAGAGATAGGATTCTTAGTTGGATTCACAACTGTTTACTGGTCTCACCTTGTTGTTCAAGTCGTAATTGCATTTGCATGTGCCCTGCTCGCGCTTATGAGCCTAATGCCGGCTTCCATGCTTTTAGCTCATTTTATAAGCCCTCATCTTTGTTCTCATCATCGCCCAACCTTGTATCGTTTTTCCTTTGCAACTTGACACCCTTTACCTTGAGGAGATATTCCCCGAGTGTCCTTATCTTGCTCACTTTCCTTGCATTATGCATAGGTTTGTTCCTTGCGCTTGGAACTATTTTTGCCTGTCTATGACACTTGTCTCCTCACATTTAGAGCATTCTTTTTGCTCTCCTTCGAGCTCGTTAAAAATAGTAAGGAGGCCGCGAGTTCATTTTTCCGGACTCGTTAAAATTTCACGGGGAATATTTTGAGTTTCTTTAGGCCCAGGTCTGACTCCTCAAAATAGACTTGACTGCCAAGTAAAATTTTCCATTCAGGCTCGTTAAGAATATGTGAATGGGCATCCACATTGGTGGTAGGTTATCTCTTTCTCAGACCATGTGGAATAATATAAGAAAGGATCACTCTCTTTTCTTTTTGAATTGAGAAGAGTATTCTCAGGCATAGGTTTATCTCTTTTCCGGACCTGAGGGACTAAACTTACGGAAAAGGAACCCCCGGTATGAGCTTAGTTTTCTCTTTTTTGTGCTCTGGACCAAAAAATGAAAAAGATTCCGAGTGTACTTTATGTCTTTGTCATGCTCGTTAAACCATAAAGAACAAAGCATCAAGTTTATTGTTGTAAGCTCCATTTCTCGTAATCAAATGGATCTTTCCAAGTGATCTTGCCTTCCTTCACACTCATAAAACTTAGGCTATATGCTGCTTTTGAAGGAGCGTTGGGTAGGTAGTAATTTAACCTTTTTTGGACCTTCTTGACTAAATACGAAAAAGGTGTGCCTTTTCTTCTTCGAAAGTTAAGAGATTTCTTCTTTGGTATGTTTTATACTTTTTCGGCCTCAGGAGACTAAATTGTACAAAAAAGGACACCCCTGGAGTCTTCTTTGGAGTTTTCAGACTCTCTAAACTATGAAAACACCATCAAGTATGTACTAGTTTGGGCTCGTAAAATCCAAGAATTAATGCCTTATCAAGCATTCTTCTTTCTTTTCTTCGAGCTTGCCAAAAATGAAGATGGTCTCGAGTTTGATTTCTTGGACTCGTTAAACCTTTACAAGAAAGAGGGGAAGGGAAGTTCATTCACATGTTTTTTACATCATGGCAGCAAGTCTTGTTTCCTTGAACAAAGCACCAGTTTTGAGTCTATAAACAGTTGGGTCCTAGTATTTTGACCTTATCCTCATTCTGAGTTTTCTTACTCCTCCAGTTGGTCTCTTTTCCAATTATATGGGGAATCTGTCAATGTCTCCTATATTGCAGATTTGTTTCGTTGGTCCTATTTCATGTCAAAATATGCCTAAGTCACTTTTGTGTCGTGCTCACTATTCAAGGATTAAACCTTTGTCGACCATTCTGCAGTTTCCTTGACCTTTTGTGTCGGCCATTCCCTAGTATCAGTTCATTACATCATGTATTCAACGTCCTTGTCATGAAATTCAGTACCAATTCCAGATCCAATTAGTCTTTGACTTACCTCGTTTTGGATGATGAAGGATGCCTTAATGCCTTCCTTCCAACGGATCTCTTCCTATCGACTGCAACACATCTTGCTCTGGGGATGAGATTTAGAGTTTTATGACAGTACCTTATGGATTGTTGTCATCAATGGCAATTTCCATCACTATTGGGTAGTGGGAATACCTTAATGTCTCCTGCTCGATAGATTCTTCAAGTGTTTGACTTCAAGTCCTTGTAATCACACTTGTTAGAATGTACTAGGTACCTTGGGGACCAATTTCATTAATGGTGGTTTCCCTCGTGTTTGTTAACGGTTTTCATTATTGACCGGTAATCAAACGGTTTCCTCCATGTTTGAATTCAGCTCTTTTATTTGCATGGTTAGGATTCGTACCTTTTTTGGGCGGTTTGGATTGAAGACCTTGGGCCGACAGTAGCATCATCATTTTTCTATTGCCCAAGTTGCGCAGGATCTTGTTATACTTTATATGACATTTTGCTGAGACATAGATCCACCTTGTATTTTTATGGCTATGATCGATTGTTGAGTATGGATCCACCTTATTCATTTGTGGCCATGGCTCCTTTAGATTTGATATGGCGCCTTTTTGCACATTGAGCGACCATGATAGTTTCATCAGTTATAAATATGTTGGATCCTCCTGTATCTTTATGGCGATGATTTGTATATGGACATGTATGTCCCAGAGATCATTTTTTTTTGACATTTATCTCTCTTTCAGGTACCTTTGTTCGAGCCTTTTGATCTTGGATTCTCTGCTCTCTCCATACTCAGCTGTTTCCTTTATAATGTATTTCGGATATCCTCTTCCCCTCTAACCTCACACATTAGGGGGCATCTGTTATAGCTCAAAATGACACATCTCTTCCTGTGACCACTTTCCCATGATTCCATCGCATGTCGACACTTCCATGACGATACTTCATGAAAGTCACTGAATGTCACTGAAAAAACACCTGTCTTGGATAACCCATATCTTTCGTTTTGTAACTCTGTTTGACCTCATCTTTGCACCGTTGAAAAGGTATTTCAGTTAGCTAAAACTTTCTAGAAGACAACAAAGTCTGAAAATTCCCATACATACCCTAAAAATGTGTTTTTTTCCCATTCGTGACTTTCCTTAAGGCAAACCCGCGAATGCCCTTTTTGTATTTGTGACTGTCCAGTTATGAAACCCGCGAATGCCTTTTAAAATATCAAAAAATATATAATTTGAGTTATTTTGGGCAGTTATGCAACTGACTCCTTCAGTTGTAACCACTTTGTCTTCGCCCCTAACTCTTCCTTAACCATATAAATAGAGGTAGGGAGGTCCATGAGAGGGGACTTGAATTTCTGCATTGTTATGCTGGAGGAATTGGAGCTCTCTTTGCCCACACCTTTTCCCTAGAAGCATTCTCCTTGTGTTTCAAATCTTGGAGGCTGAGTTCCTTGGAGAAGAGAAGCAACAGAACCATATCAAGATTTTGTGAGGTGCCAAACTTGAAGAGAAGGTATACTTGTACTTGTTTTAAAGATTAATAAAGATGTGATGTCCTTCTTCTTCCCAAATCATTGTTCAATGTGTGATTGAATCTCTGTTTATGATCATATGATGATGTTATTCATATCATTTGTTTATGTTTATTTGATTATCATTTGTTTATATGTGGTCATATTTGGTTTGAGGAAGGTATAATTCGTTTTGCAGGTCTTTTGGAGCAAGAGGAGCAAGAAGAGGATTGAAGAGAAAGCTTGGACCAGCCTTCAGTTAGTCAGGTGTGGACCTTTCTCATCTCTGAAACTTCCTTGTATTTACTTGCAGAACTATTTGCATCCACCTTTCAACCCCAGTATGTTGATGGCCTCTTAAACCCTAGCCATAGGATACTTTCCTTTACAACAGTAGATAGTTGTTTTCCAAAAAGAAGGTTAATCTGTTTCATAGAATTGTTGTCAGAACTAGACTGTGTATTTAGAATATTAGAAATAGAACATAATCATATTATTTTACTAATTGCAGTAGATTCAAATCTGTAGTTCATTCTTTTACATAGCACCTTATTTATAACTATACTTCTACACTAGAACAGAAAGAATAAGAAATATCAGTAGAATGCTTAATATTTATGTTAAGTAAATATGCAAATATAGTTTTGTTAGTTTATTTCTTTTCCTAATAATGATAGCTATTTTACTTGCAACTATCCAAACTAGGAGTAAAGATAGATAACCTGATTAAATTCTGATGATAAACTAGTTGAATTTAGAAATATCATAATTAAGAACTTAATAACCCTTATAATATTATTTCTCTTAGAATCAAAATAACGAACAGACAGTAGTAACCTAAGCATATAATATTATTAATAAGGAACTGTTCATATACTTGCAGACAAATTAGATGTAAGGAGTATTGACGGTATGGAAGTTCTCATTACTTTCACCTAGCTTACAAAAATAATCTTATTAAATAAACACAATTATTATAGACTACTCTCAATCTTATTTATTAATATATATAAATACCAACATAAAATTAAGAGAATACATTATTCATAAATAATAATGTTACTAATACAAATAATAATATTATTAACAATAAACGGTAATGTTTAGAAATTAATAATTCTTTAAAACAAACTGAAGAAAACTGTGTGACAGTAATCGAATTAACAAAATAACAATACAAGAATTAATACTCTATAAAATCTAAATAGGATAAACCCTAGCCGATATTCTGAGCGTAATCTATTTGTATTTTATATATGTTAGTATCCTAGGTTAAATCATAAGTTAATTCTTCTAAACTATTAAAGAACCAACTGAATTTAAACACAGAAATGAAATACATTTACTCAACTATATGTACAAAATGTATTTATAAAAGAAACTGTGCCTTTTCTTTTATTAATAGTATGCATCTATAGAAATAAATGCCAGGGTTAAAACCCTTAAAATTTATTACATTTGCAAGTACCAAAACATTGAAGTAAAATAACCAAATTTATACAAATTGTGTAATCATTAAATAAAGAGATTAATAAAATTTACTCACAATCCTTTAAGGACAAATAAAAAAACTGTATAATTAATATAATAAGAATAATTTATATGGAAATGAGGGTTTTTATAGGTTAAACCCTAATTTATAACTCAAATCAACACAAGCAAGAAATAAGTTGCGGCTGTAAGTATCAGCCTTCAATTTTTAATTATAAACCCTTACAAAGTATGTAAACAATGTACAAAAGCTCGACTAACTGTCAAGCAGGGTAAAAACCCTAACAGAGCTTAATATAAAATATATGTTAAACCAAAAAAGTTTAAAGACAACACTGTCATTACAAAAACCATTAATTTAACCCGGCTGTAAGCCAAACTTCAACTAAATATAGTGCTTAGATAAACTGAGTCTACCCTAGCAAGGGTTTGATACTGAGTTTTACAATAGAAACCTATAAAAACAAAATTCATAACTCGTGGCGAGTCAAGGGAGGGTTTTCCAAAACCCTGGGTGGTTCCATTGACCACTCTAATACTAGTAGAGTGGAAAAATCCAACACTTGGACCACAGGGCTTACTCGAAAGCGAACCATGAGCCACGTCCTTCATTGCTTGACTACCTTTTGTCTCCACTATGAAAGTATATAGTAGCGAGCACCTGTAAGTAGTATAAAATACCACTGTCAGTTAACAAGTATACACCACAGTAACAACAAGGTATTCACAGCGAAGGAAATAAACTCTACATTTAAAATCTTACCTGTTAACGAATTCGACGAACATTATGGTAGGAGCACTATCACCTATAGGCCTTGTTTTTTCTTTCAACCCAACAGCCTGTAAGTATAACTCTCACCCAATGGTGAGCCACGAGAACAGAATAAGGAAACCAAAGTAGCCACTAAGCTATGAAGACAACAAATGAAAGGTTACAAAGGCAGCAAGCCAAGGGTAACAGAAAACTCCACTAGTTGCAGAGTGAGAACCGAACCACTACAAATGGCATTCAAAACCACACATAGGACACAATTGCAGCATTACATAAAGACACAAGACAACCAGAGTGAGGAGGAATGACGACCACCATGGAAGCCAAGCGGAGCAACCCTAGAGCCAGCGCAAACTGTGGAAAGGAAATGATAAGGGTTAGGTTTCGGTAGTATTTTATATCTCCCATGCGTGGATAGGAGACAAACACATAGACAACAAATCAAACCATGCAAAGAGGGTCATGTTATATAGTGCCTACGTAAACCAAGAATCCAATTATTTAATCATTTGAGCGTGGAATGAACTATATAATTAAGCCAATAATTTGCCATGCCATCATTAATCATATGTGCCATATCATATGTAGTATAGTGACAAGATTATCAACATTAGGGTTACGTATATTTATCGTGGAATGTCACTTTTAAACTTTAGTTTAAGCTGATAGTCATGCATGCAATAAACCAATTTTACCAATGACCATACAACTTACATATTATAACTTCACAATTGCGATGGGAAGGATTGCATTTCTTTCTCTAAACATTGTATTTATTATAAGATAGAAATCGAATAATCCATATTTTTTTATAGGTTGAGATCATTGTTTTGTATCCTTACCATAGATAAGAGATCAAATAATTTATGGGAGAACTACTGCTAATCACCAATCAACAATATTTTCTTTTGTACAAAGATTATAATTTATAAATGGTAAAACTCTTATACAAAGGCTTCACAATTCATAATTTATTAAATGGCATAATGTAATAAGTTGGAGGATCATAAACTCTAATCTCAACATTTTTATAACCTTGAGCTAGATTTAGATGGAGTGACTATTTAACAAATAGAATATGCATGTTTATCAGTCACTTTAGAAATAATAACTCATTGACAGTAGAACTATGAAGGGAACAAAACATTTTATAAGAACACTATTATGTAATTTTTTTGCACGGTTCATAGCGACAATACTTGATGAATTTTGGGTTACGATTCAAACTGGAAGTTACTAAAGATTCACCAGGTCAATTGGGTAATGAAGTTGTTATAAAACTAAACAAGATAACTAGAATAGGAATGATCCTATTGAATCCAGAAATTTACTAGGACCATAGGGTTCGACATGAAAATAAATGATAGGCAAACCATGATCTTATGCAGGAAGGCATGATGGGTTTTAGTTTGCTAAATCAAATTTATACTATCCAAAAATAAACACACTGTAAGTTATTTCACAGAAGTGAATTGTGGATCAGTCGTTACATAGATAAGAAATTGTACTATTGCATAAATATTGACAAAAACAATAATTATAACATTAATAATTACATGGACAAAAGTAGAAATACTTTGTAACTGAGATTCTAATGCTTAGAGTCGCAAACATATCTTACTGTCGTTACTTACTTCTGAACATGTCTACTAGAAAAACTAAAGGAAGCCAAATGGTTTTACCTTACAGGAGATATCTAGAGTTTAGCAGCTTAATTACTAAGCTTTTAAATTGCAAATAAAATACTGCTGACACTTTAAAGAAATTTTATTACGTACTTGTTTGATCATACCTGTAAACCTGTAAGAGTCGGTATTCATCTGCGTTAGCACGATTTCTAAGTAAGCCCCAGATTCAAAAGTAGATTCCACCTACTTGACATAAAAAAACTAATCAGTAAATTGAAGTAAAACAACACAAAAGAAGACTTTATTCTTGTTACAAAAATGAACTGTTAAGTTATTATATTTAGAACTTAGTGAAACTAATTACTTGATTGTTTCTGTTAGCTCTCCAAGAAACTACTCAGTGGTTATGGCTGAGTATGCTTGGTAACTTAGAATTTCATTTACTTTCAATAAGTGGATCGAGGGGATACAAGAATGGCACAAATGAAAGACTGCTAATCAAAATAATTTAATGAGCCAGTGCTCTTAGAAACTGTACATCAGATGATCAATAATAGGACAGACATATAGAATAATGCTCAGACAACCAAATACATCAAGTTTGCAGGGTTTATACAACCAAGTACATACATCATGCAGGGCTATACTAAGCATCAAGAATTTCCTCCATCAAATAATGAGCATAAGCTAAAATCATCCAACAGAGTGCAGAATAACAATGGGTAACAAAATCTGAGTACAACAACAAGAGAAAACTGTGATTTTATTTAAACTAGCAATCAGACATAGGCCAAAGTCTCCAAGCTCGAACCCCCTTTCTCTGTCATAATTTACACAATATATAGTAAATATGGATCCAGCCCGTTGCTAACAAACAACTAAAATAATCATTATGAAAACCAAATCTCAACCACAAAATCTAGGACAAACTGTAAAGTCTCTCTGGGTTTACTGGCAAATCTGGAATTTGTTTAACTTCTGTCTCCACCTGTGTATTTTCTTCTCATTTCTCCATAGGAGTACCTCTGCAACTCTTTCAATACTGAGCAATTTGTAAGGCTTGTATGGTTCATGAAGTCTCCACTCGTTACCCAAAGCACTCGCCCACATTTCTAGCTTGTGCAAGTGCGTTTATCAATGCACCATACACAACTTTATTTGCCTCGATCGCTGCTATCTATCTGCAAATGGGTTGTGACTTAATCCACAGCTCGAATCATGGTTCGATTAGAGGCCAGATAATTTCGACCTGTCAGACTTTCCAAAATGCAAAGACTTTCACTACGCCCAGGACACCTGCAGTCGGTCTTGGGGTTTGACTCAGCTCTGGTTTTAGTTATGTCAATTTGTGAATTGACATGTGGACTGGAATTTGATGATTGATATATAGTTTGACATTTGGCACGTTCAAGAGCACGAAATCTAAATTTTGAATATGAAAACATTTTCGGCAGTTTAAGGCCATTGTGGCAAACTATCTTAGCTGCTGAAACTGACTTGTTTCGGCAGTTAAGTAAACTTCCACAGACTTAGCTGATTGCCGAAAGCTGAAAATTTGAATTTTGAAGCCCAAGACTCACAGAAGTAAAATTTTTACCCATTCTATCACCCAAAAAGACGGTGGTCAGTTTGGGAGATAACAGTTTCTTTTATTTGTAAACCGTTAGCTATTAGTAGACCGCAGGTTTTGACATCCATTCTCAATGTTAGTATGCGAATCGCAAAATATATGTTTGTACGTGTCATAAAAATATTCATATTCTACATGGTATCTACAATAGCACGTGTTCCAATCAATGCATAAACGAACGTACCATGGTTTACATTTCTCAAAGGACCTTTGGCCTAGGTTTAATTGTGTGTGCTCGTTCCTGAATCTCTCATAGAGTTTAGTCTATGTCGTGTCAAGGAAGTGTTTGATGTGGGGTTCACATTCAGTAGAACCCTTTTTCAGCTTTAGCATATCTATTTGGTTAGATGAAGGTATGGTATGATCATGCCAGAAATTTTGTACTACGTCCTTAACATCATTAATTACATTCATATCTCGATGAGGGAACCTGCCGATAAAATCCCAACAATCTCTTCCACTTGGAGTCTGAATATTTTCTCTTATAACAAAGTACTTCTTAACAATTTTTCTATTTAATTTAATTATGTTGGAAGTGTGTGACAGGAGGTGACATTTTTGTGTGGACTTTCTTACAACTGATTCTGATAACACACGATGAGCCGCGCAAAGATATTTAGTACAAGATGTCTTCACAATCACATTAAAAGAAGATTGGAGATTTCTAAAAATATAATTGTTAGCCTCTCAACTTCTAACCATCTTTATGCCCATAATTATCCTAACAACAACTAAAAAATTTGACTTTAACAAACATTGTAATAATTGACATTTACCTGCATCACCTTTGGATTCAAAATATTCCTTCATTAATTTACTACATTTCCAATCGATAGTGCGTTTGGGAAACTTACCTTCAAATATTGCAAACAACTTTCATCCACATGGATACGTCTAGGAGTCCTTTTTCTTGCACTAGACAATCGAGGTAGGGAAGGTGGACATGAGCTACAAATCCCAGATTGTCTTTGTTGTGGTGCTTCATTCACATGTTGGTCCATAGTGGGAGTGTGCTCGACATGGTTGTGGTAATCTTGGAGATATTGAAAATTAATCATTACTCCTACATCCAATGCTTGATACTCAGTGTCTCTCAATATACCTATGTCTCTAAGAGCTTTAGCATGGCTCATATATGGATTAATTGTTGGAGGCTGTGTTGATGTTTGAATTTGAGTTGGTTCCATTGGATGCAACCCCTTCACCCATGGTTCTGAGCTAGAGGTTGTTCTATCATCAATTGTTTTAGGATTGGTCACAGTATCAGTGTAATTGTCTGTACCATGTCTCACTCTGTCCATTGCCAACCTATCCTTTTATCTTACCTCATTTTTCTTTTCAAATGGAATATTCCTTCTAGTTTTTCTTACTCTATTACATGAGTTTCCCATCTCCAAAAGTTTCTTTATCACAACTATGAGGTATACGCCTGCATAAGAAGCAACAAATAAGGTATTAGTTCTATTATACAAGAAACATGATGCATTGCAACATAATTAACTAAATTACAGATATGTCACTATGTTAATTATTGGCATTGATACATAAACATTGATTAAAGGTTGCTCTTTTATGTTCGAACTAAAGTTTCATTTCTATACTCTATTTGAATAAAGTAAAGAGAGTCAAGTTTGCAGGTATTATAGGTATAGGATTATGACTTCCCTTGTGTTCAAAAAGTAGTGTAATTCACAAGAATATGAGTGAAATATTCTTCATTTCCAACACCTTCAGATGATATTACATTACACATAATATGCCACATTAGTTGTGAGGGAAGACACAGGTTGGTGTTTGGATGTCTTGGGAATAAATTGAATAAATTACATTCATTAAGTTACACTAACTAAAGAGAAAAAATTGACTAATTACACAATGAGGAGGTTGCAAATCCCCCAAAGGAAGGAGAAATCATTGAGGTAGAGGCATCCTTGTCAATCTCAAAGGCATGTTATGATAAATGTAGCATGCAGAGGAGAGCATAGACAAGTTGGTGAACTTTGAATATGGACCCTCTCCCATGATTGCTTCCAAGGTTTTTATACAAATTGAAGAGTCTTAAGAGAGAACCTTATCTATGCCATCCTTGTGGGAAATCAAAAAATATATTCATGTGCAAATCATTATTGGTATACATTGCATACTTCATTTGTATAGAGAATATGGACAACTTGGTGAACTATTCAATATGGACCCTCTCCCATGATTGCTTCAAAGGGTTTTTTTCAAATTGAAGAGTCTCAAGAGATAACTTCATCTATGCCATCATTGTGTGAAATCAAAATATATTCATGTGCAAATAATTATTAGTTAACATTACATACTTCATCTTGTACGACAATCTGAGACTTGTTTAGATGTGAAGTTGGGAATTCTTCTTATGAAATTAATTGTTGTCTATGAGAGAGATATTGTTGTAGTCATATCATAAAACATAAATCAATGAAATGATATCAAAGCTTGTGAATGAAAACAATTATTTACAATTCATAATACCTATTCAAAATGATCTCTTCTTGCAATGAAAACTTGTAGTTTCAATGTATCCACTAACTTCCAAGACCACGGAAGATGTTTGTTAGATTCCAAGAGTGATATTTTATCCATTAGATGAAAGAGTGTCTAATTTATGATTGAGTGTGAGCCAAATTGCAAAGTTCAAGAGCAAAAAAAAAACAGACAGTGGTAGAAAACCCGTGAAAATTTGTAGCAAATCCGGGAAAGAAGATCTCTATTTTTTTAACTAGAAATAGGAGTGCACATGCGTGTCTAGGAGCATGCACACATGTATAGGAGTGCGCACGCATGTCTATGCATACGCACATAAATACACGTGCATGTTGATGCCTAACATTTAGAACATTAACTCACTAACATTTATCCCATTTAATGACTAATGTTCTTCAACAATGTCTTGGTATTCACACATGTAGGAGTATTTTTACTATATATTCTTCACCACTACTTTCTTCTTAGGCCCATGGGTGCCATTATGAGGTCTTATGCTCCTTACCTATGGCTAGTGGAGGGTAAGGGAGGCCTCCAAAAGTGACTAAGGATGGGTGTCAAGGTTTAACAAAGGTTTAGTGGTGACCATGGTCAATAAAACATGGCCTCAAGCCCTAGTGTGAGAGTAGAGACAGTGGAGAC